>JAIGNY010000196.1:25000-475000 GCA_020152595.1 Chiridota heheva | reverse complement strand
ATGCACGGAACTTATCTTTTATATATATATAAATATATATATATATATATATATATATATATATATATATATATATATATATTGAATATACAGATATATATATCTGTATATATATATATATATATAAATATATATAGATAGATAGATATAGATAGATATATATATATATAGAGATATATATATAGATATATAGAAGGTGGGGAGTGTGGTAGAAGAAAATTTTGTAAAATTATTGAAACTTTTTGAAAAACTTGGCAACCATTTCCATATAATTTTCCAAAACGAAGGAAATTTCTTGAAAATTGAAGCAAATTATCAAAAATGAAAAACATTTCCTGAAAATTATCTCTTTCGAATAATAAAGACTCTTTAGAATCAATTAATGAGACCTTCACTATTGGAGGGGGAAAAATGTACTTGGTTCCCAGTTCCCACGCCACTGCAGAATTGAAGAGCCTAAGAAACAAATCAGAAGTTTTTGATTGAATCATTGTTCACATTTTCAAATTAACTGTCTCAGTTTCTGAGTTGTAACTGATCAAGAGGTATTTCCAATATATGTTAAATTTGTGATGCATGACTTAATGGATAGCTCAAATTTTTTTTGTGCAAAACTTGAAACTTCTTTTGTAAAGCGTGATCACTGAAAACAGTCTATTTATGCTAGCATTTGATTGGGGTTAGTTAGTAAAGGCAACCCTTCAAAGAATTATGACAGACATTTAAAGAGCAAAGCATCTACGTAAGAAAATACCTCAAATGGCCCACTCATATGACACAAATTTGCATGAAAATACAAAGAGTTCTTAAATTGTTCAGGCGTTGAATTTCCCACTGTTCCGAAAACGGTGCTTTTTATTCAGAAACAGTGATTTTTTAAATGTCACTTGTGGTGGATTATTATTTTCCACAAGCATGTGGCATCAATGATCAACATCTTGATTTCTTCTCAAAACAAAATGCATGTTGCCAAACAACATTATCATAAAAATAATTTCTTACAGCAAGAAAAAAGCTTTTCCCACCTTGCCTGCAATTGTCAGCACAATTATTCATGAATACTCACATGCAAGGCTGGGTGGGTGTTGTGCACGACTGTACGCAACCGGATGCCCAATTTGAAGAAAGGAATTTGTTTTGTTATCGGTAAAAAAGTTGGAAGAGTAAAATCTGATCTGGAACAGTAGTATTTGGGAAGGCACTGTTCCGCAGAAGTGGCAAAAAAATTTAAATTTTGACCCTGTTGTTGTTTATGTTCAACAACGGGGCTTTGATTGAGATATTTTGTGCATTCCTGGGTTTTTTTAATAGATATCAAAGCATTGTGGCTGATCTAAGCTCTACAGGACATAGACCTTTAAATAAGCCCAGTAATACCAGATGAACAAAAAAGCAGATATCTCAAATTAAAAGAGTCCTTCATGCAGCAAGGTGCTACTCCCATGTCCCAGTACTCCAGGGTAAATTTCTACAGAAATGCTTCTCATACATCATACTGCTTTTACCTTCTCTAAAGCTTGTAAGAAGCACTTTAAACACATTGGATTATCAATTACCTCAATCATAAACACTTCCTCCTTTGCAATCTGTAATACGACTCTAATGAGTACCACAAATATTTTGGCAGGCAAACTTTGAGAGGCTTTCTCATGCAATCTGAAATGACTTCTGAAGTACCTATCTAATTGTCCCCATACACATTCCAGGTATTGGCAATAGGACGTTGCACAGTAAGAAATTCTTTGCAAAAGTTAATTCTGCTATTGATATTGGTAAGAAGAATATAAGCAGTAGGGATTCAATTTTTGTGTTCAAGTTATTTTAATTTATAGTTCATCCACAGCTCATAGTGTTTATCCTTTTCTTTTCTATCTAAAACTTTCACCTGTTTAAAATGATTATTTTGTTGGTGTGCAGAAACCTTCAAGGACTGCCACAGAGCACATTATGGTTTTCACATTATTTATGGTTTCCACCAGTCAAATGAGAAATTGATAATATTTGTCTTTTTTTTGTGATCGTGAGAAAAAGTGGCATATGATTATAGGACCAATGACAAATAAAATTAACAACACATTTCTATCGTCATGTAAACGAAGATTTTTGACCAAAATTGATTAGAAATGTTACCATTTATTAAAGATTAATACAACACCAAACCAAATATTCACCATATCATATCATTTTTATCATATCAATTTTAATGCCAATACAAAACTAACAAAATTATTAGTAATGTATCAAGAAGTCATGCACCCTCTTTCCGCAACTTTTGTATCCTAAGCCAAATGTTGGAATTTCCCATGCATTCCAATGATAAAAGCTAATTCCATCGAGCCATTAGGCTCATAGAGCCGGTGCTTATCCCAGGTTTTGATGGCCCAAGCGGATGAGAGTACATGACTCCCCCTGGACGGGACACCAGTCCATCGCAGACTAACTCCCCAGCAGTGCTGGTACTCATTTACAGCTGAGTGGACTGAAGCAAGTAAAGTGTCTTGCTCAAGGACACAATGCAGCACTCGCGATGAGAATCAAACTTGGTACCTTTCGAATACGAACAAGACTCCTTAACCACTGAGCCACTGCACCTCTCACTCCAATGATAAACTTACTATTATTTATCTAAAAAAGAGGCTTTACTTCATAACTTTATACACTGCAGGCTGATATTTTCAGAATCCTTGTGTTTTGTCATCCGACATTTCAATTCAATCATGTCTTAACCCCCTTCATTTGGATAATAATGTATCTCAGAAATCCATGAAGCATTTCAATGGACACAGGAAATATACCAGTTTCCAAATCACATGGCATATGTAATCATTACAAAAGCATGTACAGAAATGCATCCATGTGCAGATTCTCTTTTTTCTTCTTTATTAATTACAAAAGACTTTTTGATGGTTAAGTAAAGCCTTTAACCAGTTTATGCTTTCTATAATCCATTCTGTCCCTTCTTCCTCCGCATACATCACAAGTGATTAATTATATTTTTTGCATTCTTGCAAACTGCCAGTACAAAAATTATGTTCAGATTTAGCAAGGGAGCATACAACCAGTTGAAGTACCCTTCAAAATGTTAAGTAAATACCAAAGCTAGTGAAGAGATTCTTACTACAACATGAGGGTATCGTGCCTCCAGCTCATTAAGCAAAAAAGATGGTCTGAGATTTGCTTTAAAATGAAAGATAATTAAATTTGGTCTCTGCTTCATCTGATTTATAAATGACAAAGCTGATCCGTCCGTGAGTGGTAATAATTGCACAAAGACAAGCTTTAAATTTCATGTTATATGTTTGTTATTAATCATAAACGTGAATGTTTAAATAAGTAGTGATATCTAGAATGCAGGTTGCTTGAAAACACACTGAAATCGCAAAGAGCTATGAATCCCATAAAAACTGGCTACAAATTGTTAACTGTACAGCTTTCGTCAATAATCATGTCGAATAAGTCAAGAAAATACACACATTTGTAACGTAAACAGTTCTTCCATTTTCTTGCAAAAATCCACTGTTTTATAAACTGACATTAGAAAGGAGCAAAGAATTTCTCAAGTTTGACCATACCGCCTTCAAATTTTTTAAGGGAAAGATACTAAAAGAAGTCATTAATGGCAATGGCTTGAATTGAAATACCAAATTGACTGAAATACATATAGATCTTGGGCATGTATACATATATATATATATATATGTTTGTATATGTATATATGTTTGTATATACATATGTTTAAATATATAAATATAGATAGATAAAGAGAGAAAGAAAGAGAAAGAGATAGAGAGAGAAAAGAGATAGATAGAGAGATAGATAGAGAGATAGAAATAGATAGATAGATATAGATATAAATAGATATATTATATCTATATCTACATATATCTATATATATATATCTATATGTACAACTCTATATATACCTCTATATATCTGTATATATATATATATATATATATATATATATATATATATATATATAAAATATATCTATCTATCTATCTATCTATCTATCTATCTATCTATCTATATATATATATATATATGTATATATATATATATATATATATATATATATATATATATATATATATATATATATATATATATATATATATATATATATATATATATATATATATATATATATATAACTAGCTGGGTGTCACGTTTATGTCCATAACTCTTGGTTCACAAACACTCGAGTTATAAACTGATCAAAACAAATAACTTAAATAAGTTTTTACAAACTGGTACAGTATGAGAATAGCCTTCCTTTCTGAAACATAATTTATAATATTTACTGATTTTCCATTCCAACACTATCTAACATTCCATAAAATGTTTGATGACGCTGGCACAAATAAAAAATCCCCAGAATCAATGCACATTTGAAAGAAAAGGACCAAATTACTTACCCTCCATAGCCTTGTGACTGTCCTCCATAACCTCCATAGCCGCCTCCCCCTGACCGCCTCTCCCTGACCCGCCTCCATATCCTCCATAGTTAGGCTTCTGGGAACCATATGATCCTTGATGACCCCATAGTTGCCCCCTTGTCTGTCATAACCCCCTCCATATCCTCCCCCACTCCTGCCATATTGCTGTTGTTGATGGCCTGTAATAGAAAGAAAGAGATCAATTGGATAAAGAAGTCTAGACCAAACATAAAATACAAAACTGCAATTGACATGATGTAATTGGTGAAACAGTGATGGTCAAATTGTGCCAAGAGATCAGATTATGTCAGAGATGAAAAGAGAATGGAGAAGTTGCCTAGAGGGCAGAAGGTAGGTATAAGTCTGGAGGGTTAGGACAAGATAAGTTAAATATAGTTATAGTAGCAGGTAGGGTGTAAGAAGGAGATTTTTTTTCTTTCTGGGAGTTTTTGCGAAAGAGCTCGGCAATGGAGCTGAAGGGATTGAAGAAGGGACAGTCAATGAGGATGTGTTTGACTGTAAAGGGATCGTGACAGTTATTGTAGAGATGTGTGGGGGAGTCGGTGAGGAAGTGAGATTGTGTGAGGTGGGTGGGACCTATTCTGAGTCGAGTGATGTAGACTTGATCTTTACGAGAGAGGTAAAAACACTCAAATTCAAGAGTCTCATTCAAAGCAAACACTGATTACATGGAGCACAAGCATGCAATGCCAATCCATTTTATTCAGCTTGTCGTTTGTTGAAATTTTGTTTGCATTCCATGATCAACCCCTAGTTCATCAGGGATGGGGAGGGGGGACCCACATTTCACTCATTTTAAGTCTGACCAGGCTTAATAGTAAGCCCTGCCGGACCACACCAGGCAAGGGGGACCTGCGCTTAACTCAATTTCAGTCCCATGAGGGTTAAGTCTACTTTCATTGTTCTCTATTACATGATTTGTATCTAAACACAAACAAACAGTTGCACTAAGTGTTAAAATTTGTACAAACCAAGAAAATAAGTCCCCAAAATTATATTTCCATTCCATGTAAAAATACAATTCCCTTTTTCCCAGTGTTGTTTAAATCCCATCAACATCAAATGGCACAACTTGGTGCCTTCCAAACGAGCAAGCAGCGATGGATCAGATAAAAGTGTAGCCTACCTCAACTTAACCAAAAAGGTCCCTTACGTCTTGATAAACAATTTTTTTTAGCAAATATTTGTTTAGATTTATATTATATATTTTTAATCTTGATATGATGTGGTACAAAGCAAGTAAACAAAGTCCTTTCGAATTATATTTCCATTCAAATAAAAATAAAATACACTTTGTAAATTAACCATTAAATCCGCAGCTAATTTTTTTTAAAAGGTGCAACGGACAGTTTTAACTCAACTTTAATTTCCAAGCAAGTCACATGACAAGCCTCATTGCCACTTGCAATACATAAAATGTATGATGTCAGAGAGAAATAACTGTAATGGAATTGTATCTTTACTACTGCCTTTAGTGGAACCTAGAGACAGTATTAATTTGCTTTAAAAAGATAAAATTAAAAATTAAAAATCATGAAAACAGGAAAACATCACATTAAAATTGATAAACAATTGGTCACTTTAGAACACTATAAGCACTTTCAAGAATACTTATTCAAGAAAGTGTCATTTTAACTGCTTTCTACAATCTGATATAATTCATTTGTTTAAACTAATGGCTAAACTACTTTTACAGGGCGTAAACGGCAGTTGCTTTTTTTATTAGTCACACCCGCAATCAAGTTAAGACGGGAGCAAATGTTTAATAAGATAAGATTTCACCTATCTTAACACTTATACATCAATTTGATTATAAGTCCAAAGCTTGGTAGAAGTAATCATGATTGCAGAAAACGTGATCTGTTTCATTCGCTTTTATAAATTCCAAATCAACAAGATCATGCCTTTCAAGACGGATAATCTTGTAATACATTTCTTGTAAATTATGGCCTTTGGTCTACATGCATATTTGGTTTTAACCACAAAGCAGCCTTAACAATCAAAGCAGCAAGTCAAAGAGTAAAGGTGGACCATCGTAAAGACATGATGACCTCAGAATCTTGCACTTTTCCCCTTTCACTTGCAAATTCAGCCTTGAATGGCAGATCCCAGTGGTCACAAACAATTTGCACGACAAACATGACTTATTTGACAAAACCTGCCAAAGAATGCCTGTCAGTTTTCACCCAATTCTAGTCTGGCATACTTAGAAAACAAACTTTGGAAAAGCTTATATCAACAAGCCATAAAGGAAGTTTGCTCAGTCTTTGCTCCCGTTTTATGATGAGCAAATTACTTCCTCTCCAGATAAATGGACGTTCAGTTTCTTTTCGCAGGATTTGGTTACATCTGTCGTATAAACAGGAAAAAGTGCATACATGATAAACCAACAAGAAGCACCATGACAAAAACAGCCCGATCGGCAGGCATGAAGCATTCAATCAGCATTGTAATTATCAGATTTATTTCATCAGCACGCACTTCATTACAATAATTGAAAAAATTGAAATGATTAAAGAGTTGATTCAACTCTTAAATTTTCAAAGTTGATTGGTGTCGTCTGCTAGGGGTATTTCTCCACTACATTTCAAAAAGAACAAAATTTTGTTGGCAAAACAATGTCATCAGAAATTAGTCAAGGATTGGTCATTTTATATCCGGGCCTCAATATGCAAATCTAAATTGTACATCCAGGCACAGTGTTTTTTTTCCAAGATACAAATAACTTGTAAAGGAACACCTCTATCTTGCCACAATTCAACAAAAACTTTTCAAATATGTGTACATCTATGTTTGCAACTATACTCTGTACCAGGGGCTAATCCTATATTGAATACTTTCCTTACAATAATACACTGTCAACTTTTAATACGAAAAACAATTAAACCAGAAATTTTAAGAAAATGCATAAATTGCCAAATTTTAAAATTTACAACATGTATGAATCAACTTTGATTTTTGGCAACTTTTGGAAAACAAAAATTATAATTACCTATGTTTGGCCCTAATTCACAGAATCTACTTTCAAATAATAAAAAAATCAGTCAGATGTAAAATTGGTAAGTCCCTTAAGTAATGTTCTAAATACAGCACATACCAAAAGTCAAACATTTGTATGCTTGGGTTTATCACCTGTCACAATTCTTTGAACAGCAACAGACTCTAGACAAGAGCTGTAACCTTAGTTGTTCCCTCAGTCAAAATCTACTATAGCTGTTCCCTCAGTCAAAATCTACTATAGCTGTTCCCTCAATCAAAATCTACTACAGCTGTTCGCAAAATCAAAATCTACTATAATTGTTCCCTCAGTCAAAATCTACTATAGCTGTTCCCTGAATCAAAATCTACTACAGCTGTTCCCTGAATCAAAATTTACTACAGCTGTTTGCTAAATCAAAATCTACTATAATTGCTCAGTCAAAATGTTGTTCCTCAAAATCAAAATCTACTATTGCTGTTCCCTCAATCAAAATCTACTATAGCTGTTTCCTCAATCAAAATCTATTATAGCTGTTCCTCAATCAAAATCTATAGCTGTTTTTCCAATCAATAATGCAACACATATCTTGCATATTTTAAACAAATACTAAAGCCTTCAAGACGGGAAGCAACAACTTGAGCTTATTAGGAGAAAACATGCTATAAACATGAAAATAGCAACAAGTTTTACCAAGATTGGTTAAACATTGACCATTGACATATTTCAAATTTTCATGCCATATTAGAATAAATTATGCAAATTTCATTCAAATTTTGTGACATCACAACCAGGGTTGGAAAAATACAACAAAAAATCATTCAATCGTCAATCATTTATACAACTTGGTGAGTAAATATCATAAACCAGTTCTTCTATTCGCCAAGTATTTTCAACTCCTCGCCAACACTTAAATTTGAAAATTTTGCGCTGCTAGTATGCCTCTGTATTGCCCTTTTTCTGGGTCTGACTTCCTGACCATACATAAGTAAAAACATAGCAGGACATCTCCAAGTTGATGGCTAATGGCCAAATGTTGATTTATATTTTGAAATTTAATGGAAACAGGCTACCATTTTGTGTGTGTGTGGAGGACAAGGGGCATTTTTAGTAAAGAAAAAAAACCCCAGACAGTATTAGTGCTCAATTATCGCAATATTTCTTTTCTAACGACATGAAATATGCCTCTCGCAACATATTGCGATACCATAAAGTAATGCTCAACTAAGAAATTTTCACGCAACTAGGCTAGGCTACTTCATACGTTACAATTCTAACATTACAGTATTAAATTTAAAAGTCAAGTTTAGGCCATTAAAAATGTGCAAAAATACCGTGAAACATAAAACATAATTAAAAATCAAGGTCCGTCATCCCACACTCCGATGTAAATTGGCAAAAAAAAAAAAATTGGCCCAGAACATGCTTCTCAGGCTCTCACTTCGAGGATTCATGATCACGCTGGCTAAATTACCAAACAAGTGCGTGATGCCTGATCAACGTAATATTCATGCAATCATGTCTTTGCTACAATGCTAGATCTGCAAATCATTTTTTCTATATGTTCATCATAAAAGAAGTAATTTGTAATGCGAGTATCGCAACATACCAGCATATCGCGATATTTTTCTCCACGACAATCGATACTTAATAGAGCCATGTGGTGACATAAACAGTACTGTATGTAGGCCTATGCTACCTGAAATAAAACAATTTATTATGAATACCAAAACAAGATTTTTATTCGCCATGGCTTAATTAGGGATTGGGGTGTTCATGCGCCCGGCACCACAGCCAGTGGTGTTGGGGTCGACTAGCTCAACTTGGTGGGTGAAAAGTGAAAATTAGTAGCCTGTTGATAATCCATAGTTCACCCAAGTCAACATTATCTCCTTGTGGTTCCCCCTGGTAATTAGTTCCAAACGATGCTAGGCTAATAAGGCTCTGGCTAAGGGAAGGAAAACCCTGAAACAAAACATGCTGCAATGGGCTAACAACCCATTCAGCTCAAACTGCAAGTGCACTAGCTAATGCTGGTAATATTATTGGCTTTGGAAGTATGACGATCTAAATTCCTAAAGATGACATTCTGAGGGTTGTGGATAACATGAAACCAATGGATGAAAGCCACAAAGAAGCTCATGGGTTGATGACATCAATTATCAAACCCACCAGCAGCACTCTTATAGGGTGCTGGAATGTAAGATTGCTCTTCTTAGCTGGACAAGCAGCTCAACTCGCCAAAGAGATGGAGCAGTATAAAATGACATTCTTGGTATAAGTGAATGTAGGTGGATGAGGCTTTGGTAAAGTCAACCTGACTACTGGCGAAAGTATTTTATTTTCGGGCAGAGATGATGAAGTGCATTATTAGGGACTTGCATTCATGTTATCAAAGAAAGCTGAACAGACACTATTAGAATGGAAACCTATAAATGAGAAGGTTTTTCTCAAAGTATATTAAATTAAAAATCGTTCAAGTATATGCTCCAACAAATGATGCAACTGATGAAGACAATGAAGCTTTTTATCAGTTACAAGCCCTGGTAGATGGAGTTCCTAAGCATGACCTATTAATCATAATGGGCGACTTGAATGCCAAAGTAGGATGTAATAATGATGATTATGATAATGTTATTGAAAGGCATGGTATTGGTGAAAGGAATGCTAATGGTGAAAGGCTTTTGGACTTCTGTGGTATCAACAATTTATTGGTGACTGGCACATTTTTCCACATAAACTCATTCATAAACAGTACTAGACTTCCCCAGGAGAGAGGACAAATAACAAAAATGATCACATGCTTGTAACAAAGCAACAGAGGACCTCCATATCAGACACAAGAGTGATGAGAGGGGCTGACATTTCAAGTGATCATCACTTGATACGGACCACAAACTGAAAGGAAAACTGATAACAAAGACATGTTGACCAAAGTATGATACCATCAAGTTACAGCAACCAGCAATTAGAGAAGAGTTTTTGGTTGAAGTATAAAATAGATATGAAGTTTTACAAGACTGCTGTCTTGATGACATTTATCCGCAGACAGTTTAAGGCAAAGATTTTCTCTAATAATTTATTCCTCAAGCAGAAGTCAACGAAAATTCAAGTTGACCGTATGATAAATATCCACACACTGAATATGAAGGCAGGTACAGTAATTCTTAATGTACGAGACTAATACACAGTTAATTGTAAATTGATGAAACCTTGCCAATTGTCTCAAAACTGTCTCTTATATAGACTTGTAGCTGTTTCTATATTTAGAAATAAGCTTAGCAGAGCATAACCCTTTGATGAATTAGTTAATTATAAATATATTGTCACAAAGTTCCAAATCGAGAATGTTGCGTTAACGGGTCAGTAGGAGATCATCATGGAATTTTTCGGAACTGCGCCACCCATTTATTGAATCATAGCGTTATTGCGCAATGTTCGTCACCCTCTGGAATGTCGTTGATTTTTTTGTAAAAGGTTGCTTGTAATAGTATGTATCTGAACAGATCAGTTTTTAAATTTCGGAATTACCTATTTTAGTTTTTGAGTCATGGCTGATCAAGGTTGATCAGTTTTGATTTACTCAAAATTTGTGATTGCGTGATGGGGGTTAACAACACAAAATCTTCATGTGATTCTTTTAATTTTTTTCCTAATCCTATAGTCGCTGAAAATGTTGGGGAAGTCTATTTCCACTGGAATTTGGCATGGCAAAGACTTTGGTAAAAATGTTTGGTCAGAATCTGCTGCACTGCTTCAAAGAATTGTGAAAGACATTTGAAAAACAAAGGACTAACAAAATAAGATACCAAGGTCCCCCTGTAGTACACAACAAACTTTGCATAAAATACACAAATTGATTCCTGAGCTGATTTTGATGAAATTGATTGCTATTATAATAGATTTGATAAGAATTTAATGTTGCCTCGACACATCCTTATACCTTTAACAGCCTTATGTTTCATCTGCCACAAATATATCAATCAATCTATTAATCACTCAAAAATATCAATCTATCAATCACTCAAATATATCAATCTCCATTCATATCTATTTTAGTTTTTATGTTCCTTATACTATATACTACCCGTAATTTTCAATCTGTTCTGAAGATTATACGAGCCCAATTTTACTTCAATGAGAAAAAGGCAATTGAAATTCTCTTCAGTTTGAAGCGTGCTCTATCCCCTTATTAATTGCCTTAAAGTACTTCTTGAAAATGCAAAATAATAAAATCGAATGCCTGTCTTTTGTAACAATACAGGATTTAATTATGCAAGACTTAATGTTGAAAAACTATCTTTAAAGGTACTTTGTTAAAGTGTAACATAAGCACCTGAGACAGAGTACAGGAGGAGAAGCCATAGATGATGTTAAGCAGATATGTCCCCAATATATTATAACATTTTACCCCCTCCTTTCTATCCACTTATCCTTGTTATCCATCTAAGCTAATGAAGGACAAGCCATAGATTATGTCAAATAGATGAGTCTCCCTAAAAAAAAAATGTTACCTCTACCATCCACAATAGCATCAACAGGTCTGGCTTTTTTACATAATGTATCTGTTATGTCCCGAATTTTCCCCAAAGGACTGCTTTCTCTTCCCCTATACTAATACTGTAATCAACGTAATAAGCACCCAGGGCGCTTACAAAAATATACTTGTGCCTCTTTATATGCCCGAAGATTTTTTCCTAATAAGCGCCCATGCTCCAACTGCCTACAGTGTGCTATTCGAATTACATTGTGTAAACTGGTTCTATACTAGCCCCACAATAACCACTGCACAAAAACATTGTCAGCGTCAAGATGGAAAATAAGCAAATCAATTTATTTTACATCTTCAAATTAATAAAACAAATTATGTTATCAGTCAAAAATTTAGGGTGAGTGCTCATCAGAGCAGAGGCGCTCATCAAAGCAGGGGTGTCATCAGATCAGTGCTGCTCATCAGAGCAGGGGCGCTCATCAGAGCAGGGGCGCTCATCAGAGCAAGGGCTCTCATTAGAGCAGGGGTGCTCATCGCAGCAGGGGCGCTCATCAGAGCAGGGGTGCTTATCAGAGCAGAAGAGCTCATCAGAGCAAGGGGCGCTCATCAGAGCAGGGGCACTCATCAGAGCAGGGGCGCTCATCAGAGCAAGGGCGCTCATCAGAGCAGGGGCGCTCATCAGAGCAGGGGCGCTCATCAGAGCAGGGGCGCTCATCAGAGCAGGGGCGCTCATCAGAGCAGGGGCGCTCATCAGAGCAGGGGTGCTCATCAGAGCAGGAGCGCTCATCAGAGCAGGGGCGCTCATCAGAGCAAAGGGCGCCATCAGAGCAGGGGCACTCATCAGAGCAGGGGCGCTCATCAGAGTAGGGGCGCTCATCAGAGCAGGGGCGCTCATCAGAGCAGGGGCGCTCATCAGAGCAGGGGCACTCTTTAGAGCAGGGGTGCTCATCAGAGCAAGGATGCTCCTTAGAGCAAGGGGCACTTACTAGAGCATGGGCGCTCATTAGAGCAATGGCGCTCATTAGAGCAGGGCGCTTATTAGAGCAGGTAGGTGTGTTTATTAGAGCAGGCAGGGGCGCTTATTAGAGCAGGCAGGGGCACTTATTAGAGCAGGGGCGCTTTAGAGCAGGGGCACTTATTAGAGCAGGGGTGCTTATTAAAGCAGGGGCACTTGATATGTCACATACAGTAAATGAGTAGCTTAAAGGAAAATCTGGCTTTTTTTTCATTTAACATGATAGAAATAATAATTATAAGTCATTTGAAAACTTTTACATTGTAGCCTGCAGAAAATTTAGCATACATTTTCTTATTGATCAAAACATTAATTCTGTCAATATAAACTTACATGGGGGCATCCATTTTGTTCATAGGCCCTGTCATACACCCAGTACAAAGAAGAATATTAACATATTTCTTTATAGTCTATTTCAAATTTTCTAAATTATAAGAAAAGTTTTCCTTTGCATGGGTCTATGAATTCTATTTGTATATGATATTAATGATTCAAGCCCTTAGAACTCAAGTCCATGCATTTTGGATAAAAATTATAAAGAAATACATTAAGTATGCTAGCATGTAGGGCAAACAATGTCATCATTGGCATGATTTGAACACAAAATGGCAGCATCCATGTTATGACTTCAAACTTGTTTAACTTGAGAATGATTATGATGGCGTTTTTGGTAGTTTGTTTGTTAATTATAACTAAATTATTTGACTTTATGTCCCCTTTAAATGATGCCCAAATTAGATGAAGTGTTGTCCTAAAGAGGTTTTGAGATGGGACTAAGTTTGATTGATGATATGAAAATAAAGAATATAATTAAAATTTATTCAACATCTCAAAAAGAATTGAGTATCTATGGACATATTTTATCTGAAAAGCATCAAACCTGAGTCTTTGATCTTTTTCTGTTAAAACAGCAAAAAAAATATATGGGGTGTCGAAGCATTCAAAATATCGGGGAGGGGGTAATGAGGTCAGGTGACAAGTGGTAACAATATTTGGGGCTAATTAGGTCGGGTAATGTAATAACACATGTTCACCAGTGCACCGACCCCCAATGGCTGTCATAAAACAGTCTTCAAATTTGCAAGTAGCAGAATTACTTTTTGAGTTGTAGCTGATCAACCTTTTTCAAATGCAAAATAAATTTTATTCAAATGTTTGATGTATGACTCCAGGGGTAACCCTGATATTTTCATAAGAAAATCCTTCACTTTGTATATATAGTGATTCAGTCTTTACAATACCTCAATCAGAAACAAGCAGGATTAAACAAATCTTATCATTTCCAGTAATGGAGATTTAGAATAGAAAACTAAACAATTAAATACAGATTTTGAGATTGTCATACATGGAAAACTCAGCATATATATTAAAAATTCTTCGATTTTGTTTGATCAAAGATCTTGAAATTCAAAGACAGTTCTACTCAAAATTTGAAACTCTTAACGTACATCCATAGCCCTTTAAAGGTGTTTGGACAAGTAGAGAGTTTTTATTCAGATAAAAAAAAGCTACATCCATCTGAGCCATTAGGCTCATTGGGCTGGTGTTTATCCCCGGTTTCCATGGTGCAAGCGGATGTGAGTATATGACTCCCCCTGGACATCACAGATTAACTCCCCAGCAGTGCTGGTACTCATTTTACTGATGAGTGGACTGAAGAAAGTAAAGTGTTTGCTCAATGACACAATGCAGCGCTCACGACAATAATCGAACTTGGTACCTCTCGAATACGAGCATAACTCCTTAACCACTGAGTCACAGCACCTTTCAAATTCAGATGGAGAAGCATACAATTTTAAGCAGATAAGTCTTTAAATGATTTAAATAGCTTTTATAGCTTTTAGGTTATATGACAAAATAAACAAAAGTAATGACATATGGACAAAAACACAGCTCCAAAACCTAAATGTAATCCTTTATATTTTCTTCCTAGATTTTAAACACCACAGATGATCAAAATTGCATTTAAAAATGTTGTAAACTGGTCAATTTTAAACTGATTTTTGATGGGATTTTTGGCTATTTTTATATATATAGTATATTTCAAGCCATTTTAGGCCATGTTGTTGCTACCTGTCCATACAAAGTAAACAATCTGGGTTGGTTGGTGAGGTTACCATTACAATCACACAAGAGTTGATTCCTTTTCAAATAAAAAGTATAAAAAACAATAAATAATTTTTTTTAAATTGTTTTAAAGATATATAGTACTTTGTCAAAAAGTGAAGGCTCCCATTTTTTGCCAAGTCAAGGGAATTTGAAAATAACACACATTTAATTTTGTTATACTCGTGTCATTGAAAAATTGCTTAATTATTCATAAGAAATAACTGATTGATTTGACCATTTGCATTGAAGGTTTTAAGTATAGCACAAAAAGTTTGTTTACTAATATTCTGCCCTCATTTTCCTGCTGCCAGCACCTTTAAGAAAACATCTGCATAACAATACAAAATACCACTCCATGGATCTCAGCTTCACTCAATTCTACTGCTGCATGTTTTCAAAATGTTTGTAAAAATTCATAAAGGGGGCCTGCATCTTTAAGAAAGCTTTTTAACAACAACTTTACTTTACTTTCACTTTCAAATATTGCTCCCAATAAACAAACGTTTCTGCATACCCCAAACAATTCTTTACAATAGAAAAAAACATAATGGTACCATCATTTCTCACAGAAAGGAAGAAAATAAACAACGGACAATTTTCTAAAGAATGAACAGGATCTACTTAAAACACAGTAACTTTTTGATAGTGTGATTTTTTTAAAAGAGATTTTAAATTTGCTTGCAGATTTGGTACCATCATTTTCACAAAAAGAAAGAAAGTAAACAATAGACCATTTTCTAATGAATGAACAAGCTCTACTCAAAACACAAAATAGAAAGCAAAATATACAAGTGTGGGATTTCGAAAAAAAAGATTTAAAGTTAGTTTGCAGATTTAGTACCATCATTTCTAACAAAAAGGATGAAAGTAAAGATGTGACACATTTCTAATGAATGGACAGGATCTATGCAAACCAAAAATTTACAAGTGTGGATGTTCGAAAAATAGAGATTCTAATTTAGTTTGCAGATTTGATACCATCATTTCTAACAAAAAGGATGAAAATAAAGATGACACATTTCTAATGAATGAACAAGCTCTACTCAAAACACAAAATAGAAAGCAGAATATACAAGTGTGGGATTTCGAAAAAAAAGATTTAAAGTTAGTTTGCAGATTTAGTACCATCATTTCTAACAAAAAGGATGAAAATAAAGATGACACATTTCTAATGAATGGACAGAATCTATGCAAACCAAAAATTTACAAGTGTGGATGTTCGAAAAATAGAGATTCTAATTTAGTTTGCAGATTTGATACCATCATTTCTAACAAAAAGGATGAAAATAAAGATGACACATTTCTAATGAATGGACAGGATCTATGCAAACCAAAAATCTACAAGTGTGGATGTTCAAAAATAGAGATTCTAATTTAGTTTGCAGATTTGATACCATCATTTCTAACAAAAAGGATGAAAATAAAGATGACACATTTCTAATGAATGGACAGAATCTATGCAAACCAAAATCTACAAGTGTGGATGTTCAAAAATAGAGATTCTAATTTAGTTTGCAGATTTGATACCATCATTTCTAACAAAAAGGATGAAAGTAAAGATGACACATTTCTAATGAATGGACAGAATCTATGCAAACCAAAAATCTACAAGTGTGGATGTTCGAAAAATAGAGATTCTAATTTAGTTTGCAGATTTGATACCATCATTTCTAACAAAAAGGATGAAAATAAAGATGACACATTTCTAATGAATGGACAGAATCTATGCAAACCAAAAATTTACAAGTGTGGATGTTCGAACAATAGAGATTCTAATTTAGTTCGCAGATTTGATACCATCATTTCTAACAAAAAGGATGAAAGTAAAGATGACACATATCTAATGAATAGACAGAATCTATGCAAACCAAAAATCTACAAGTGTGGATGTTCGAAAAATAGAGATTCTAATTTAGTTTGCAGATTTGATACCATCATTTCTAACAAAAAGGATGAAAATAAAGATGACACATTTCTAATGAATGGACAGGATCTATGCGAACCAAAAATTTACCAGGGTGGATTTTTGGAAAAGAGACAATTGAATTTTCTTTGCAGATTTGGTACCATCCTTTTCACAAAAAAGGAAGAAAATAGAAATGGCAATTTTCTAATGATTGTTTGTTTGTTTGATGAGGGCTTAATGGCACCACGGCAGCGAGGGTCACATTGTGCATGAGAGGTTGGATCATTCCAGAGGTAGAAAGAAAAGAAAATGGGGAGGGTTGACTGAGAGAAACATGGGACTAAAAGCCAGGAGGCTGGATTAAGAGAGGAAGTGCATGGGTGCAAAAAAAAGGGGCAAAAGTAGAGAGAGGGGGTGGGAGAGGACTAAATATGGATGTAGAGGGAAGCATGATAAAGGAAGGAGATAATTTTATCCAAAGAGTTTTTCTGAAGAGCTCGGCTATTGAGTTGTGGAGGAGAGGGAAGCTCTGAGAAGGTTGTACAGGGGGCAGGCAAGGAGGATGTGGTGGACTATGAGGGTGCAATGGTAATTGTTGCAGAGGAGTGGGGGCAATAAGGAGGTGGAAATTTTTAAGGAATGGACATGATCCACTCATAATTCAAAGCAAAATTCATTTAAAAAATTCAAAAAGAGAGAGATTTTAATTTTTACTTGCAGATTAAGTGAGATCTGAGGGTCATCATTAAATTCACGGATTTCCTCTTAAAAAGAAGCAGGAAACTTTGAGTAAAAAAGTTTTAAAATGATGAAAGTATATTATACAGTTCCTGGAATGAAGGCTGAATTTGAGCTTATCAAAGTAAAAGTCTTTATGATAAATGTTAGTGTGATGTGTGAATAGGAGGACAGTTGTTATCCTATTTTAATGCACATCCATTCAAGTTGTTTTCTGCAATGTGATTGGAGGAGATGGGACACATCCCCATTTGCAATGTACATTATCCTGTGACAAACAGAAGTTGTCAAATTGAAACATATAGAGGGTTGCTAGAACTACTTTTTCACAGTGAAGTCACTTCTCTCACTTAATTTCGGTGTTTAATTCTGTTTTATATTTCAAAACTTTTAAAAGAAAAAAATTGCATCTAGTTGTTTTTTTTTCCTTAATTTCAAATATAAAAGATGTGCATAAGTGTAAATCAATGTTTGTGCTTTCTGGCATACAAACATTCTCAAGACATATGAAATAAAAAAACAATTTAGTAAACAATTAGTTGTAGGTAGCAAAAGCTTTAATAATAAATTCCTACCATTTGACTCATATATCATATCTTTCCGTTTTTTTAATTTAACCCAAGTTCTCTTTTTAACACAAATATAACATCTTGCTCAAAGAGTGTAATGCCACTTATTAACAGTAAACATATGTGAATCATGTAAGCTATCTTGGTCTCAGGCTGTTTACAATTACTTGTATTAAGCAACTGCCACCATGAAATACACTGTTGTATCAGCCCCCTACCAGTCTGTCATCCAAAACCTCAAAATCCACCCAAAAGAATCTCTATTTTGCCCAGTTGTTCAAATAAAACATTTCTATACAAAACTACCTAAGCTTACCAAACAGAAGCTGGAAGCCATGAAATACTCTGGCCTGTAGTATATATTATCCCATACACTTGCTTTGTAAATTTACAAACAAGTTGGTTAACAATGAGGTGGCACTTCGTAGTAAGCATGTAGACAATGCAGACTAATTAGTAATGGGAGGTGTTTCTAAACAAGAGTGGAGAGTCCTAATGGTGGGTAGAGAAAGGGCTTAAACATCGGGTAAATAGACCACTGTGTCCATCAAGGTGAGTGACAGAGGGGGAAGAGATTATGGATATTGTCAGTTTATGAGGGAGCTTTAAAATAGATCAATACTAACTTAGTGCATAAAGGTCTACACCCCATATACTTAGTGCAGAGCATATATTCTCTGGTCCTAATATGAACTTCATATTGTCCAAGAAAATCAGTGACTATGTTACAATGAGTTTGATGCTTTGAATTTAGATCTATTACATCATAACTTTAATGTTATAGCCACCAGAAAGAGCTCTAAATTCAGAATAGAATAGTTTGTAAAGGATAAGTGCAGGGGTCAAGTGAAGAAACCATAGTAGATATATTACACCAGTCAATTTTACACAAATAAAGACAGCTTTAAACTTGAATATATAGTGCAGAAAGCACTCAAAAGTTTTATTCTGATAAGGAAATATCTAAGTTTAAAGTTTGGTATCATTTGTATAGAAACGACTGAAATCATACTAGTTGTGATGTCATAGCCTCAGATTCCTCAAAGTCTTTATGTATTTTATCATATTTTGTCCTGTGATTTTGTGGCTTAAAAACCATGTAATATGTCAAAAAAGTAGTAAAATTGAATCTATAAAGGGTGTTTATAATATACCACCTGAAGCAAGTTTGATAAAAAATAATTTACATAGTGAAAAAATTAAACAAATTTACTTTAAAATACATAAAGACTTGGAGCAATCTGAGGCTGTCACAACTAGTCTGATTTCAGTTGTTTTTACAGAAATGATACCAAACTTCAAACTTGCATATCTCCTTAATGGAATACAAATTTTGAATGCTTTTTTCACTATTTTGTTTCTTTTGAAGTCCTCTTTCACATAAGATGAACGTACTTGACCACTCAACTAATCCTTTAAATTTCTTGCCTATAATTTCAGTCACTATGAATCACCAGACTTTTCTCCTGCTAAATTTAAATGAGGAGATTAAAACCTCTTGGCCATATTAAATTACTTACATTCAAGAAAACTTTTGATGCATGAATAAAAAACAATATCAACATCAGGAAATGAATGGGTGTTCTTCTGGTGATGTCACAAAATTTCAATAAAATTTGCACCATTTATTATATTATAGGCTACAAATTTAAAAAGGTGTAAAATGCTTAAATTTTAAACAATTTTGATGTTTTGTTGTTGTTATTCTCAAGTTTTATAGCACATTTTATATCTATATCTTAATGCTCAACTTGTTACTGCCTGCCCATAGATCTTTATATCCTCACTAAATATCATTTTTTCAACTAAATAAAAGTGAAAAAAAAAAAATTAAATAGATGTATAAAAAACAATTTTCATTTTTTCTTTCAACAATTTCTTGCATTATGGATAACTGATTATAATTTTGATATCAGCCTTGTTATTTCATTTTTCTGTACCCGATTTGTACTCATCAATATCACAATCACCAACTATGGGCATCTAGGCACAATATTTACTGAGTTGTCTTATAATTTATATATATCAAATTGAAAAATTAAAAAATAAAAAAAACTTTGTCAAAGCCATTTGAAAATTTACCACTTAATAATTTTGATCATTTTTCACATCTTAATATGTTACTTTTATTTAAATTTTGGTTTGGTTTGTTGATGTTTAACAGCACCGCAACAGTCAGAGTCAAATGTACCAAGAGGGTAATACAAAATTAAGGTGTAAGAGTTAGACAGAGAGGAGATGAAGGATTGAGAGGAAGAATAGGGTGAATTTAGGAGAAAAAATAAGGTGGAAAGAAAGGGGTGTGTAAGGTAAGGTGTAGAAGGGAGGAGAAAGGTAGATTAGATATGGTGGAAAAGGTTGGAAGGATTTTCTTTGAAGAGATCCAAAATTGAGGTGGGTGAGGAGAGAAGAGACCTGGAGTTTAGGCACAGGGGACAGCTTAAAAGAATATGTATGATGGAGAGGTTGGTGTTGCAGGTGGGGCAGAGAGGGCAGAGAAGCCGGAAAGATGGGAGTGTGTGAGAGGAGTGACCGAGGCGGATGCGAGTGACACTATTTTAGATTAGAATTAGATTTTGGATGTCATTTAAGGAATATTCCTTATGTGACCAAAATGACCAGGTAAGAAACAAGGTGGTGAGAGAAAAGCTGCAAGTGGGTGAGTTTAATGGCAAGGTTCGTGAGCGAAGGCTGCAGTGAAAAGGACATGTGTTCAGAAGGGAAGAGGAGTATGTTGGCAAGAGGGTCCAGCAGATGACTGTTGGGAAGAGGAGGAAAGGTAGACCAAAGAGAGATGGAGGGATTGTGTGAAGGAGGATATGGGAGTTGTCGGGGTGAAAGAAGTTGATGCCAAAGATAGAGGGAGATGGAGGCTGATCCACACCGGCGACCCCACCTGATGTGGGACTCAAGCCAGGAGAAGAAGATTTAAGGAATATTCCAATGACTTTTCACATACATGTACCAGCTAGAGGACTATTAAAGAAACAATTTGGTGTAAAATTATCTTGATATCTTTCTGTTTAGGAGTTATTGCATTTCAAAGATTGCGCGAATGTTGAAAAGTGACCTCTTTGTGTAAAATGTGATGTCATAAAGGCAGATCCAATTCTTATGTATTTCTCAGATGAGCAAGGCACACTCTTATAAAGTGTATGTTATGCCGGATCTCAATAAATAAACAAAAATGCTTCCAGTAAGCCAGGAAGAGGCAATTAATTTTCAAAGAAACATACTAAAATTGTCTTGAATTTGCCTTTAATGATATCACACTGTACACTGTGAGGTTACTTTTTAACACACTCGTGCAATAATTAAAAAATGCAATAACTCCTAAACGGAAAAAAGATATCAACATGATTTTAACATCAAAGTGTTTTTTCATAGACTTCTCTATCATGATTATATGAAAATGAAATTTCTATTAAAGAAGATGCCACTTTGTTTCTACCTACTGTGGTGTAGCGGTTATAATACATGTCTACAGAACACGAGGTCCTGGGTTCAAGCCTGGGTTGGGTAGACACTCCAGTGCACCACAACTATTTATCAAAAGCCGTGGACATTGACTTGGTTGTCGATCTTATGTCTGTCCGTACGTCGTACCTGTGTTCTCATGCGGGTCGTATTAAGCGTTTCGTGATAGCGTTGTTACTATCATAACCGATTACGCAGGTGACGACCCCGTCATTGTAATTGTGTGTTCACTCATCGTCGTTCTACCGATTAAACTCTTATCTTTTAACCTGTCAAGCTTTCTTGAAGAAGAGAGAGTGGATGATTCTGACAGAGTTTTTGACTCTTTTTGCTTAATTTTCATTATTTTTAATGCTTGAAATTAAAGAACGGAATTGAAAAATAACAAAGATTCTTCGCATTACAAATTTTGCATTTATTAAAAAACCTCAAACTTGGATCCTTTTTATTTGAAAACTAAATATACTGCTTTTAAAATTTAGGAACAAAAATTACAACTTAAAACACTTTTTTCAATAGAAAATTTAACATAGAAAAGTTGTTAATGAAATTTATATCATTCTAAAATTCTTGAGAAAGCAGAAATAATTAGTCATCTTTAGATCTCCACTATTGTGTGAATATGAGAAGAAAGAAAATCCAATGTTTTAAACTGAATGATTTTGTCAGCTGCCCATCATCCACAATGCTTTAAGAAGTCCACAAAGTTGATATTTTTCTGCTGTACCACTTCCAAAGACACAGGACGTTCTCTTCAATGTTCGCGAAAGAGTCTTCTTACACAAAGTCCTTGAGACACCTCTCAAAACACATTTCTATGAATTCCAATTCATTTTTAATTCAGAATATCCTGAATAAATACGCTGATGAACTAGATGTCCCTGTTATAAAGATACACCTAGAACTACCCTGGAAATGTAGCAAAAATATTTTCAAACACAAAAAACCCACCAGTTATCTTTGTGATATCTTAATGAAGAGATTTGAAATGAATCTTTTTGTGCATACTGGCTACATGAAAGAATGAAATCTAAATGAGCATCTATCTGGAGGGGATAAAATGGAGCAATATTCAAGCCATAAAACTGCTCCTTCGCATCTAAGATGCTGCCTCAGTCAAATGTAAATGAATAAAAACACCTGCTAAAATCTGAATAAGGTCAGTGCGTGAAACAAAAGTCTTTTTATGTTCATCTCCCTTCTGTTACAAAATTCACATGTTCTACACACGTTGATAGCATGATAGCTTTCTTTATTTTCCTTACAGACACTTGTTGGTTTTCATTTATAACAAGTGAAACAAATACAAAATAGCTTGTTAACGGTCTCTCCTCCTGTGTCAGCTTGATTTAATTGCATTAAAACTGATTAAAATCATAGCTAATTTACAAAAAAAGTTTGTAAACTTTGTGACTTTTTAAAAAGTATTCTCTTGGTGACTTTTTGAAAAGTATTCTTGTTTTGGTGCATTCTACTGAAACTACATCAGTTAATTTCTGAATGTATATGGACAAGCAAAGGCAACATTAGCTAAAATGCTTTAAAATCTATTAAAAACCATCATAGTTGCAAAATATTTCATCAAAATCGCAAAACATTAACCATTTCAAAATATCAGGTACAGTTAGAAGCATAAAGCCCTCAAACTATGATTGGTGCTCAAACTATGCTCATGTACATTGGTGTGTGAACTATGTTCGTGTACATTGGTTGGTGTGTGAACTATTGGTGCATGAACTATGTTCGGACCTGGTTGGTGTGTGAACTATGTTCGTGTTACTACATTGCAGCGTGAATCATAGTTTATGCACCAATGTACACGAACATAGTTCAACTATGTTCACCAATGTACATTGAACATTGTTCACGCATTGGCACTAACTATTTCGACCTCCGGTTACATAGTTCATCATCATAGTTTATGCACCAATGCACATGAACATACTTCATGCACCAATGTACATGAACATAGTTCACGCACCAATGTACACGAACATAGTTCACGCACCAATGTACACGAACATAATTAACGCACCAATGTACATGAACATAGTTCACGCACCAATGTACATGAACATACTTCACGCACCAATGTACACGAACATAGTTCACGCACCAATGTACATAAACATAGTTCAGGCCCCAATGTACATGCACCTAGTTCAGGCACCAATGTACATGAACATAGTTCAGGCACCGATGTACATGAACATAGTTCACGAACCGATGTACATGAACATAGTTCACGCACCGATGTACATGATCATAGTTTGTGTACCAATGTACACGAACATAGTTCACGCACCGATGTACACGAACATAGTTCACGCACCGATGTACATGAACTGCACCGATGTTCATGAACATAGTTTGTGCACCAATGTACATGAACATAGTTTGTGCACCAATGTACACGAACATAGTTTGTGCACCAATGTACATGAACATAGTTTGTGCACCAATGTACATGAACATAGTTTGTGCACCAATGTACATGAACATAGTTTGTGCACCAATGTACACGAACATAGTTTGTGCACCAATGTACATGAACATAGTTTGTGCACCAATGTACATGAACATAGTTTGTGCACCAATGTACATGAACATAGTTCACGCACCAATGTACATGAACATAGTCCATGCACCAATGTACATGAACATAGTTCACGCACCAATGTACATGGACATAGTTCACGCACCAATGTACATGAACATAATTCATGCACCAATGTACATGAACATAGTTCACGCACCAATGTACATAAACATAGTTCAGGCCCCAATGTACATGCACCTAGTTCAGGCACCAATGTACATGAACATAATTCAGGAACCGATGTACATGAACATAGTTCACGCACCAATGTACATGAACATAGTTCACGCACCAATGTACATGAACATAATTCATGCACCAATGTACATGAACATAGTTCACGCACCAATGTACATGAACATAATTCATGCACCAATGTACATGAACATACTTCACGCACCAATGTACATGAACATAGTTCACACACCAATGTACATGAACATAGTTTGTGCACCAAATCATAGTTTGGGGGCATTAGGTTTTTTTGTTTAATTCAGCCAGATGTTCCAACCAACACAAATTCCATTGAGATATTATTTGTGCTTGCCGGTAAAACTTTTACAAATCAACATCGAGATAAGATTTTGTAAAAGTCTTCAGATTATACAATTTGTATAGTTCTAAATCTACAGCCATTATACACCTTTAAGTAATATTGTAAGAATAGATGAAAAATTGTGAGATAAAAAAAATTATGCAAGTACCTGGACAATTCTAAGAAGAATGTGACAAACACAGAACTAAACCCTAATCGAAAGTAATTTCATCTGTACAACATGAAGAAAAGCATAAACAAATCTAGCCAAGTACCCACTGCAATTAATAAAGTAACTCAGTCTATTATCAAAATAGTAATAATACATATATGCGGGTGCTTACATTACATACAATAATTTAATCAACTACATTAATTGAAAATTTCCCATAACCTTTCATGAACAGCTACAAGGATTGTGAAATAAAATAATGCAGGTCATTCAATGACCTCAGAATCATGCCAAAAAGACACGCAAGGTCATTCTATGACTTCAGAAATCCTGCCACTCTTCCCTAGTTACAAGAAATACGTCCCATACAGGTGATCTAACCTAACCAATAATAGTCCACCAGTTTGCAACAGTATTTTGTGAATATTTGTCCTTTTAAATACCACCCGTCTGCTTGCCTCAAGTCTGAAGAGTTGCTTCTTGGTGTGCCACAGCTATTTACTACACATATACTGATTTACCATGCAATATTTGTACAAGAGATACTATTTTATAAGTTTTTCAAACTGATTATCTGCGATATCTTCAAGAAATCAATGGCTATATCATCAACGCTTGATACCACCATCATATATCTGTAAGTTAAATCATTATCATTCCGTTCAATTATTACCTCCCAACCTTCCCGTCAATACTCCCGCCAATTTTATTTTCCCGCCAAAACATTTCCCGCCAAAAATGTGTCATCTAAAATAATCACTATAAAAATACAATCTACAACGTGCTTGATCCAAATATTGTGTATTACCCCACAAACATTTACCCCCTCAAACCAATCAAACTTTCCCAAACTGTCTTGCACATTTCTTATACATTTTACCGATAGGAGAACAACATCCAACCTTTCCTGCATAGTGTATGCCTTCCATGCTAGAGGTGTATCGGTATATTCCCTTTGCAGTTTCAATTGTATTCGACAAGCTATAATTTTAGCCGTTAATTCTCTAAAATCAATTAACGGCTGCTCTGGTGCTGTTAAATACGCAAATTACCCCCCACCGTGCTAGCAAATGTAAATTCTCCCTCTATCATAGCCCCATTGACCTCCTTAGATACCCACATAGAAATCCCAGTCATTATAGTTACCAATTTTGCTGTCGGGTGATACTGATCATGGCGACAATAGAACAAATGTATATACAGGGCACCCAGTAAAACCAAAGATACACTTCATTGTCATGTGCTACCCCCTCAATAATTTCCTCCATATCTTTTGCATATTCTGAACTAACCACTTTTGAAACTTCTTTGTTGACTGTGAAGAAGAAAAAAGTCTTCAATTACCTTTTAACAAAAAACATCTCTCTTACCAAACACATTGCCTTCGTTCTCCACCAATTTTGCCTTAGACTTGTAGGCCTTACCTTATTCATTTCGGGTGAGGTACATGTGATCTGGTCGAAAAGGGGAGGCCATATCCGCCCACTTAAGAATCTTTCCCTCAGGACCCTCCTTATTCGCAAATTTGAAATAGACAAATAATTAATATCCAATTCTCTCGCAACTGAATTCAGTGTTGTTGTGATATAACAAAGCTTAGCATGAGTCACTACCATATCACACTCTATGTCTAACATTATGTCAATTGTTTGTTTCTTTGCAACCTCTTTTGACCATTCTGCATAATGCTCATATTCATTAAAAATTTCATTTTTTCAAAACAAAATTTAGTCCAACCCTGCGTATATTCCGCTATCAACGCAATTTTTTCCAACATTTTTAAATGTGCTTGATGATCCAAATTTTAGTCACCCCAAGCGTTTTACTGGTATTTGTGCCCCCTTGTTGGTGTGAGCCCTTCCACAATACTGGTCAGGCTATCAACACAATCTTGTTGATGGGCTAAGAGACCTCAAAATATTGCAAGAGGGTAAACCAATCTTCATTGGCAGCTCTCTTAGACGTTTTTATTGCCATTTTGGTCAATTTCTCTGTCCACATGCCTTCCAAAAATGAAAATAGTTTAACCACCCCTTCCAACTTTCTGACCGACACCATAGGGAAACTAACCATGTCCTCTACTCTAACACAGTCTTTGGCAGCCCCCACAAACCCATGGTAATACAAGCATTTAATAAATAATAGTGTAAATAATGATTCATCTTCCGGCTCTAACCCCTCAAGTCTTTCATTAATGCCAGCATATATGCTGGCACTTTGGTTTGGTATCTTTTAACTTTACTGGTTTCACTTTGCCTACTCTGAATGTTTTAGCATTAATCATAGCTGCAATCTGACCTACAAGGTAATGGGGGATTTGCATAATAAGCAGAATGCCCTCATGTACCCTAGCAAAAACGGCATAACTGATATGATATGCTGTAAACAAGGAACTACCATATTGAAACAGACATTGCTCACATAGTTTTTAAATCAGCTTCTGCCTCTCTTCTGCTTCTTTCGCCTTCTCCTGCCTCCTTGCTAATTTCTTTGATGATGATAATTTCTTTGTTGCCAGGGGTGTTACAGGGGTGGATACAGCTTCCTCTGCTTGTGAAACAACCTGTCCATCCTCTTCCTTTTCTGTGTCTGATTCCTCATCGGTATCATCAGAAGCTGAATCATCTGCATGCTCTTCTATCTTTACCAATGGAGTAGGTCATAGCCGTTTCTTGACCGATTTTTTCCGATAGAAAATCAGACGGGGTGTAACTCTTGCCTCTCATCATGGTTGCCACAAACTCTATATCACTATCCGATTCCATCACCGCCAGTAAAGTAGTAGGGGTCACCAATTTCACCTGGCGCTTCCCATCTCCGCTGCCTGAAGGCACATTTTTGGTATTCATTACAAGAGCCATTTTCATAAGTTAAATCACAAAAGTTTACAACAGTTCACAAAATGCTGCCTTCCCAAGTTTTATTATAATGACCTTGCCAATGACTTTGATCTGGGGTTAGGTCAAAGGCATAAATATTATTGCCCCCTCCGGGGGATTCTAGCCCTATACCTTCGGCACCATCTTTCAAACCTTACACATATCTTAAAACGTTTATAGGCCTCGTGCTTTCCAGCCCTCGTTGTAAAGTTCATAATCCATTTTTCTCTAGGAAACCGAGTTGCTCTTGCAGTGATCTGTAAACTTTCCAAAGCTGCCTCCATGAAGAAAAAGGGGCTTTTCTTATAAGCTTTTCTTATATACATATATGTATCATCCATGTGTGCAATAAATATACGCTTTGGAATTTCAGAAAACAAATTGGCCCTGAAAGGTACAATTTTTACACCACCACTGCTGTGTATGTCTGAATCTTTATTCTTTGGAACGGTATTGTTATAGGCCTTTGGACCCATAACCTATCGATATGGGCCTGGGCTTCCTGGCTGATGGTTACTTTCAGCACATAAAGTTTTGCTTTCCACACCTCTATATGATAATTGTTGTCTTCTACCGCCGCTGTTCCAGCCATAATATTAAACTTTGCACGAGTGGGTTTAAGAATGCTTTCTATTTGTACCCCATCGGAAATGATTTAAGCAGCCTTGAAAATGTCCAGTTTTAATGGTCCCATATATTCGTAAACTCTTTCCTCTTTTGTGGCTTCATGGAGAGCTTCCATTTCTGCTAAGATAAACTTGTTTGCGGCATGTGTCCCCTTTGCGTCCCCTTCCTTTGTCCACATCCCTTCGCGGTGCGTTGATGCAGTGGTTGGCACATAAACACTAGGTTCTGAATTGCCCAAGTCTGTCTGATACCACCCCACCCTTTTTCCCGTGGTTTTCTTCCAGTTGCTGTCGTAGGACAGCAACGATCCCAAATAGGCTTTGTACGGGTTTATTTGCATTGGGTTATGAACTTTTACCCTATTGAACTACACTTCCACAGATGACCATAACATATGAAAGATAGCATTGATTGGTACAACCCTATCAGAAGCAGTTTGTTTGGAACTTTCCCCTTTTACTTTCTTCAGACCCAGCAGTAATCGTGTATTGTACAAGCCTAGGTACACACCGGGGGGTTGTGCGGGTATCACAAATCAAAAGACCCCCGGGGTTGTGACCCCCTCATGAGGTAGAAAGATTTCCTCTTCTGTTTGCACAATTGCTGTCTGCTCAGGTGGTGGCGAGGTAAAATAATCTAGCGCATGATTGTCTGATATCAGATTCAAACCCTCAAGACTTCTTACGTTTCTTGAACATAGGTTTAAGAGGCTCATCAAAATCGTTTTTCATAATTATACAAAATCGGTTTCAAAGATGTTATTGATGGTTGGTTTCAAAAAATGTTCATGGTTAATTTGAACTGTTGTCTATGTATTTATAGGTTTGTAAATGACAGTCCTGTTCTGATTGATCTTCAGAATTTCATCATATTCACAATATGCCATAACTGTGACTGCTTTAAGGAGACTTTCTGCGAGCTTCATGGACAATTTCAGTATACCTTCTTTTTTCATATCGAATGATTTTCCTGCCGATTTGTCCACAGTTAAATCAAAACCAAACACTGTATGCCTTCCCTTCCACAAATCAGGGGTAAGATTGATACTGTCGTTGCTGTTTTTATATCTTCTTCGGTAAGTTCATCCTCCTAGATAATATCGAGTTCATCATCATCGTCCTTATATGGGATTGGACTGACACGCATCTCTCTCACCAATTCTCTCAATTCACGATTTGGGATAAATGAAAGTGGAACATTAGTGTCCGCTAAAGCGGCCATAAATGAGTTCATTCCTGGTGCCATCAAACGTCTCAATGGTCATGCACTTTGAGCTAGTAAATCAGTCAAACTTGATCCTTTAATTTCTTTGCCACCATAGACTAAAGCTCCTTTTACATTAAACCTATCCCCCCATTACATTCCAGATTGTGTTTAAAAACTTTTTACTTTTCCTTGCTCTTTTTCCATTATCGATACTGACAAGGCTTTGGGAATCTCCAACTCCTCGGCACCCGGTGACTTATAAAGTAACAAGTCTATTGGTGACAATAGTCGGTGTGGGATGAAAGGGGATGTTTGCACATTAAACAGCAATGGGATTGAATCTTTTTATGTTTTTTAAAACATTACTAAATTGATCAATTTTTTCATCATCCTGCAAAGTACTGTCTTCCATATCTTTTTAATTTCTTCTTCAAGATTAAACACCAATTTGTTTTCAGGGAGGGGCTGTTCATAATTTCTTTTTGTTGCCATATATTCAGCATAAGGAATAACTATAGATCACTTCATATTCGTTTTTTTGGATTAGTATAAGCCTCTTTTTCAAACAGAAATGCTGGTATACCAGCAAACGGGGCTATTGTTTGCAACACCGGTTTAATCACACGCTGATAAAAGTTACCACCCCCTCTTTTATTTCGCCCCTTTACCATAACTTTTACAAAAGCTTCCTTCTTTACTAATGCGGGATAGATTTATGAGCCAACACTTACAAAATATTAGAATAAGGACGCATACACACTTTTTGCTCTTCAGTCCAAGGTACTATTCCTTTATTAATGTTCAAGGCGATCTCGCCAAGTATTTGATAAAAAGCTGGTGATACATTTGTACAAATTTCACAACAATCTTTACTCTTCACCTTTATGCCTTTTTATATTATCAAAATTATGTGAACCCTCAATCATAAACACAACTGATTACAAATACATTCACCCCTTACTTTATATACATTTTCAAATTTCAAAACTTGTTTGCACATTTTCAAACACATCCGTGCGCAATGGTAGCTTATCAGACGTACCGGGCTTTAATGTAAAAAACAAATAACCAAACGTTTTAAACGTTGCCTCTTCGTACACCTTTAGGAAACTTTCTCCGTTTTTCTTGCCGGGGTACATTTGTTTTTAATAGCCATTGTATTGATTACACTCATATCTGTGTTTAAAAATGAAAAAACAGACACGTAATGTAACTCTCTCCCTCCTTTGAAAAATAAATTTTGAAGAATTAAAATCACCGATACATTTGCATGATGACTGCACCGTGTAAATAATTTGGTGACTACTTCACCCCCCTTTCTGACCCATTGCCAACATCAAATCATCAATGACAATCACATTATGTTGTGATGTGTCAATCCTTTCCAAAAAATCTGAAGGAGGTTAACCTTCCACAAATTCATAATTGCTTGGCACTGTATTGTATTTTTTCTGCCAAATCCCATCGAACCAATACACTTTGGACACTGTTGGATTTATGAAATCTTTACTTAGTGCTTTTATTACATGAACTGTTTTACCGCTGCCGGTAGAGCCAGCAACTATCCATGTAAAAGGTGCTTGTAATCGTGCATCTATAAACTCCATATTGCTCAGTACTAATTGATCAACTAAATTCATCTTTGCATACATTGTACTTTTATTCTTACTTTTTACAGATAAAACATGGGCATCAACCAAGACAGACAGCGCATGAACCAGGCCGACAATGACAATAATGGGGGCAACAACACACATTTCTGCTAATGGAAGAAAGAATAACAATATGATTGCATAATTGTATCAAAATAAAAAATATTAGTGTACATAATAATAATATGTTTGTATGATTGTATCAAAATAAAAAATATTGATGTACAAAAATCGTTTCTTGTTTACTAATTTTTTTCAACCAGATACCTACGGCTTTGTGCTATATTCTTTAAAAATATATTCCTTAGGTTTTCCTATCTATGTCGCTATTGGCGTACTGAGTATGTACACTGCGCAATCTGGTATTTCCGAGGGACTTGTTTTAGGGATTTACTGGGGACTGGTCTTAGGTACTCACTGGGGGCTGGTCTTAGGTATTTACTAGGGACTGGTCTTAGGTATTTACTGGGGACTGGTCTTAGGTATTTACTGGGGACTGGTCTTAGGTATTTACTGGGGACTGGTCTTAGGTATTTACTGGGGACTGGTCTTAGGTATTTACTGGGGGCTGGTCTTAAGTATTTACTGGGGACTGGTCTTAGGTATTTACTGGGGACTGGTCTTAAGTATTTACTGGGGACTGGTCTTAGGTATTTACTGGGGACTGGTCTAAGTATATACTGGAGACTAGTCTTAGGTATTTACTGGGGACTGGTCTAAGGTATTTACTGGGGACTAGTCTTAGGTATTTACTGGGGGCTGGTCTTAGGTATTTACTGGGGACTGGTCTTGGGTATTTACTAGGGACTGGTCTTATGTATTTTCTGGGGCCCGGTCTTAGGTATTTACTGGGGGCTGGTCTTAGGTATTTACTGGGGACTGGTCTTATGTATTTACTGGGGACCGGTCTTGATATTTACTGGGGGCTGGTCTTAGGTATTAACTGGGGACTGGTCTTAGGTATTTACTGGGGACTGGTCTTAAGTATTTACTGGGGACTGGTCTTAAGTATTTACTGGGGACTGGTCTTAGGTATTTACTGGGGACTGGTCTTATGTATTTACTGGGGCCTGGTCTTAGGTATTTACTGGGGGCTGGTCTTAGGTATTACTGGGGACTGGTCTTAGGTATTTACTAGGGACTGGTCTTATGTATTTACTGGGGACTGGTCTTGGGTATTTACTGGGGACTGGTCTTGGGTATTTACTGGGGACTGGTCTTAGGTATTTACTAGGGACTGGTCTTATGTATTTACTGGGGCCTGGTCTTAGTTATTTACTGGGGGCTGGTCTTAGGTATTTACTGGGGACTGGTCTTAGGTATTTACTAGGGACTGGTCTTAGGTATTTAGTTATTGGGGACTAGTCTTAGGTATTTACTGGGGACTGGTCTTAGGTATTTACTGGGGACAGGTCTTAGGTATTTACTGGGGACTGGGCTTAGGTATTAACTGGGGACTGGTCTTAGGTATTTACTGGAGACTGGTCCTGGGTATTTACTGGGGACTGGTCTCAAGTGTTTACTGGGGACTGGTCTTAAGTATTTACAGAGGACTGGTCTTAGGTATTTACTGAAGACTGGTCTTAAGTATTTACTGGGGACTGGTCTTATGTATTTACTGAAGACTTGTCTTGGGTATTTACTGGGGACTGGTCTTAAGTTTTTACTGGGGACTGGTCTTAAGTATTTACTGGGGACTGGTCTTAAATATTTACTGGGGACTGGTCTTAGGTATTTACTGGGGACTGGTCTTAGGTATTTACTGGGGACTGGTCTTAGGTATTTACTGGGGACTGGTCTTAGGTATTTACTGGGGACTGGTAAAAAAACTTGTGTGATACCCCTACCCATCTTGTGAATGATTTTGATAATCATTGTAAAAATTGGTACGAGGTTACCTTGTCATTAAAATGCTAAATAGCATCACTGTCACTGTATTCAACAGGTTTAAATTTTGAAACTGGTTCTTCCTCCACTTAAATCCACAAATCAATGAGCCATTGCAAAATTAAACTGTTTCCAAAAATGACTCGGTAAAAAATATTCTGCTTCAGAAATCAAACTTGCTAAAAATAATCTTACTTCAAAAAAGCATCCAAGTCAAATTCGGCTTCATAGAATTACAGACTTCAAAATCAACTCACAAAAATCTCGCTGACATTTGGCAGCATTAAATGAAAACCTTACTGACAAATGGCAAAGAGACAAAACAAAAGAGAAAGCAATTGTAATTGCTTGGTACACATACTATGTTCATGTACATTGGGGTGAGACCACCTTCCGGACCTTCACCCCAATGCACATGAACATAGTTTGTGCACCAATCATAGTTTGGGGGCCTTATACTACTACAGTTTGGATATTTTATGCAAATATTATGTTTTACAGGGCGACCTTGATATTTTCTGTTGTAATTCCTTTGTTTTTAAAAGTCTATCATAATTATTTAAAGTGGTGCAGCAAGTTCCGACCAGAAGTTTTTATATTGATGCCATGCCCCCAATAAAATTTTAGCAGGACTAGACTTTCCCATAATTTTCAGTGACTAAGATTTAGGAAAAAATAACATCAAGATTTTAATCGCTGTCTGCCCAGTCATACATCACAAATTTTGCAATTCAGCTTTTCGTCTTTAGACATTTGACTGGCATTTTAAAATGGTTAAAAATGCTCAATTAATGCTCAATCAAACAAAATTTGATACCCTTAATATTCTTTATTTGCTAGCATCATGATCCAGATCTTTTCAACAAGGAAATGATTTATGCTATTAAATAAATGCTGTTCAACTAAAGATTTCAACTAGAACGGTAAATACCGTCATGATTCGCATGCCTATGCAAATTGACACCCATATTATATGACCCGGCCAATTATGAAAATGGCATCTCACACTAAGTCCCACATGGCATCCCATGTACCACATGGTATCTCACCCCATGTCCCACATGGCATCCCACATGGCATTCCATCCCATGTCCCACATGGCATTCCACCGTATCTTCCACATGGCATCCTACCCCATGTCCCACATGACATCCCATGTCCCACGTGGCATTCCATCATATGTCCCACAGGGCATCCCATCCTATGAACCACATGGCGTTCCACCCTATGTCCCACATCCCATGTACCAAATGACATCTAACCTCATGTCCCACATGACATCCCATGCCTTGCCCCACATGGCATTCCACCATATCTCCCACATGGCAAACCACCATACAGTGTCTCACATGGCATTCCACCATATGTCCCACATGGCATTCCACCATCTGTCCCACATGGCATCCCACGCTATGACCCATATGGATCCCATCCCACATGTATGTCCCACATTAATCCAACCATATGTACCACATGACATCCCTCCCTATGTCCCACATGGCATTCCTCCTTGTGTCCCGCATCAGTGGCTTCCCACCTGATGTTAAACATAGCATCCCACCATATGTTGCACATGGTATCCCTTCTAATGTCCTAATGACATCCTACTTTGTCCCACATGGCATTACATCCCATGTCCCACATCCCCATGGCCTCCTACCCTATGTCCCACATAGCCTTCTACCCTATGAAACACATGGTATTCTACCTTATGTCACACATGGCATCCTACCTCATGTCACACATGGCATCCCAACCTATGTCACACTCTGTGTTACTCGTGGCATCTCACCATGTCCCACATGGCATTCTACCCTGTTCCACATGGCATCCAACCCCATATCCCACATGACATCCCATTCCATGTCCCACAGGGCATCCCACTCCATGTCCCACATGACATCCCATAGGCTCCATAAGAAGTCTCATCCTAGCTATCACAATCCCTGATTGAGCATACTATGTATGAAAGTGTCAGTTCATATAATAACTTATATGCAAATGACTTGTTGAAATGGGGTGGGGCCATGTCCCACATGACATCCCATGTCCCACATGACATTCCATCATGGTTATCCACCCTACGCCCTGCGTGGCATTCCACCACATATCCTACGTGGCATTCCACCCTGTTCCACATGGCATCCCAACCCATGTCCCACATGGCATCCCACCCCATGTCCCACATGGCATCCCACCCTGTCTTACATGACATCCCATAAGCTCCATAAGAAGTCTCATCCTAGCTATCACATTCCACGATTGAGCATACTATGTATTAAAGTGTCAGTTCATATATTAACTTATATGCAAATGAGTTGTTGAATAAGAAAAAAAGGTGGAGTCAGATAATTATGCCTGATTTAGCCCTTGGTGTATACAACATGGTAAATATTAAATCATATGTCCTTTATGGCCCCATCCATGTCCCACATGGCATCCCTCCCTATGTTTATATGCAATCACATCCTGTCACACTCCTTGACTAAGCATATTAGATAAAAAAGTCTGGTCAGGACATAATACTGTAGCAACTTTATGCAAATGAGCACAATAATAAAGGTGGAGTTTAAAAATCATGCCTTATACAACTGTTGGTGCCCAAATATTTTGAAGAATTATAAGGATTATAAATCCCAAGTACTACAAGAGAGACTTTCAGATCTCTGAAGAATATTGAAATTATATCTTCTAAGAAAATATCAAATGTATGAGAGACTTTTTAAGGAAACTAGTCTTCAATCCTATCTTAAGTATCTCTGAAAAACTTTAACATTTTATAAGGAATTCTAACCTTCCATAAGGATATCTGAAGAAACTTTAACTTTTTTTAAAGAAGTCTGAAAAAACTTTATTATTTTCTGAGGAATTCTTAAAAATTTCTAACATTTCTGAGGAAATCTCAGGACAAATTTGTGGACGGCCGGACAGCCGGACGTAATCACCATTACATAGGCTCGCATAATGAGATTTTCTCAATCCTGAATTTGACCAATTTTGAAAATTAATAAAAACTTAAAACTGCTTAATTTGTAACCGAATTAGATAGCAATGTAGATACACATGCACATTCATGACAATCCTAAAACAATCAAACTGATGATGGAACTACACCTTGAAGAATAAACCCGCAACCAATGAGGGATATGCACACTTTCATTTCTTTCATCTATGTGTAAAGAAAACCTACATCATAAAGACTTGTACTGTTAATATAGTACAATGAAGATTTTGTGTACATTCCAGTAAGTGGAGATGTAGGCATACAGTAGGTATAGGACTCTCCAGTATTACTTCTTGTTATCTTATAAGTAGTTGGAATCTGTGCTGCTTCAATCATGAAGGTAAACCCTCCATCATCAGAAGTCCAATTAACTGATTACATCTACCACAGTATGATTCAATTACGATCAAGCATACTGCAAAAAATTAACTTCACACTTGCTCCTCATTAGTTTCAACAAGTCTTGTCCCAAAACTTGATTTCTTAAGTCTTCTCTTTCTTCCTTTTTACTTGAATTCACTTTTCTCTCCTCGGCCAGCTCAAGTGCTCTTGTCTGTAACTGGCTGTAAGGACCACATAAGATGCTGTTTGGATATCCAAGAGGGAGGGAGAGGTTGGCAGAGTGTCAGAGATAAAAGATTGAAGGACATGGAGAAGGCCTGGAAACAATGTGGCTTCACACCTGTGCTCTACACTCTGATGAAAGGAGTGAATGAGTGAAGAGGGTCTAAGAAGGCTCAAGAGGGATTCAATGGCCATGGAATAAAACAAACAAATGCTTCAGGTGGAAGGCCAACAGATCTAAGATGATCGGGTAAAGATACCAAGCCAGTATTCATCAAGTAGAAGGTAAACTTTGACATCTGTCTAAAGGATTGTATTAGGTTTGAAAGAACATCCTTTCTTTCTGTTTTGAAGAGAAAAGACGGGAAAGAGTTTGACAGGGGATAAATAGGAAGCGGTCAGAAAGGAAAAAACAAATATTGGATAAAAAGTGACACAGTTAATCTTCACATTAGGATTGTGGGAGTAAGAGGGCATTATGCAATACTTCCTCAGGTGCTTTGAAGTCAATGCATGAGGAGGAAAGATTATGATCTGTGAGCACCTGTAAGAATTGATCTATTGGTTTTAAGGAAAAAAGTCTAATGAACTTAAGTACCTGTACTTTATGACAGAAGACCCAGGTATGCATCTGTCTTTAATGGACTTAGAAGATTGGAGTAGAATAATTATAAAACAATTCAGATTAAGACTACTTCTAAGATTTCTTCATTACACATAAATACAAATAAAAAGTCCTTCATAAGCTATCAGGGGTATCTAAATAGCCTGAGCATCCATTTTTTTTTTGGAGGAATAATCAAAATAACTGCAGAAGCAGTGATTTTTGTTCCTACTTTCTGGAAGAAGTGGTTCTTAAAGGAGCACTTTAAGAAGTTTAATTCTGAGGTCACCTGAATAATTACATAATTCTACAGTAGAAAATAATACTGACAGTCTTTCTGTCCACAAAATTTTCATTCTAAAATGGCTGCTCCCTACTCAGATATTCAATATCAAGTTGAACTAAATTATCCATTGCCTTTCATTCATAACATTAGTACTTTTACCTTTAAGTAAATTTGTGACAGTAGTTTCCCCAATGGCTCCCCATGCCTCTACTGTCACGTACTGTTTTAATTGTTTACAACAGTCAAAGACCCAAAGGTATATGTAGAGACAACATTAGCTTAATAATGGTGTTTCAGCTGATGTCACGAGGTCAAGTGACTTGTTTACATCGCCATTTTGTCAGGCAAGAACACTGCCGTCTGCTGTACACTTAATTAGACTTACAAATGTTTGCATGTTGTTATAATATAAAATGATCTTATATAACTAATAAAAGATTATTTTTGTAAGATAATTATGCCGGAATCTTACTATGCCGTTGGTTGCACTAATAGACATGTACCGGGGAATCAAAAGATGTTTTCTCGATTTTCATCTGATCATGATCAACATTCGAAGTTGGTTTCTGTTGTACGATGCAACGAATTTCAACCTACGGTTCACACTAGGATTTGCAACAAGCACTTTATATCAGATATGTAGGCTTTGTCTCCGTATAACAAAACAATCAGATGGCGTTCACGTAAAATATACTGTTCGTACATGTCGTATACCCGGTGAATATATAAAACGTAAGGAAAACATGAAGTCAAATCGGAAGCGAACAAAATATTGCGATTAGTAAATTTTGCTGAACTGGTAGGTAGATTAGCATGCAGTATGTTTGTTGTACGTGTGATGTGACTGAGCTGTGTAAAGATGAGTGAAATGCAAAATGGCTTCCAGATGAGTTAGAGTCACATGATGAAATTCCTCCATTGATTTAAAATTTCTTAAAACCCTTGAAAGTAGCCAAAAATGTATCAATATTGGTTAAAAAAATGTCACAATTTTACAACATTTTGAATTTTCAGACATCTATAAGTGAATTTGTGATGGTGACCTTATTTTCTTTTGTGAATCCATTGTTTCTCAATGGTTTGGTTTGTTGATCTTTAATGGCAGAGTATAATGTGCCAAGAGGGTGTTAATAAATTATGGTGTAAGAGTTAGGATAGAGAGGAAATGGAAGGTTTGTAAGGGAGATAAGGGGGGAAAGCAGAATGTGGGGAAAAAAAGAAAACAACTTTTGGTGAAAAGAAAGGGGTATGTAAGGTTAGGTGTAGAAAGGGAGGGGAGGGGGGAGTTAAATGTAGTGGAAGAGGTTGTTGTTGCAAAGGAAGTTGATGATTTTTGTGGAAGAATAGTTTTCAAAAAGGTCCCAGATTGAGGATAGTGAGGAGAGAAGAAATCTGGAGTTCTGGTATAGGGGACAGGTTTACGAAGATATGCTTGATGGAGAGATCAATGTTTTTTAATTGTCTATAATAATTCTTTTAAACAGTGCAGCAACTTCTGACCAATCGTCTTTACCATACCAGAGTCAAAATCTGGCAGGAAAAAACTTTTCCATAATTTTCGGCCACTAAGATTTACAAAAACAATATAATGTAAAGCTTCTGAGCGGTCTGCCCATTACAAAGTTAGCATGTACTAAAAATTGATTCACAAGCTGAAAGTGGTATCTCCAAAGTCATCTATTTAGATTTTAAGACTCTCTGTCATTTCATTTATTTGTTCCATCCACAACTTGACATTGGATAACAGAAAATAACTACTAAGGAAAATTACAAAATAATTTATAATAAAGAATTTGCAGAAAAGTAAAGATGAATTAATAGTCATAATATAATAAATTATATCAAAAGTTCTCAAAAAGAAATATTTACAATGAAAATGCTAATCAATGACAATTAATATAATAAGTGACTGATCTATCTAAGTTGGGATAGGGAGTGATTGCAAAAACTATCATGAGCTTAACATGGTAATCACTCCTCTGGCTATAGAGGAAGTAAACAGCATATATTTGGTACTTACTATACTTACTTAATACAGTTACTAACCACCCCCATACTCTCCTTCTGTTTCCCTTAAACACATCTACTAATTCAATTAAGTACAAATTATATTAATGTATAGAATTTAATTTAATTAGATTCATCCCAAGCCCTCCCAAGTAGTACAACCCTAGAAAGGAATAAGAAAAAGAACAAGTTAATATGTACTTAGGAAGTACTTCATAATATAATTCTTTGAACTGGATATAGAACTACCTTACTTGGTGTAGCGGGGGTAATTATGAGAGTTGAACTTCTGCTACGAGCTGAAAAAATTAACATATATGTAAATACACATAACGCAAAGCAACGTGATAGTACCGCTTTAAGCTCACCACACAGCCGTGTCAGCAAGTGAAGCCGATGCCAAGATGCATATACAAGAACCTAAGACCAATGCGCATGTGTAGACACCACACAAGACTAAAGCCTCCGGCATACTGGATACTATGCTGATGCTAGCCTAACGAAGAGGGTACCTTTACAGTATGGTAACACTAGGTTCAGAAGCCTTAAGGCGGGAGAGCTGGACGAAAGGAAGAGATGAAAATGGACGTGCTAAACCCTGTAAAACCAGATTAGTAAAGAGCACCGCAGTGAAAAACACTCCTGACAGATGAGTATAAATACATAAGAGATAGTAAGGCTCCGTAGGTGGTTTACAATTCCTCATGTACATGAATGTAACGAGAAACATTGTGATGAAAAACTAATGAAAATTACTCAGCTTACGCTCAGGAAAGACTTTCTCCTTCTTACGACAAGCAAAACTTATATTACGCTACCTGCACGCACGATAAGAGAAATGGTGAAAAAAGGCCAGAAGAAATTTTTTTTCCCAAGGATAAGATGACCAGCAACAGCGATTGACCTCCTCAGATACAGGCGCTGAAAAGAAGTGAGTGTATACGGCACTAGCGCCGTGTCCTGGGTGTCAATTAGAGTAACTGTGTTTTTAATTTAGGTGGTATTTAACGGTGAATCAGGACTGAGGGACCAGATTGTATATTTTAATAGCACAGAAGGTAAGGTATAATTTTAAGTGAATCTAAATGTTTTATCATTTAATTGCAGGGAATTCCAGACATTTACTGACCAATTTCTAAAGCTCTTTTGGGCATTTACTAACATAGAAATTGTTAAGTGTTTAAAGGGCTTGACAACACTAATACTTTGCCTATAGCAGCAGTTGTAAGCAAGTAACTTTTACAGTGTTCCCAGTCAACTACTTTTAACATTTTCAAATCTGCATCAGGCAGTGTTTTTATTAGTGAACTTCACTTGCCGTGGTTTTACAAAACCAACATTAAAAAATTATTTCAATAGAATACTTTATAGAGTTTTTAATTAAAAATAGGAGCCACAATGTCATATCTAGTCTGATTCCAGCTATTTCCACACAAATTTCCACCTTAAATTACCATAAATTGCACAATATTTTGTAACCTAAACATGAGACAAATAGAAGAGAAGTTATTGGTTTTTTGGGTCCTACCCTCAAATCGTTTAACAGGAAAAGCTGGATATAGTGAACAGGAAATTAGATATTATTATAACCTTGACCCATATTTAGCAGTAGAGCACAACTTAAGAACCTCTGATTCAAGACTTTTATGTCATATCTAGTTCTATCCCAGCAATTCCACACAAATTTGTAAGACTTTTGAACATGACTTTCTTTTTAAGGGCATGATATTTTAGAATAATACTTTCATCGTAAGTTTGTTTCCATTACTGTACTCACATAAGATAAAAACATCACAAACAGATGAAATAGAAAACAAAAGATTAAAAAACATAAAAAAATAGTTGAAAAAATCGATGGAAAAATTAGATGAAAAAAATAGGTGAAAAAAAGTGGCACAAAAAAAATCCCCAATACACCAATGACAGACAGTTTTAACTAGTTTAATTCTGATCATGAAGTGATTCAGCTAAAACCATTTTGACATGGACTTGTCACAAAAGTACACTTCACCTCAAAAGAGAGAGAGAAAAAAAAGAAGAAAGATGTTGCTAAGATAACAACCCCCAAACTTTACTTCCCCTGCAGAGTTAATGATTCCAAGACAGGCGCAAATCCCAAACGCAAACCCCAGAGTACAAGCGACCTCCTGTATCAACTCAAAACAAACAATAAATCAACAAATGCTACCTTACATCTATTGTCCTACAACAATAGCCTATTGTTTTTTGGCAAACTATCACTGGACAAACACTGGATGTTTGTCAAACACTGGTCTCTAACTAAAAGCCTCTGATTACACAAGTACAGTTTCAGTACCGGGCGAACAAAAGCTTTGTTTAGTCTGCTTGTGTATATCGGAAGAGATTCCTTGCTGTATTACAGCTCAAAATGCCCACAAGAGTGTTTACATGTTATAAAGATTCAGTTTGCTTACTCTCTTGATCGATGGGGTAACCTTCCATCCCACGAATGTTTCAAATTCTTCTCGCTTTCAACTTTTGATTCATAAAACCTGTCAATTTACCATAACAATGGAGGTTTACACAAAAGCATTAAAACATTGGTAGCAACTTGTTTTGATATGTATTGGCAACTAGTACACTTAGTTTCACAGTTCCCTACTTTAGTTATGTACAGTATATCCCACACAGAGATTAAACAAAAGATTGAGATCCAAAAAAGTTACTAACATCCACAGGCTTAAGTACCCCTGTCCATTTTCTAAACTTGCAGTGACTTGCAGTGAAAGAAATTGAGAATAGTTTGTAAATCTGGGATCAGATTGGTACAACTTTAATTTGTTAAACAGAACCAAAAGGTTTTGTGGTTCTGATACTTCTTTTTTATAAGCTGATTGACTTGCAAAAATTTGAACTTACTGCCATGTCATTGAATATCATGAAATATTTGTGTCAGGATATTTATTCATAAACCACACCCAACATACATATCAATAAACAATGTTGATAACATTTGCACAATAATTAACAACATTATTATAGCAAGTGTGATGCAAAAACGGTTGCTCATTTATCCTAATTTAAGAATTTGTCAGTAAGCCCTGCCTACTCATTTATTTTCACTACCACAACATTAGAACATATGTACAGAACATGACCCATCTGTGTACCTGATCTAGCATGTAACTGATATACCGTTCATGGTAAACAGTATGGTGTTTACATCATTTAGCACTTTTACATTAAGCCATGCCCACCATGCATAATAATGACATCTGCTGGTAAGCATGTACACAATAACCAACAAAATTATCATGCCCAATATTATGCAAAATGGACATACAGTTGCTCATATATCACTTTTTCAAAAAATTCACTTTAAGCCCCTCCCATTTATTAATATGCATGATATCACCACCAAAAGCAATAGGGCACATCTACATGCATGGGCTATCGGTGTACCAAATATGACATGAATTCAGTTTACCATTCTTGAGATAAAGAGTTTACAAACTTTCTTCAGCAAAATCATATTAAGACCTGTCCACTATGCATATGAATGAAATTCAACATTTTTACATCATGAATATGCATACACCAGCTGACATCATAATTATCCCAAATATGAAACAAAAGAGACATGCAGTTGTTAAAATATGTACATTTCACGATATTTACATTAAGCTCTGCCTACTCATTAATATGCATGATATCACCATCAAAAACAATAGGATACATCTACAGACGATGTGCTATTTGTGTACCACATATGACAGGAATCTATTGTATCGTTCTTGAGATATCGCGTTTACGAGCAGGCTGTTTTCATACACACACACACACGCCATCATGATCGCATAAGTTCCTGATGCTATCACATCGGTACCAAAAACAATTGATTTAGAAAAAGACCTACATGAAAGAAAATTTTTACCATTATAAAACTTGAGATAATTTGGTAAATATTATTATATTTGTAACCCTCGACTTCATTCATAATCGTAAGAAAATTTCAAACACAAGTTAAGCAAATGCAAAATTTGACTGCTTTCATCAAAACAAGACAAATTGAAGACTGGCTGTCAGTGGATCTTATATCTTACACCACCGCAATCAAAACAGTCTATTGCCTGGGTTGAATAATTTAAAAACATCTCATATATTGAAGAAGAAAAAAAGCATTAAGGAAAAAACAATTTCCATCCACACACTTTCCTTTATTCTCCATATTGCCAAAACTGTCAACTTTTTTTACTCTTATTAAAACTTGGTAATGACATGTCCCTGACATTTTATTCTTTCAAGTTGCCACTTTAAACAATAACCCAATAAAACATTTACACAATTTTCATTGTTTTAACAAAATTTCCAGTCAAGAAAAAATGATTCAAAAGATGATTTTAATTTGAAAATTATTAAAATTCAGTTGACCTGAAGTCTTATTTTACTGACCTATTTTTAGCCTAAACTTTCAGTTCTTTGTAAATAAGTGACATAACTTTAAAATGAATACTTTATAAATGTGTGACATAACTTTAAAATGAGTACTTTATAAATGTGTGACATAACTTTAAAATGAGTACTTTGTAAATGTGTGACATAACTTTAAAATGAGTACTTTGTATGTGACATAACTTTAAAATGAGTACTTTGTAAATGTGACATAACTTTAAAATGAGTACTTTGTAAATGTGTGACATAACTCTAAAATGAGTACTTTGTAAATGTGTAACATAACTTTAAAATGAGTACTTTGTAAATGTGTTTCAAACATAACTTTGTAAATGAGTACTTTGAGTACTTTGTAAATGTGACATAACTTTAAAATGAGTACTTTGTAAATGTGTGACATAACTTTAAAATGAGTACTTGTAAATGTGTGACATAACTTTAAAATGAGTACTTTGTAAATGTGTGACATAACTTTAAAATGAGTACTTTGTAAATGTCTTAAGCGGCTGCATCAGCCGTCATTGCCAGGGATGCCAACATGGCTGGGTATCCAGAAGAAAAGTACACTTTTCCTGCAGAGGGTGGGTGAAAGGAGTTTCGGAGGAGGTGGGATGTGAAGTTATCCTATTTAAGGGTTGAGTAAAGAAGAAGAACAGCCTTTGAGTTGGAGAAAATGGCAAAGTGGCTGAGCGGAGAGTACTCAATAAAGTTGAGGGTGAGGAGAATGGCCTTTATCTCAGCTGAAAGATGGACAAAGTAGTCGGAAAGTCTTGTTGCCTTCATTGGAGCCATCCATATAGATGGAGGTGTAATTTGAGAGTTGGTTTTTGATTTGGTTGTAGATTGATGAAGAGGTTAGGGTAGGTTTGGGTTTTGTGATGAGTGGAGGCCCAGGATGGATTAGAAGCGAGAGGTAAACCAATGAGGAATAGTGGGCCAGGAGAAGGTGCCATGAGTGGGCGGGGTTGATGTCGAGATGGAAGAGGTCTGATTTAATGCGTAAGCTAAGGGAGGGGATAGGGTTTTAGTCCTGTTAAAGAGGGTGGAGAAATTGGGGTACCGAGTGATGTTGTAAACAGGGTTCTGGGTGTTGGGAGGACTCTAAAAGCATAGGAGAGGCTTAGCTTTCTACATCTAACTTGGCTTCAACATGAAAGCTGGTGATTGGGGGAGGTCCTGTAGGCACCTAGACAAAAGCCTGAGGGCTACATTTTGGATGGTGTTGATGTGGTTGAGGTATGAGTTGTGAGCGACATAGTAGACAATATTGCCGTAGTCAAGCTTGGCAAGAATGGTGAGCCTGAAGATTTTGAGGAGAGCATAGCGGTTCGCACCCCAAGTGGTGTTGGAGAGGAGGTGGAGAATGTTGAGGGCTGTTCATTTTAGTTTCAGGTTGGTGATGTGTTGCTTGTGGTGGAGAGCTTGGGGTCTAAATTAAACACAGAAACTTCATGTGTTCAACTTTACGGATGCATCGGAGGTTGCGTTATAATTTTTTGCCTGGCGTATTTGTTTACGACAAGCCCTTTGAAGTTTGGCGTATTTTGTAAATTTGCCGTCGTATGTACAGGGCATTGCGTAATGTACAGGGCATTGTGCGCTAGCGAGCATGCAAGTAATTGTTAACACAACACACTTGTGTAGGCCTGCCTCACTAAAGCAAAATAAAAATTGCGCTTAAAATACCAAAAACATTACAAAATCGGACTATTATTATCATAAAAAATATTACGAAAAGTTTCATACCCAATCCTTGCATAATGTTGATTATTGAGTAAATGAAATTTGAGTTAACAATCCCAAATAAAGTAGAAAATACTTATTTATCCTCTATCCAAACTCTCATGAGGTTTTAGTGAACTTTACCAACTGTCAAAGATAATATACTATCAGATCTCAAACAGGCCTACTTCTTTTACAGTACAGTAACTTTACTTGCAGATTGTGATCACTTCCACAGATACACAATCAACACAATACAGGATAGGAAAGAAGAAAGTTCTTTGTAAATAAGTGACATAACTTTAAAATGAATACTTTGTAAATGTGTGACATAACTTTAAAATGAGTACTTTATAAATGTGTGACATAACTTTAAAATAAATTACTTTGAAATGTGTGACATAACTTTAAAATGAGTACTTTGTAAATGTGTGACATAACTTTAAAATGAGTACTTTGTATGTGACATAACTTTAAAATGAGTACTTTGTAAATGTGTGACATAACTTTAAAATGAGTACTTTGTAAATGTGTGACATAACTCTAAAATGAGTACTTTGTAAATGTGTAACATAACTTTAAAATGAGTACTTTGTAAATGTGTGACATAACTTTCAAATGAGTACTTTTTAAATAAGTGACATAACTTTAAAATGAGTACTTTGTAAATGTGTGACATAACTTTAAAATGAGTACTTTGTAAATGTGTGACATAACTTTAAAATGAGTACTTTGTAAATGTGTGACATAACTTTAAAATGAGTACTTTGTAAATGTGTGACATAACTTTAAAATGAGTACTTTGTAAATGTGTGACATAACTTTCTGCTTCAACACCACTTTAACTAACCCTTACTTTTACATAAGCAAATGTCATGAGGTCACATGACTTTGTTTACATCGCCATTTTTAGGACAAGAACAGTCGTCTCCTATACACTTAATTAGACTTACAAACATTTGCATGTTGTTATATACGATTATTTTGTAAGATAATTATGCCGAAACCTTACTGTGCCATCGGTTGCACTAATAGACACGTGCCGGCGAATAAAAAGACGTTTTCTCGATTTCCATCTGATCCTGATCGACGTTCAAAATAGGTTTCTGCTGTACGATGCAACAGCATTCAACCTACGGTTCACACTAGGATTTGCAGCGAGCACTTTATATCAGGTATGTAGGCTTTGTCTGCATATAGCAAACAATCAGATGGCGTTCACGTAAAAAGTTAAACTTCGTATACTCAGTGAAGTGAATATATAAAATGTAAGGAACATATCAAGTAAAATCGGAAGCGAACAAAAAGTACAATCAGTGAAATTCGCTGAAGTGGTAGGTAGGTTAGCATGCAGTATGTTTGTTGTATGTGTGATCTGACTGAGCTGTGTGAAGACGCATGAAATGCAATGACGCTTGCCCTGCAAAAAGGCTTCCAGATGAGTTAAGAGTCATGTGATGAAGTCCCTCTATAAATAACAAGAATTACCTTTATTTTCAAACATTCCCCCTGTTTTTCAAACAGTCATCGTTATTTATGTCTGTGTAGCAGATACACTTCTTGTTTTACATACAGGAAAACATGACCAGTATAAACTGGATAACCAGCATCAAATATTCATTTAGATTTCAAAAGTTATAACTGTTTAGATGTAATTTACAAACAAGTTTCTACGGAGTTATGGTTTATACTACCATCATCCTAAAGGCATTGATAAAATACAAAGTATTCACTGAGTGGAGGGTACCACTGGCAATACTACAGACAAATTATTGTAAATAATAGACACTGGTTTCCAAAATACTTCCGTGCAGCAACTTCATAAGCTTGTGGTAAAAAGGGACAGAGTAAAAAAACTGATCAAATTTCTTCATCAAAATGTTTTTTTTTTTCTTAATTAAAATGTTGTTATTCACCTATCACAGAGAGCATAACCTGAATGCACAACTCTTTTTCAAGTTTGGAATATCATACTTAGTTTTCAAGTTACGACCAATCAAACCATGAGCATTTTTCAAAATATGCAAAATTTGTATTGTCAATTTGGGAATGTTTCAGATAGATGCTGTCAGAATCAATGGCTTTCCTTTAAAGAATTGTTAAAAAAACAATTGATTTACTTCAGAGAATTGAGAGATAAAAGTAAGTGTTTTTTTTTCAAAATGTCTCAGATCTGAATACCTTTCAACCAATCAGGGGCAGATTCAGAGGGGGCTTAATTACCTTAAGATAATTCTTAGTCACTGTTTATGTAAATTTTCTTCAATTCTGGGAAAATTTCTTCCAATGTTTGAAAAATTTCTTTAAATCTTTAGAAATTTCCTTCATTCTTGTGTAATTTTTGAAAAATTTCCTTCATTTTGAGGCAATTTCTCTTAAATTTACGGAAAATTGTTAGGAAATTTCATCGACTTCAATTTTCGAAAAATTTATTTTATTTTGAGGCAATTTTTCTTCAATTTTCAGTAAGTTTTCACTAATGTTTAAGGAAATTTCTTTTAATTTTGGGCAATTCCCATAATTCTCGTGCATTTATCTTCAATTTTCAGAAAATTTCCTTTATTTTGGGGGGCAATTTACCTTCGATTTTCAGTCAATTATTGGGGAATGTTGCCAAATTGTACCAACATTTCCAATGATTTCACCACATTTTCCTTCAATCATTGCTATTAATTTCCCAATAGAATGTAACCAATAGAATGTAACATAGGCTGATAGGGAAGGTGAAATCCTTTCAGAAAGTACCTTTCTCTTTACTCCCCACTTATACTGTTATAAGATTGCACTCTTTTCCCAATATGTTCCATTAATCATGAAGAAATAGCTCATGAAACACATTATCACATCATCCCTCTTCAGTGGTTTGGTTTGGCTTGGCCCCCTTATCCTGCCCCTGCCTCTGCAACCAATGTAGAAATAGCTGCAAGTTCATAGACTCTTAGACATAATAGTGACAAACAAAACACATCTCCTCTACGAATGATGTCATTATTTTATTTCCCAAAAAGAAAAGAGTTGGTAAGAAAAGAAATGATAATGTTTTCAAAAAGAGACTAAGATATCAATCCAGATTATTTAAGCACACATATCTATCCCACACTGAATGACCAAACAATGGTATTACTCTACAAAGCACACCGATTATATATATACATACATACATACATACATACATACATACATACATATATATATATATATATATATATATATATATATATCAAGTGCATTGAAAAGTGACCTCGTAGAGTAAAATGTGATTTTCTAAAGGCATATTTAAGAAAAATCTTATGTACTGTATTTTTATAAAATGAAAATAATAAAAAATCTTTTACTTAAAGAGTTTAAGGTTCATGAGCAGATGGGCAGAACACGTTCTTATAAAGTGTATGTTATACCCCATCTCAACAAATAGATAAAAACTGCTACCAGTAATTTATGAACAGGCAATTTATTTTCAAATACACAAAAATTGTCTTGGATTTGCCTTTATGACATCAAACTGTACACTGTGAGGTTACTTTTAGACCCACTTGCACAATCTTTGAAATGCAATAACTCATGAATGGAAAAATATTATTTAATACCAAATTGTTTCTTAAATAGTCATTGATCATATATATGCAATTTCATAGGAATATTTCTTTAAAACACGACAGTCAGATGAATTTAAATTCTCTGAAGACAGAAGGAACACATTATAGAGGGAGATATTCTGAAAATATCAAATTTTGCAGGAATTTGTTGCAAATGTAAAAGAAATATCGTACAAAAGATCATTTTAGAAGTTTGAAATATATGTATTGTGCATGCGTACGTAGAATAAAGCATGGTAATGCTCACTTGTACACATATCGTTACATGTTTTCACCTACAAAGAGTTCTGGATGTTCAAGAGTCCCGGATGTTCAAGAGTCCCGGATGTTCAAAGTGCCTGGATGGTCAAATACTTGGAATTATTACCCTCTTCTTTATTTCCCTCCACATTTGCAACAATACAGCATTTTACATCCGTTTCTCAACAGTTTAAGGTTATACTGACATGTCCACGGCCGTTTAATAAACCAATTGTGAAGCATTGGTGAATGAAGACCCACCGGGGACAGAACCTGTGACCTCTAGCTTGCCAAGCTGATGCTATGATCTCTAGTGCTGTAATGACGTATCGATTATCGCAATATCGCCACATCTATTTGCCCACAACATGAAATATGCCTCTCGCAACATACCGCGATACCAAAAACTAATACTCAACTAAGAAATTTTCGCGCAACTAGGCTAGGCTACTTAGTACGTTACAATTCTAACATTACAGTACTAAATCTAAAAGTTTAGGCCATTAAAAACATGCAAAATAATCGTAAAACATAAAAACAACTAATTAAAAATCGTGCTCCGTCACCACACACTGGCACGCACCGATGTAAGTTGGCAAACAGAACAAAAAATTGGTCCAGAATGTGCCACTAAGGCTCTCACTTCGATGCTTCATGGTCACGTTGGCTGAATTACCAAACACGTTTGTGATGCGTAATGAATGTAATAGTCACGCGATCATGTCGTCTGCTAGATCTGCAAATCATGTTTTTGCATTCATCATATCATGGAGTAAATTGTAACTCCATGATCATATAACATAAGTGATATTAACAATTTGTGTCGTGAGTCAGTTTTCTTGAAAAGTATTGTGATACTACGATATATCGCGATATTTTCTCCACGATAATCGACACACGTAATAGAGCCATTTCGTGACAGCATTAATGATCTCTAGGTCATAAAGGTCGTTCTAGATGCCATGCTCCACAATATCTTATTCCAATAAATGAGATATGCTGCCACAGTGAAACATTTAAGCTTATCACATTGGGTAAAATAAAATAACAGGTTACAATAATGTAAGAGAAAATGGTAAAATGCCATTTTTTCCTTATTTTATCTAACATGAATACAATTTAGTTTCTGCTCAACAAAGTAAATATTGCAATAAATAGTAAATAGTATGATAAGGGGTAACAATGACTAAATTGTTAAAAAAAAAAAACATTTAAATCATAAAACAAACTCCCAAATTTGTTTACTGTTGAATACTTTGCAGTTTCTTTTTTTTTTTCAATTTTCAGACCTATCAAGATCTTGCTAAGGAAAATATATAAGTTTGCAGAGTTGGAATTAATTATAGAATTTCCCACGATTCTGAATAAAGGTGTCGAAAATCCTTCCCACCAAAAATCGTAACAGAAGTAATATCAATGTAATAAATACTAGTACAGCCTTATACACTTCCCTCTTGCTGCATTTCATTCGTCGCACAATTACATTGGGGATGTTTTTACAGCACAAATTTACCACATATATACTGTCTGACTGTCGCTTATACTCAAGAAAAACAAAAATGAAAAGAAAAAAATTGCTCCCGCGAATTCCCGTATATAACCGCTGGAACATAGATATTTTCACTGTCTGCAAATTTGTGATGTCATCAATTCAAGTACTCAGTCATCCATGCATTTTGGACATACAGGACTCTTTGTCGCCGTGCTACGTTTTGTGCACAACTGAACACCATGCTTTATTCTACATACGCACAATACATTTAATTCAATCTTCTAAAATGCTCTTTTTTACAATATTTCTTCAACATTTGCAACAATTTCCTGCAAAATTACCAAAGTGAATGTAGAAATTTAGGCCTCTAAATGTGTAATTGTGCAATAAATAGTACATTAAATTGTGAAAGAGAGCATCATATAAAGATGTTTTTTACTACATTAATATCATTTCTGTCGCGATTTTTCGTGGGAACATTTTTGACACCTTTATTCAGAACCGTGGGAAATTTTATAATTCTAACTCCGTCTTTACACAGCTTAATAAATGTTCCTACTTGAAGTTAAGGTTCATCAATATGAGAAGTTTCTGACAACAACATGCTGCTCTGACCCTGCCAAAATATATCATTATACCAAATTTGATGCCCAAGTAAATTACCGTCCATACAACCTCCATCGAAGCAGGTATTAAACTGGAGTAATTCTAGCATCTTTTTTATGGTATAAAGTACAGACAAAAGCGGCGGTATTTTGGGCGTGTACATATTCTGACAAATACATGTAACTTAAATGTGCTTTTAATGGTGTGAAGGGATATGCCATCAGTCAAATTCTGATATCGTAACATATAAATAAAAGTCAGTATTGATAACCATTGATCCATAGAAAATGCAACTGCACAGTGAACATTTGAAAGTTCACAACGCTACTTTGAACCAAACCTCAAGTTTGTAAAGAAAGATAAAAATAACTCAAATCCTCCCTCATTATGCCGAGACTCAATTTCATATGAGAAGCTTTAAAACCTGTTGATTTCCAAACAAGTTTACACAAGCCATAAATCAAAAGTTTATCTCTTTATTTTGAACAAAAACCGGAATCTACTTCAAGTACAATCGAGAGCTCTAACATTACTTGAAACTAATCAAAATGTAGCACTTTATCAAACCTTTACTCAAAGTGAAACTTTTATCAAAGTGAAACAACTACCTAGTTGGCTTTATCAATCTTTTTCAATTGGCAGGAAGATGTTAAATACATGTGGTCAATTTGGCTTGCATGTATAAAATAAGAAATAAATACAAAAGAGACAATTCTTTTACTCCTATCTCAAGCTGTACACGTTTCCCTAAACTATAGGTTATAAATTATAAATGTGTTATAGCTTTATTGAAACAAAAACAGCAGAAAAAGAAAAAGGTTGATGATAAGGATTATTCTGGGAGAGAAAAAACCCCAAGATATGTCTTAGTGATTGATTGCTATTTGATGACACGTCATCAACAAGGGTCAAATTTAAGTCAGAGAAATTATTTTATATCAATAATGATCTATACTGACATTGGCAATAACTTTATTCAGGCACGGTCATATGTAACCAAGTCATCAATTAGGCCCGCAGATTTCAGAATTTTTGCTGGTGAATTCTTTCATATCCAGTTCATCATTTCTTTAAAACTTTCAAAGATTTCTCTGATATTTCCACCTAAATTGCAACAATTTCCTGCATCAAAGCTTAAGTGAGGGGTAGAGATTTTGGCCTCTTAAAAGTTGACAGATTTCTTGCATCAAAGCTCAAGCGAGGGTAGAGATTTTGGCCTCTTAAAGTTGACAGATTTGACACTCTCTCTAGTGCTAAAACGGTTTGTTTTCACAAACAAAGCGGTTGTTTTGATCGACAAACTTGTTGTTTTTACTGAACAAAATCATACACTCTTATGATGTCACACCAAAGTAATCTAGAACAAAAGGAACACACAGTGCATGTGGTGGCAGTGGAAGGGAGTGGGGGATTGGGGAGTCATCACTTGTAAGGAGAAGAGAATGCAATAGTCTTAATTAATTTCCATGCAATAATGATATTTCCATGTTTCCGTTAAGTATGCAGATGGTTGGTTTCAGAGGGTTTTTTCTGTACACACACATATTTCACATCTTTTCAAGATAAACATTTTCTTCAGGTAATACGTTGATTCACGATGTATTGAATGCTACATGTTGATTCAGGCAATACATTGTTCCGCCCTACACATCCTTGCTGAACCATTGTGTCACCCTACACACTCTTTCATGTTACACAGGCTTAAACATAATCTTGCAAATTATTCACATGCAACATGTATTTGGGTCTATAAGCTGGTGGACTAAACAAATACCCACACGTGAGGTTGTTTACTTGAGTAAAGGAGCATTTTAAAATAAATATTGACAAGAAATGAAAATGAAACATGACTTACCCGATATGGGGCTGCGCTCCATATCCTCCTCCTCCACCTCCCCGAGTTCCATTAAAGAGGCGGGTGGGGGCACAGCACCATGAGCCCATCAGATTCCTGCACACAAACAAAAGTATCAATTTAATGCATGACATTCTAAGAGAAGTTTGTACAATCTATACATTAAGCAGATAGTTTTTTTCATTATCAATAAACACAGAATTGCCTAAAAAAGTTTCTTGTCTATTAGAATAAAATAAAATCTGATAGAATATCATAACTTGAGTAAGTTTTGCTACGTTTACTGTCTGTAGATCTGTAGTCTATAGAATTACAATAAAGCAAACTTTTTATATTAGCCTCGATCCAGTGTAATAATCATGACATCAGAAATGCTTTCATGTTCATCAACTAAACTATTAGAATTAATTTTATCTGCCTAAAGACCTTTTCAAACAGAGTTTAGCCAAATGTGATTTCTTCAGTGCCTCGACCAATCAAATGCTGGGGGAACTTTCACTTTGTTTCCCAACCAATCAGCTGCAGGTTTGAGGAAAAAAATGTAAGCAGCAATACGTGCGCATATTTCCTTTATGTATAACGCACGTATGCTACGTGCACTTGAAAACATTTTTTCATATGCTTGGTCCCATACCGTGCGTGAATTGTGCAGACGGCCAAGATTCCTCCAGTATTCTATTGGTCAATAAGATTTCTCCAGTATACGATTGGTCCATTGTGGACACTTGAATCTCGGCCATGTGACATTAATTAAATTAGTTATCCGGTAATTGCTGATTCAGATTTGAAAAGGTCTATTGAAATCTGCATAAAATCTTTCATGGAATAAAAAAAACAAAGCTAAATCATCATTAGGCTCAATGCCACGTGCTTATCCCCAATTTCCATGGTGCAAGCAGATGAGAGTATATGACTTCCCCTGGACAGGATGCCAGTCCATCGCAGATTAACTCCCCAGCAGTGCTGGTACTTATTTTACAGCTGAGTGGACTAAAGCAAATAAAGTAAAGTGTCTTGCTCAAGGACACAATGCAGCGCTCACGTCGGGAATCAAACTTGGTACCTCCCGAATACAAGCATGACTCCTTAAACACTGAGCCACAGCACCTCTTTCATGGAACATAAGCAGGTTGAACTTTTCAAATTTTGTTTATTCCACATAAAAAAGAAATCCTAATTCAGTAATCACTAAGTACAGGTTACTATTGATACAATTTAATGAAGGTCCCACACCACTTTTTTGACCGAAAGAAAATATTATTTCCTCAATTTCTTTGTATTAAATTAAAATTGTCCAAATCATTTTATACTTTGATAAGTCTGAATATCATCTATTGCAGGGACAAAAAAAATTGGTTATTATCAAGAGAAAGGAAAATATGTCCAAGTTAGGCAATTAGTGCCTTTGCATTCATACAAGAGAGCTTTTGTAGAACTTTTTATAAAGTGGAATAATAATCATGATATCAGAGAATGCTTTCATATCTAAACTGTCAATCTTTGTATTTCTATTCTCTTTGTTTCTTCTGCCTCGGAGCTTGAAAAATCAACGGTTTTATAATCAGTTCCAACTCTGTTCTGCCTATTAAAATCTAAATAATTCTCAAGGCTAAAAAACTTCCATAAATTAAGTTTTGTTAAATGAAAAGAAATTCCTTCTACAAAAATAAGAAGTACAGATTACTACTGATACTATGTACTGATGGTCCCAGCACTTTTAATTGACTAATTGAAAATCTTTGTATAAAACATTAGATTTAAATAATTGATTCAATTTAAAATTGTGCAAATCTTTTTAAATTTGGTTTGTATACTGACTATCTGAAGATCATCAATTGTAGGAGTGAGAAATTTTACCATCGTTGTTAAAAAAAAAAAAAAAAAATACATCCAATTTATGCAACTAATGTGTTCTCCGCTTTTAATTTTTTTTAGACTCTGCCTCTTTCGAGCAATGAGGTTAAATTGTTTAACATACGAAAGAAACCTAAAATTATGGAAGCAAGCTACTCCTTAAAAATCCTTACTTTAGTTCTTAAAAGAAAAGGAAAAAAAATTCCAATTTATGCAACTAACGTGTCTAGAACTGTATTCTCCGCTTTTATATTTTTTTGTAAATCTATAAAAAAATGCCTCTTTTGATTAATGAGTTTAAATTGTTTAACATACAAAAGAAACAGATAAAACATGGAAGCAAGCTACTCCTTAAAAATCATTTACTTTATATTGACTTTTATATTGTCGCAAGTTTAAACTGCTTAAAGATGCCCAGTCAAAAAATGTATCAACTGATTTTGTCGGAATTTTCATTTCAAAATGTAAAGTTTCATCTATTCTTAGGCAGTAATTTTTCTGCACATCCAAATAACTTGAATCACGATGAGTTGGTCATATATCCAATGCCTACACACTTCAATGGATAAGTTGTTTTTCCTCTGACAGTCATACATACCATCTCAGAATAGATATAATTCACATAAAAAAATGACAGGAAAAATTTAAAACAACAAATAATGCTTCTTTAAATGCTGTCACTTACCTGAAAGTTTAAAAATGATTATCAATAGAGGGTGACAGTACAAAAAAGGGGGAACAAGTCACAATCACTGACAACAGTTGGCAAAAACAAAAATCATTTTGAGAATAAAAAGGATAAACATGGATTTATAGGTAAAGTTATCATTAAGAGAGTTTTGTGGGAGTTAGTAGAGATATGGTGAGTGGATGGTAAATACTGGGAAAAAAACTCACATGGACAGAATATAACATAAAAGGATAATTAAGAAAATGAATAATCATCATAAAACCAGAAATATAGTTTTTATCTTGTTTAGTTGCTATTTTTTCTTTTTTAACAGATCTTTACCTTTTGATTATTGTATAATGTTTTGTTTGGCTTGTGTATAATTAAACATTTTTAACTTCACCTTTTAATTTGTTCATTTGATTTGTTTTGATCCATTGATACTCATGTTTTTTATTATTCTTATTTTTTTCTGTATTTAATATTTTAGATTATATTTTTTGCATCTGTATATAGTGTGAGGTGCATTTTGGTTCTTGTTTTTTGAAATTCCGCTATATAAATAACATTATATCATCTTTATTATTATCATCATAAATAAATTCCAAATACATCTTGCGATGATAATAAAGACTCAAGGATAAGTGCCATCTCGTTTGTCTCATCATTCATAATAAAGAGTTTCAAAACCACAGTGAAGACATCTCTTCAATCTTCACTTGTGAAAATCTGATTTGGTTTTGAAATTAGGACTGATTACAAGCTTTCTTGATATTTGTCAAATCTGTGATGTAGAGAGGTGAACATAAATGACCTTTACATAAATCATTCAGTCATGGTCTTCGCATCCAATTATCAATGGTTGTTCCCCAAAAAGCTTTAAAATCTTGCGTGGACCAAAATAGAGTTTCCCTAAAAAGCTGTTGATACGAGAAAGCTCTAAATTCTGGCATGGACCAAAATAGGGTGTAAATGCTGCAATGATTACAACAACATCTACAAAGGGATACAAATAGGGTGTTAATGCTGCAATGATTACAACATCTACAAAGAGATACAAATAATTGGTTGGTGATGTTAAATATCAACATCAACATTGAACAAAGTTGTGCCAGAGAGATTAGATTATGTCAGAGGTGAAACAAAAAAGGATGCGAGGAGATAGTGAGGTGAGCAGGGGCTAAAGGTGGACTATAAGCAATAAATCTTTTTAGTGAATTTTCAAATATTCATTGGCATGTTTGGCCTCCTAAAGTGATCAAATGTTATTTATCTTAACTACTTGGTATGCATATTGGTATTAGAGAAGCTCTGAATCTCTCCACAAGCACAAAATGCTTTGCTTAATATTTCTGAGTCTCTAAAAAGTTGCTTTTTCACTACTTGGTCTAGTGCCCCTTTGCAAGGTAGGGAAAAAACAGGTTCAGATGTTGGTAATGTAGTGGTTGATGTCATGCAGGGAGGAGAGGGTTTTTTGAGGTGAGTTATTGCGGTAGAGTTCGGTAATGAAAGGGATGGAGTTGTTCGATGTGTGAAAAGGAGAGCGCTATTGCAAAAGATGATGGCAGCAATTGCACAATGTAGGAAATGATTTCCCTGTTGTGAAGATTACTGTATGATGAATTGTAACTACAGAAGGAAAACAAAAATGAAAGTTTAATAACAACTCAACTTCTAAAAAACTTTGAAAAAACAAAAGGAAGCAGGCAAATCATGCAAAACAGGTTTACAATATAGCACCAAAAACCAACAAAAGGTGAACTTATTTTAAACATAAAAAAACTACATGAAACAGTAGAAATCAAAGGGGGAGAAATAAAGAAAGTGAAAAGGGGAGAAGTAAAGAGAATGTGACAGTGGATTGAAGACATATACTGGGTTACAAAATCAAGGGGAAAGAGGGGGGGATGATGAACAACAGAGAAGGTGTGAGGGGGTGCTGAGCAACACAGAGAAGCAGGGGAATGATGTCAAACATATAACACACACAATCAAGAGGGGAAATGATAGACAAACATAGGAATAGGGTAAGAACAAAACATGGTTCAATCCAATCCATACAAAATGTAACTACATGATCAAATAGGAAATGCTATGAAGACTGACATCAAACAAACAATTGGGCAAAATACACAAGACACAATACAATGGCAAACACATCAAAGGTGTAGAAATGGAAGTGACCAAAGGAAAGAGTTGAGAAACAAACAAACAATATGGAGGGTGAGTGATGAGCAGGATACACGGAAAGAAAACTTAATGATCAGGGGCAACAAGGAGTACTTCACAAATGGGAAATTAAATAATGCATAATTGTAATACCAGAGGATGGAAAAAAAGGCAAGAGAAAGATGGTGCATTAGATGAAATATGGTTTGAAAGAAAGTGATGAGCAGGGTACAGATAATACTATTCAAAAAAGCTTAATGATTGGTGCAACACGGAGTACTTCACAAACAAGAAATCAAATAATGCAATGTAATGCTAGAGAATGGGAGAAAAGGCAATAGAAAAAGGGTGAACTGGATGAAATATCTCTGAAAGGGAAGGTAAGGATTGAGGAACACGACACCTAAAGGAGAACAGCAAAAAGGAAATATTTAAAACAATTATACAACAAAACAGAAAATACAATGAGGGGAATCAATGACACAAATATCACAAAATTAAAACAGGCAATTCAAAGCAAGAATAATTAAAGATGGAAATGCCCGACACATTGGTCAAGCAAACTTGTGAAGCTTTTAACCTAGTACCTCGGATGGACAGAAGGCATGGAAGAGAAGCAGAACTGAGGTGGCATGGTCAAGAGACAAGGAGAGAAAAATGGGTAACCATCTGGGCTACACAGAAGAAAAGGAAAAGAGTGCAACATTCATGATAACAAAATCATTTTTCTGCGCATTTTTCACAAGAATTATAGCAAAACAGCAATTTTCACATAACAAGCTTCAAACTACAGCTACATTAACTAAATGTGCTTTTAACGTATTTGGAAATAGATGCATCTTAGTGAAATTATGAAAAATAAAGCTTATAGCTTTGTAGATATAAATCTCTCTAAGCTATATATAAATAAGCAGCATAAGCTAAACTTTTTTTTTAAATATATCGAAATTTGAATTTTCATACATACAAATGGTGTATGGACCTGTAACGGCAACTTTAGCTGAATTGCTTTAGAATGCACTAAAAGCCATCATAACAGCAAAAACAGTTCATCAAAATCAGTTAAATCCTGAGTTTACAGCTTTTTTTTTCAATCTCCGGAATCAATTTGCATACTTTTTGTGATGTATGACAGGGCCACCCTGGTATTTTCTTCTTGAAATTCTTTGTTTTTCAAGTTTCTTTCATAATTCTTTAAAGTGGTACAACAAATTCTGACCCCACATTTTGAGGGTGACAATATCACAAATCAAATTCTAGTACGAATACAATCACACCTGATTCTAGGGGAGTAAATGTTTCAATTACTTAAGTTTGGGAAGGAAATTCAAAAAATTAATATACCAACATTTTTTTTATCAGCTGCAAATAATTTGTACAAAACTTTAACCTTTAAATACCCAGTGGATCCATGATGTGACTGCAATTTTTCGGAACTTATTTATCAAAAATAATTTTCACAACTTTCCCTTCATTTTCTATCACTACAAATTTGGTTAATATGAATGCTACGACAATAAACTTTTCAATACAAAATTCAAAATAAAGAAAATATCTACATAAATATGCAAATTTGCAATTTGTAGGCAAGATTAGGTCAGAAATTGCTTAATATTTTGGGGCTTGTATTATTTCTTTTAAATAATGAAAATAGAGGATTTTTTGACATATTTAGATTATTTGTGAAAATTCCTTTTGATACCAGTCTAAATTTTGTTTTTCTTTTTTAAACAAAACATACAAAAACAATGAAATTAAACAAAAATAATGACCCATAAATACTCAAGAAAAACAAAGCTGCGTATCCGGTTCTGTTCTTTAACCTGCCGCTCACATAAAGTCCTGCACGCTTACCGCTACACCACGCTGCCTATGAGTAGAGTGTGTGTTTGTTTTTAAACTTGTATTTTGGTGTGAACAAAGAGAAGATAGTTGCTCTTTTTAATTTCAATTGAAAGTGTGGGGAACTCAGATTCCAACAATATATTTTGCATAGGGCACTTGTATTGCAATCAGGAACTATGATTTTCATCACAAATTTGTCTCAAAAAGGCTAAAAATCTTAAAAATTTGAACAAATTTGCCAAAAAATCATATTGATGATAGGGGCAGTCAAAATTCGACCAGAATGGGATGCATTGATGTCTTTGCAGTTTATCATAGGTTTTCAGACAAAAGCAAGATCTGGAAGTATGGCAAGTAAGGTTTTGTGAAAATAAAAATGAAATTTGACGAAATTTGACTTTTTACCCATTTTCAAGCAAGTTTATTCAAAAATTCTCAATATAACCCTCATCAAAAATGTTAATTTTTTAAAAGAACTATTCAAGCTCTTTTAAATGATACCAGGATCACTGCGGCTGTGGGCCTATTTGACAACACAAAATAATTTTTTGGAAAAGTGCTTGTCCAATCTGTCGTGCGATGACCAGTTGTGGACTTAGGGTTAAAAAACAGACAATTCATATTCAGGTCATTTTGAGCTATTTTCATGATTGTTCAATAGACTTAAAATTGCTGCTATACAGTCAGAAAACGCTTAATACTTTATAATGTTGAAACTGCTGCATTGGCTTATTATAGAAGCGTAGATGAATTATGACTACGCGCTAGAATAACTAGGCCTTTCCACAATGATCTTAGGTCAAATTCTGACAATGCCTTTCATCGTCATGGAACTCTTTTATGTAATACTAAATAAATATATATATTCATTAATACTATATTGAGCTGTTCACTCACGTTTTGGGTGTGGGTATAATGCAGAAAATTGAAGTTGCGTTTTGTGCGAGAGCTTTCGCTACTGACTTATTTTTGAAACAGCGCCTTATTTTTGGAAGAGCGCCTCGGGTGGATTTATCTACTTAGTTGAAAATTTGTCAAACAATAGGGCGTTGGTGAAGTCAAAGTGTGTATAGCATTAAACCGAACACTGCGTGCATTTACTGAAAAACATTTTCAAAATAACAGTGTCAGCGCTCTCAGGTGATACGCGCACTAATTGTGTACGCCTTTCCTAAAGTGAGGGAAGTTCAAAGTGGTCGGAATGTCATTTCTTCCGTAATTCTGATGTATTTTACCTACAAAGTGTTCATCATTTCATTTGTAACTTAGTTTGAAAGATACTTTAAAGTTTCAAGACGCTAATGAAATCAAAATCATAGCTCGTAAGTACTTTTGTCAGTTTCGAGAAAGGTTTTTATTTCATGTTATTTGTTGTTGTCTGAGTGGTTTTACGAGTGTACAGTGCGTTGTCTCACTCAGCATGCAAGTATTGCCTTGCAAGTAGTGCCTACTGAGTGAGGTGTTTATCTCACTAATTGACCTATAACTCGTCACCTTTGAATTGGAGATTGATATATAGAATGACCGGGGCAGAATTAATTAAAGCTGAGGCAGACAATGGGATGAAATACAAGCCACATACCAAATTTACCTCTTACATGAGAGATGCATAAAGCATCGCATCTTTCATGCAAAACTAGAAAGCTTGTTCTTAAAGTTAATAAGATCATGTAGAGATATTCACCAGAAAGAACTTTAAATTTGGAACACAATACTCTGTAAATCATATCAAAAGCATCTGCAGCATCAGAGTTATGGTTAATCCAAGCTAGAAGAATTTTTACTGCAAGCAAAAGTTGTGATGTATGAAACAGAAAATCTTTCTTTTACTTGTCCTAAATTTCAGGAACTGACAATCATCAGAGTGTGTTCTTCTACTAAATTCTGATTCAGAGTATAATGTACATTTAAACTTTATCTAATTGTTTCCATTCAAAAAACTTTGGTGAAGGGTTGAAAAACAATAAGCTAACATAAAGAAATTCATAGGTTTTCTCTTTGTGATGTCACAAAATTTAAATGAAAATTGAACTTATAATAATAATGCCTTAAAATTCAAAATGCAGTAAAGTAGTGGATTTTTAACTGGTTTTGGTGAAATCTTTTGCTATTTTCATGGTTTGTAGCATTTTTTGTCCAAGTAAGCTCAAGTTGTAGTTACCTGTTTATAGATCTTAAAGTACGCTTTCTTATTATTAAACAAATTAAGTCATGTCTATATGTTGTATCTTTGCTTTTTCAATATCTTTTATTAACAGATTGGAAAATCTTTTCTTCAAATAGCAACACAATCTAATCATTTAGAATATTAATGAGCAAACAGATTTCCTCAATCAAAAGTGCCTTGAAATTTTTTTCGTGGTTTTCTTCAACAAGGAATACACCAGGAATAAAACATCAAGTTGTTACAAAATTTGAAGACAGGAAATGATTATAACATCAGATTATATCACCAAGGACATACGTAGAATGATCTATGAAACAAAGATGCAAGAAATACACAAAATAAAGCTGAAGGGGTTTGAAATGCCAGAGGTCAAAACATTTCACAATGTAATTATTCCTGTAATAATGCCAGTGGTTAAAACACTTGACACTGACGACCTTTAATTAGGCCTAACAAAAATGTTTGCTTGCCCTTTCTTGTGGGAAATTGTAAGGGAGGGGCTGGCGGAAAAAAAGTTTTTTTTTTTCTTCTTTGGCTCCCTCAGGATTAAGTTTCAAGAACATTTATAAAACAGAAAACACTTCACTTCTTTTTCAGATTGTTGGTTGCTTTTGTTTTGCTCAGTTTTTATATCTCACTCATGCTTTTTGTGTAATTTGAGATTTTCTGTCCCTTTAATGACACACTCGTTACAAACAGGGAGGCCAACTTTGTTTTCTTAAGTTCTTGTGGGGCAGTGGGCTTCATTTTCTCAGCAGTAACAGTAACATTCAACAGGAAAAAGTTGTTGCCACACCATTTTGTTCGGAATTTTGAAAATTAAAAAACCCAAACAATTTTTCTAAATGCCGCATCTATTTTCCGATGATTTAGGGGCGGCGGAGGAGGGCAAACAAACAACTTTTTTAGGCGTAAGCTAAGATACAATTTCACATTTCCATATATTCCAAAAAAAAAAAAAAATTGTGTTTGAAAAAAAAAAAAAAAAATTGAGAAAATTGACAACAGATGCACCATATAAAATTTGATTGAAGTAAGAAAATTACTCCCTAAGGAAAATTAAACTGTCCAATCTTATACTGCTGCCTAAGAATGTAAACATATTTGAAAGGTAGAACTATTTTGTTAACATGCACTGAAGGGTTTGAAATGCCCTGGGGCCAATACATCTGACAATGTAATCAATTATTCCTAGATTAATGTTTTTTTGTTTGTTTCAAAATATATTTTCTTTATGTGATTAAAAATTGATAGAAAATTGACAAAAACAATGAATAAATATAAGCCTTACATGTAAAATCAAATTCTCATTTTATTTCTTTGTTATCTACTGAATGCAAACATATTTGATAGGTACAACTATTTTGCTGACACCTATTGTACTTAATAGCTTATGGATGTATAGATGCAATATTACCTTCATTGTTTTAGAAATCTATCAAAAACCATGAAAATAAAGGAAATTTTCATCAAAATAAGTGGTACAGTACAGTCGGGAATAACCGTACACGCTAAGTGCGGGCGTTAGTGCACTTACCACCATGATGAATGGAGCTGCCCAAGCGCAAAATCGCGCTAAACGTGGGTTACCGCGCTAACATCACCGAGCTTGCAGCCCTGCAGCTTCTATTCACCTGTGACTTAACGCGCTAAAAATCGATACACACTGTATGCATTATGTCAATCAAGATCGAAGTGCCTGTGCTTTGTAAAGGGACTCCTAACGTTGCACAGTTATAATAATCTGCTTATCGGATTAGGCCTGGCAGACTTTTTCTTTAGCAAAATGTTTTAACGCGAGGCCTAGAGGAATTAAAAACTTTCGTAAAATATTATTTTGTTTTCATTCAGTTTCACGTTGAACTCTGGGATATAAATATGTTTTTAATTCAGTCAGCATCGCAACGTTCAGAATCACAGTACACAGTACATAGGCCCTACTTGCAATATTCGCTTACGAAATGAGGCAATGTCTTCATTTGCATTGCATTTTTTCGGACGGAATTTTCAATAAAAATACTTATTAAATCCATTAGGGAAAAAAAATTGATGTGAAAATTGAATCAATCCTTCGATTAAATTTAATTTTTTTACAGTTTTTGGACAAACAAAATGAATTTTGGGCAAACAAAAACTGATTCTGGCGATGTTTTTTGATTGAATTTAGCTATCCTATCACACAGTCACATTAAAAAGCCTAGCGTTAGGCTACATGGTTTAATCGATGTGTAATGGTGTTCTGCTTTTGTTATACAATTAGAATTAGGACATAAGAGCTAATATTTCTAAGCTTTGCTGATATTGGTAGGAGGGTTCTGTTAAATATTAATGACTAAATATTTCGTTTGATATTTTTCACGATTATAGATCTACTGTTAGGCCAAATGTTGAGGATGGGAAATGAATAATTTTAAACTGATGTTGACATGTTTGTCTTATATTTTTTCCACAGCTTCCGAACTTCTGAGCCTTTGTCAGTTTTGCAGATTAGACAAGATACATTGAAAAATCCCTGGGCCAGTATGGATGCTTATTAATTGCTTTGTCAGTCTAAGTCAACAAGAATTTACAAAAAAACTTTAAAGAGCTTTTTTTTTTTTTCCTTTTGCATGAATAATTATTTTTATAGTAACGTTTCTACGCCATTCTGTCAGCAATCCAATATCAAGGACATCCGGCTTCAGCCAGTATGAAGAAAAACAGCTACAGCATTTGGCCGTGAAAAAAGAGGCAGAAGTCAAGAGGGTCTATAAACTCGTGTCGCGTTGAACCTTTCTTTCTTACTATTAGGCCTACTTGATACAGTAAATAAAAAAATTCCTGTGCATGTGTCAAGTAATGTTGGGCGTAATGAAATGCTGTTACTGCTTTTTTCTTCCACTTGTGTAGAGTACTTTTTTTTATATTCCAGTTTATGTACAAAACAGAGTGAGTGATATTAGAAAAAAGTGTAGGCCTAAATTAACTAAGCTCAATTGGGTAAAAAAAAAAAAAAGTGAAATTTAGTGCTGTCAAAACTGCACATAAAATAGGTAAGCCTGCATTGCTTCATTCCATGAAAATTGCAATATCAGGGTGGTAGAAGGCATTGAATATCAGGGCCTCCGACATGGGGAAGGGCATAGCCCCCTTCCCGAATAATGTTCCCCCTTCCCGAATAATGTTCCCCTTCCCGAATAATGTTCCCCTTCCCGAATAATGTTCCCCTTCCCGAATAATGTTTCCCCTTCCCGAATAATGTTTCCCTTCCCGAATAATGTTTCCCTTCCCGAATGTTTCCCCCTTCCCGAATAATCTTCCCCCCTTCCCGAATAATCTTCCCCTTCCCGAATAATGTTCAAAGCAATGGTTTTCAAATTGGTCTTGTGTTAATTATAAAAGCAATGGTTTTCAAATTGGTCTTGTGTTATTTATCCACAACAAAATTAATTGACAACATTAATCTCCCCCCCTTCCCCCTCCTCCTCTCACCTGCCATATGAAACCTGTGTCAGGGGCCCTGAATATTGGTTTGATCATATTTATGTAGATCCTATTTTTAAAATATGATACAGGACTTAGGTTTTTGATAGGATTTTCTCCACAGATGACCGATGGTGGTAAAAGGTGAAGCCTGGTCCAATTCATAATTATCATTTTACCTGCTTACTTTTTTTTTTTTTTTTTTTACCCAATGTCTTGTTTTTAAAATAATTATATTCCGCAAAGTTATTTTCTGTCGGAACTTACCTCCACTCTTGACTAACTGACTTGGTTTTACTTCACTTCATTTCAAATGTTTCGATCGATGCTTCTTTGTGAAGTGGTACGAGAAAATTTAAACGAATATTTTCCCTGCCATCGGGTAATATACAGTACAACATCCCGTCACAGACCTGGTTATAACAGAGTTTACCTCAGCAGGTACAAGTGTTGCTGCCGCATAAGACTTCACATTTCCAGGAATCAAAAAGAAGATTTCCATCATGCCTAATTGAGCATCTTAACATTTTCTTAAAAATTTGGCAGATATATTCTATCATTATTAACTAGCATGCTTGTTCGGCATAACGACACATTAAAGGAGGCATAAAGTCTGATACAATCATTATTTCATATGATAGAGAATACAAGATCTTAACCAACTGCCAAAAACATCAGAGTCAAATTCCTATCTCAAGTTATTCATGTTTGAAATCGACACAGGGGGGGCTGCCATTTTGTTCAATTCTGTATTGAAATATTGTGCATGATGACATAGATTCCCCAATAGGGACATAAAGATTATAATGTAATTCTTTACATATGTGATTAAAGTCTTTTATTTCAAAATGATGTGACACAAAGTTATATCAGCATGTTTTGATTTTTCAATTTCATGAATACACAAAATTTTCCTTCACCCTTACAAAATAAAAACACTTGTTCATAAGCTAGAAAACTTGAGGTACATTTTAAAGAAATACAAAGCATTCCAAGATCCTGCTGGGCCGATGACATAATCTGCATGTTTTGCAATCAAAATGGCAGCTACCATGGTACTATAAAGTAGTAGCATTAAAGTTTTTAACAATTAAACAAAAAATGTTAGATTGCTTCGGAAGTTATGGAACTTGGTCAGAAAATTAGTTATTTTCAATTCTATTATATGAAATAAAGAATTATGTCAGACTGTGCCTCCTTTAACAGTGAAGTCATTTGTGCCAAAAGAGGTTATATATGAATGATTATTGCTTTAGATTGACTAACATTTAACATTATGTAATGTTTTAATCAGCAAACTATATATTCCAGCTTATAAATACCTCTGCTTTTAAATGCAATCGATGGTGAAACTCATATTGAGTATAGTTCAAAGAAACGACCATTTTTAACAGCTGTGGTTATGATACACATCCCTCAGTATGGTTGACATTGGGATTGTGGAAGCAAGTTGTTAAGAACAAATAAACTAATAGTCGTTAAGAACAAATGGGACTCACCACGAAATACAATCATTATTTCCATAAAATTCCCTCAAGGAAGGGGGGGATCCCTTCCTGCAGTACTTTAATGATGAAGTAAGGAATTGTAAATGAAGGCCCAAGCAGTACTCAGGCATGTGAGAGACACTTGATAAAAAAAGCTGAAAGTAGCTTATTAAAAATAAATGTTGAAAAAATTGAAAGCAGTTTATTGCTGGCGCCGAAGGCGGCGAGCGCAATGCGCGAAACACTTTTGGCGTGGGGGCCAGGGGCCCACTTAAGGGCCCCTGGTGGGGGTCCAAGGAAACAGAAAATTTGATTTTCTATGACTAGGAAAAAGGTCTCCTGAAAGAATTTTTTTATTTTAAAGAAGCTGATTTTCTTAATAAATCACCCCCCTCCCTTCAAAAAAAAAAAAAAAAGGAATTTCTATCAACTTTTCATTCAGAGCAGAATATAGTTCAGGCATGTCAGCAGCATTGAAAAAAAGTCATTAATGACGTGATCTGACGTCATGTTTTGATGTTTATAAATCAGTGGAAAATGAAAATAACTGCATCACAATTGCCACAAACCCCATTAGCAATATCATGGCACCCTTAAGGGTAGAGTTGGTTCTCTATTCCCTTCTACCATAGCACCACAGTGGACATAGGTTGGGCCAAGTCCGGGGTGACATAATGGCGGGCCACTCCATAAATGTTGCCAATAAGGGTTTAAGGAACCATTAACTGACATCCATGTACCAATATTCCATTTTCACAAGTACATAGTCGGGCCAAAGCCAACAGTCGGGGAAATGGCAGTGACAAGTTAAATGCTTTTTAACGATTATCTTAACTTTTTATTCTTATTGTGAGTTAAGTCTTCACTTCTCTCAAAAATTTCCAGTAAATTCTTGCATTTGCATTTCCAAAAGGGGCTGAAATTTACTTAAAATGAATGATTCATCTTATTGATACATCTCAATGACAGCAATTAACGTTTTTAAAACTATTTTCGATCAAATTTAACCTCTGGGCTGTCTCTCTATGAATTATCACGGTTAGGCCTAACATTAGGCCTTTCACCCAGTTTTACTATAAGATGGCAACTAGCCTAACATACTGTACGTTCAAACTTCGAAGGAATAAAGAAAAGTCTGGCGAAATCGTATTAACGTTAGACTCTTGTCTAATAAATTACAGTCTCAAAGTATGTTAGAAATCTACGCTACACACAGGTTTTACGGCAGAATTTTTTTGTTTATCTCGCAAAAGAAGACAACAAGTTTCGCTTAAATAAATTTATAAAACACTCGTGCTAAGTGCAGTGATGCATGTACACAGATTGGGATCACACTCAGTGCAGTTACGTTACGTATGCGCTAACAAGCTTAGCGCAATGAGACGTTTACTCCTGTAATACTATTACCGCGCTAACCTCTTTGAGGGAGCAGATTAAAATGGGATTATCGGACGCGCTTAGCGCAGAGTTGGGGCAAGTGCCGTCGGTGCATGAAAGACACGAATACAATGGCGGCGGTAAGGGCATTAATCGCGGTAAATAATCCGCGCTAACTGCGATATCGGTACGCTTATTCCCGACTGTACTGTAATGGGATTGGATGTCTGGAGGAACCCATGAAATGCGATGGGGATGGGAGCAGGGTTGGTTAAACCACTAGCCTTTTTTTGTATTTTTCCAACCCTGGATGGGATGGGAGGAATGTAAATATAGAAATAAGAAACAGGGCACCAGTAATACTTTGTTTAAATTTGATAATTTCAAGGTGAAATTGATTGGAACCCAACTAAAAACCATCTGAATAATGAAGGACTTAACCCCTCCCCCCAACCCGCCCCAAAAATAAACATTTCTTTGTCATTCCTCCAAAGTGTAGTATCTGGACAAATAAGGACGAAGAGGGGGACAAATAAGGATGAAGAGGGGGGGGGGGAGGGGGAAGCTGGTACTCAGAACATGAATGATAATTTCTATAAAAACCAGGGGGGGAAGGGGGGAGGGGGGGGACCTGGTACTAAGAACATGAATGATAATTTCTACAAAAACAAAAGACTTGTTATAAATGCACTAGTAGGACTAGCAAAACTATAAATCATTCATTTTATTCAGACTTTTCATGGCTGTTGCTGCCTACACCATAATAAAGTAACTGGTATTGGACAATTGGTATCACCTTTTATGATTGGGTTTCCTGATAAATCAAAAAAGCATTTCTATGCTCAAAAAAATATAAAGAATCTCCACACTATTTCTCAACCATTTGTTTGCCTTTCTCATAACATAAAAAGATCAGACTCTTTCCATTACTAACATCTTCAGATTTAACCTCTTACTAATGACACTTAAGAAACGAGTATACAGAGCAGAAATGCAATGAACGCAAATGCCCGAAAGTGGCACACAAAGTATCCATTATTGTAATCTATACTTCCTGCTTGTATATATGGGTGCAATGGGTGATTCAACACTGAAATTCTATGGTAGCATAAAAAAGTTCATGCATATATACTTACTTGGCCCCTGGAAGTACATTACACTTAAAAAGATGTCCCTTAGGGAACTGAGGATCTCGGAAAGTTGTACTAAAAGAGAGGGGGAAATAAACATTATGTTTCAATTTTTCATCATTTCAATTAGGCATTTATTTAATTTAAAGGAATATTCCCATGGAATTTCATTTGAATATATTTCATAAGGACAATAAAAAAATTAAAAAACAGGTTGGTGAAAAAGCCAAGTTAATATCTTATTCCCTACAAGATATTATTGAAATTTAAAGATTTTTCTTGTCTGCATAAAAAAAATTGTTGGTCTGAGTCTAAGTCATCATTATGATGTCATCACAGCTGTACTATTCTTTAAGGTATTTCATTGAAAATTAATTTCATATTTTCTAAATGATTGAGAACAATTTTTTCAAAAAAATCATTAAGAATAGTGTAGAATCAAATTTACAATGTTTTCCAATCTGTTCTTGCAACTTACATTTGAATTATGAAAAATTGGTAATCAATTTTTACATAAATACATAAAGATTAGTACAGGAAGTGCTGTGATGACATCATAATGATGACTTAGACTTAGTACAAAAGTTATTTTTATACGGGCAAGTAAAAATCTTTAAAGCTCAATAACTTCTTTTAGGAATGAGATGTCAACATGGCTTTTTTTACCAATTTGTTTCTTAAATTTTCTCTATTAATGCATCAAAATGAAATTCCATGGGAAAATTCCTTTAACAGATAATTCTCGCATAGATTAAACATGTCATTCAAGTGCAGCATCAACACTTTTAAGCACAAATATTAAATCAACAAAATATTTATCATGTGGTCTTTGAATATTCAGTATTTAAATAAAAATAGGATATATGAATATATAAACAAGCAAAACTAATAAACATTGAGGTTTCGCTCCTCATGCGTTTTACAAATGCACCTCAGCCCCCACTCGAATTCCTACACATATTCACACAAGAAGAACAGAACACTCCCACAAAATACCAATGTCATGGCAGTTCCCCAATGGGTATATCATAAAAATCCAATTAAATCTTATAGTCCATTTCAAACCTATGTTAGCCAATTATGATTACTTCAGGGCATGTCGACCAAACAACTGCTGGGGAAATTTTCCCTTTGTTACCCAACCAATCAGCTGCAGTTACAGTACCTAAAGTTATAAACACCAATGCATGCATATTACCTTCATGTATAATGCACGTATCATTAAGCATTTTTTTCATATGCTTGACCCCATACCCTATGTGAGTTAAGCTGTCTGACTTAGATGATTGACAGCTTTTTCAACCAATCACCCCATGAATTGGCCTGGCAACAAAATCTGCATAACTAAGTGGGGCAAACATTGGTACAGTGCAACTAGCTAGCGGCGTGCACTCATGTAGTCAATGCAATTTACTGTAGAAAACAAACTTCTGCATACACAGACTGAGTAAAAGCAAAATGGTGACCAAAAATTGTGCTTACAGGGTCGCTGCACGCTTTGTAAATCTGATTGCTGTTACCCAGAATAATTAGCAAACTGAATTTTGTTTATCCCTTTTGCTAGAAACTCCAAAGATCCAAAGAGCCATAAATGGATCAAAGCTTGCCGCAGACCTCGCGAACATCTAAATGTCAATGCATTGGTAATGCACGATTGCGGATTTGAGGATTGTTTGCCCCCATCTAGTTACCGCGTTGCTATGGTGGGTGTGGCTTATTTCGTAACTCGGAGATGTTAATTATGCATACACCCAAGAAATCCCCAGTATTTGAATGGTTGATAAGATTTCCCAGCATAGGATTGATCCATTATGGACGTGTGAATTTTCATTTGACATTATTTTAAATAGTTTTCCGGAAATTTCTAATTCAGCTTTGAAATGGTCTATAAACACAAGCAACAAGAAGAGCGTATATTTACCTGAGAACTTGAACATTCTCCAGTGGTGGCAGTGTTTCAATAGGGCTTTCTTTCGATCTACAAACAAACAAAAATGTAAAGAAAGTTTGTAAATGCTCCTCAACACGTAAACATTATGCATAAATAAACCCTCTCACAAAATAGAACAACTAAGGATCTTATGGGAATTCTGCATTTGACCCTTGTAAAACATTGCTCTTTTGCACCCCTGCCACACATTATAGTCTTTTACTTTTGTAAAGTATGTCCACTAACCTCTAAATTGTGAGTCTTTTTCTTTCAGTAAACCTTTTTTGAATAGACGTATATTCCGCATTAAAAAAATGATCCTAAAAGCGGTAAAAACTCTTTTGAGTTACATTTTTGGTGAATGGTAATGTGCGAGTTCAAAAGTAAACTTTTCTTATAGAAGCTTAAAAATAAATTCTGAATACCTTCTTACACAACTTGTTGAGTTTATATCATTTTAAATTTACATTCCGCGTTAAAAAATGATCCCAAAAACGGTAATATTTCTGAGTTATATTTTAAGGTGAGTTGTAGTGTGCGAGTTCAAAAGTTAACTTTTCTAATAGAAATTTAAATATAAATTCTGAATACTTTCTTACTCAATTTGTTGAGTTTACATCATTTTAAATTTATATTTCGCGTTAAAAAAATGATCCCAAAAGCGGTAAAAACTCTAGTACATTTTTTGGAGAGTGGTAGTATGCGAGTTCAGACGTGAACTTTTTTAGTAAAAGTTTAAATATAAATTCTGAATACTTTCTTACTCGATTTGTTCCTTTTATTGTCCACTATCAAACACAATGGAAACGCTTGACAATTTATTATTAATAGAAAGTTCAATATCGCTCTCAGCAAGGTTAGAAAACATTGGAAACTATGCAAACCTGGTTTGGTAATGAAAATAATTATACTATAATAATAATTTTTTCATTGTCGATAAAAGTATTATATGTCAATCAATGATTAAAAAAAAAGTAGCTGTTGGTGGTAAAAAGCTTTTTAAGGGCTGATAAAAAAAATTGCCATAGGCATTTTCTTTGGCCAGTATTTTACGTTAGGTTTTCTTATCAAGTAGGACATTGTTTCATATTTCAAATGCACGATCATCAATGTGAATAACATTAATCACAAATGCACGATCATCAATGCGAATAACATTAATTATAAATCATCAATGCGATCATCAATAATCACAAATGAATAACATTAATTAAAAAAATGATCATCATCATGTGAATAACATTAATTACAAATGCACGATCATCAATGTGAATAACATTAATCACAAATACATCATCAATGATTAATCAAAAATGCGAATCAACATTAATCACAAAAAATGCACGATCATCAATGTGAAATCAAAATAAATCATCAATTAATTAATAAAATGCATGATCATCAATGTGAATAATATTAATTACAAATACATGATCATCAATGCAAATAACATTAATCAAAATGCATCAATGATCATCACAAATGCATTATCATAACATTTTTCAAAAATAACATTAATCACGATGATCATCAATGGTGAATAACATTAATCACAAATGCATGATCATCAATGCGATAACATTATTCACAATAACATTAATCAAAAATGCACGATCATTAATGTGAATAACATTAATCACAAATGCATGATCATCAATGTGAATAACATTAATCACAAATGTGAATAACATTAATCACAAATGCATGATCATCAATGCGAATAACAGTAATAAAATGCACTATCATCAATGTGAATAACATTAATCACAAATACATCAATGCCAATAACATTAATCAAAAATCACAATCATCAATGTGAATAACATTAATCACAAATGCACGATCATCAATGCGAATAACATTAATCACAAATGCACGATCATCAATGCGAATAACATTAATCAAAAATGCATGATCATTAATGCGAATAACATTAATCAAAATGATCATCAATGCCATAACATTAATCAAAATGCACAATCATTAATGAATAACATTAAATCACAAATGCACGATTATCAATGCAAATAACATTAATAAAAAATGCACGATCATCAATGCGAATAACATTAATTACAAATACACGATCAATAATGCTAATAACATTAATCACAAATGCACGATCATCAATGTGAATAACATTAATCACAAATGCATGATCATCAATGTGAATAACATTAATCACAAATGCATGATCATCAATGTGAATAACATTAATCAAAAATGCACTATCATCAAATCACAAATGTGAATAACATTAATTACAAATACAAATGATCATCAAATGCATGATCATCAATGAATAACATTAATCACAAATGCATGATCATCAATGTGAATAACATTAATCACAAATGTGAATAACATTAATCACAAATGCATGATCATCAATGTGAATAACATTAATCACAAATGCATGATCATCAATGCGAATAACATTAATCACAAATACACGATCATCAATGCGAATAACATTAATCAAAAATGCACAATCATTAATGTGAATAACATTAATCACAAATGCACGATCATCAATGCGAATAACATTAATTACAAATGCACGATCATCAATGCGAATAACATTAATCACAAATGCACGATCATTTATGCAAATAACATTAATCAAAAATGCACGATCATCAATGTGAATAACATTAATCACAAATGCACGATCATCAATGCGAATAACATTAATCACAAATGCACGATCATCAATGTGAATAACATTAATCACAAATGCACGATCATCAATGCGAACAACATTAATCAAAAATGCACGATCATCAATGTGAATAACATAATTACAAATGCATGATCATCAATGCGAATAACATTAATCACAAATGCACGATCATCAATGCAAATAACATTAATCACAAATGCATGATCATCAATGCAAATAACATTAATCATAAATGCACAATCATCAATGCGAATAACATTAATCACAAATGCATGATCATCAATGCGAATAACATTAATCACAAATGCAAATTATTTTTATCACTGATGCAAATTATTTTTTATTACCTATGCAAATTATTTTTTTATCACTGATACAAATTATTTTTCATCACCAATGCAAATCTGTTTTTTTTTTATATAGACTAGGAATTAAACTCAATGATGTTTTGGCCATTTGGCATTCCATAGAGGCTATTCACTTGGTTGGTACCACGTCACGCAAGATGACGTCATTTGCTGGAGTAAAACAAAGCTTTGTGCGTTACACCAACAGCAAGTATGTGTGTGTCTGCATGTGGTATGCAAAGCTGGACAATATTTTTACTATTAACAATTGTTAATTTAACTCCCATTTTCATTAATCAGATGCTTCGTTAGTTGATTGTGCAGTGAAGTATAACAATTAATTGAAGTTTATATCAGTTTTTACAAACGATCAACTTGTACGTGTTACTGGTACACCCTGCTGGGTATTTTAATGTAGGCATGTTGAAAGTGTTATATTTTTACCAAAAATTTAACAAAGCAGCACCACATATTCTGAATCAATCATCATACATTGTCTCAAAGGATTGGAGATTAAGTTGGAACATTGATTAGTCAATATTTTGAAAAAAATCTCAGGTTTGTTAACATTCGGGCCTATCACGCTACACTTTGTTTACACTCCAGCAGCTGAGGTCTGATGACATTAAGTCACAATCCTACCAAGTAATTATCAAAAAGCTTGCAAGTCCTTGTTACTTACCCACCAACAGGCGTCACAAACTCATCAAACCCTAGCGTTCCCCTCACACCCTTAGTGAGCTCAGGATTGATCTGAATGCTTGGATCCGGCTGCAGTACAGAACAAAACTAATTAATAATATTGATTGATCAGCAAATAGTTGTTTTGTGTCATATATAGATCCTACTAATCACTGCACTAAAGTAGATATGAGACACATAATGCACATTTTTTCATTTTGAAGACATACCCTATGATCCAATTTATTCCTGTGAATGTTGATATATTTGTTTTTAAGTTTGGTATATATAATAAAGGACTATTAAAGAAACAATTTGGTGTAAAAGTCATGGTGGTATTCGCTCAGGGGTTATTTCACTTTATTCACCAGTATAATGGAAAGTGACCTTGCAGTGTAAAGTGTGATGTCATAATAGCAGATCCAAAATAATTCTACATGTATTTCTATATAATGAATATCTATTTTTCTGTCCTTTACACTGTAAGCTGCATATTCTTGTAAAGTGCATTTTATACCCCATCTTATTAATGAAACAAAAAATAAGTTTCCAATGATTTAGAAAGAAGCAATAAGAGATGGCCAAATTTGGCTATTTTCATGGAATTCATTAGAATTTGTAACAATTTATCGATGTGTCCTGAATTTGCCTCCACTGATACATCACAGAACTTTGGAGTAATCCCATAAATCATGATTACTGTTTCAAGTCTGATTTTTTCTCTGAAATACCCATCTATTTGCTGTATGACAGTGGTGTCAGAAGTGGGGAGGGGGAGGAGGAGGGGGGGAGGAGGAGGGAGGGGTAAAGAGGGGGGAAGGGACTTTGGCCCCCCAACTTTTTCAGTCCAATCCAATTTACTTTCCAGCAAAAGTATTAGAATGACTAAAACTAAAAATATTTTAGGGTTTTGGCCTCTCACTTTTTCCGCTGACGTAAGATGAGTATCCCTACCATACTACCAAAAAGTTGGACAAAAATACTCTCTGTAACGTGTTTGCATTGCTTCTTCCGGAGTTTAAATTAATTATAAAATTTCCCACAGTTCTGATTGAACGTGTCAAAAATCTTCCCACCAAAAATCAAGATAGAAATAATATTAATATAGGGAATACATTTTATATACTTACCTCTTTTGGCAATTAATGTACTTTTCATTGCACAATTACATGCAAATTCCTGATTTTCCCAGCTATAACCAGCAAAAAAATTTTTTTCAGCTCTGGCTTCTCCATACATATATATAAAGAAAATAGATGCGAGGAGATTCTACTTACGTTATCTAATGATCCTCCATCATAGAGCTCTTTGATGAATTCAAACAAAGGATGATCCTTTCCGACAAATATCCTGTCCGGACCGTTACTATTTCTTTTCTCTGCGGCAAAACAGAAGAAAAATAATCATATTTCGTTTCCTGTGAGCCATCCTTTCAAAACTACCAACAAATCCAATTGGTAAATTATATTTGCCTTCTGTTTTAAGACAAGTGTTGCCTGGCTGATCTTACAGGCTGCCACACGAGTACAAAACAGGCAGAACATTATTGCTATTATTGTTATTGTATGTGATTGATGTTTACTTTTATCTACATAATCTATCTTTTAGCACTTTTAAAACTTTGCAGTGCTAGATTTCAGTACTTTTTATATTTTTTTTTTCAAATTTTTTTATAGAAAATTCTGACAAGCACTTAACATTCCGATCAAAACTTATCCTTACTTCTTTTACATGAACTACACACTATGTCCTCGCTCTCAAAAAGATTCATGTATGAAATCAATTTCCAACAACCTTGAGAAGGTTACTATTTACTGGCAATTCTATTTTAACTAATTTTCCATCAGAATTGAATAATAGCCTACTTTATTCAACAGTTCAAAAGTAAAGACATGCCAACCATGTCTAGTTTTATTTTTAGATTTTTTTTCATATTTTTTATCTGAGGTTACTATTTACTAGGATTTTAATCTTAAACAATTTCTATCAGTATCAAACAGTAGCCTACTTCATCCATTTGTTTGCTACATAAGTAAAGACATGCATACAATGTCTTGTTTTATTTTCAAATTTGTTAATTTTTTATTTCAACACGTAAGGGTTCACATCTATAAGATTACAAACGGTTTTAAACAACCACATACATGTTAAAACACGAAGCTTCGAGTTGACAGTTAGCATACAAAAATTCTTCTTTTTTAATTTATAGTTCAAATTCCAAATAAAATCTCTATAAAATGATCATATATATAGATAAAATAAATATAACATCATGAGGTAAATAAACAAGGAAAGAAAATTGGAAAATTATTAAGAAGAAAAAAAGAGAAAAAAAAACATTGTTGGACATGTACTACTGGGAATATTAGACATACTGTATTTGACATAATAAGCACCCTGCTCTAATAAGCACCCACCAACATTTTTTAAATGTTAACATAATTTATTTGATTAATATGAAGACTTCAAATAAGTTTTGTTACATTATATACTTATTTTGCATCTGACGCTCACAATTTCTTTTGTAGTGGTTATTCTAGGACTAGTATAGAACCAGTTAACACAATACAGTTCAAATAGCACACTGTATGCAGCCCAGAGCCTGGGCGCTTATTAGGAAAAAGCTTCAGGCCTAAAAAGTGGTGCAATTATATTTTGTAAACGCCCGGGCACTTATTATGTCAAATACATAAAAAGAGTTCACTTTTTCTTGTTCATGCATAATCATCATTTTGACACCGTATACGTTATGGAATAATGTATCATAAAAGCCTATTGCATGTTTGTTTACTGACATGCATTGCAGTTTTGTATTGTCAAGGGCAAAGCTACTTAACAGCACATGATGTTTGAACATATAAATGATAGCATTTATAAAACTTGTGTTTATCAGATCAAAGGTTAATCAAAATGTCAACTACTTACTCTCGGCGTCTGTGAGGTCAGGGTATACTTCGGCTAATGTAGCCAGCAATCTTGGTTCATCAACAAAAGGCAACAGGGCCACACCTTCAAAACAATAAAGACCAATAATATAAGCAACACTTTCAAATCTAAAGAAGATATGAAGCTGAAATGTTTTCTCCACTTTTAAATCACACTATTAGTGAAAATGATCAACATACATGATAGAAACGTAGTAAGAAATATAAAGTATATAAAATTATAATAACGAAAATGAAATAATGATGTCATTATACAGCCAGTCATTTTGTACAGTGTAGTTTTGTAGTTTACCTTCTGTCAAAATTCCAAAATCTATGATCGCAATGCTCTTTTTGCATATAAATATACATCTAAACATTTGCATGCAAAATGTGGAAAAAGGTCTGCAAATAGCACAACTTCCATCTTTCAGATTTCATCAGGAAAATATTTGCATTAGTCTTGTGACATGTCTTGTAGATACCAGTTTTTTCGCAATTGTAGTACATTTGAGGCATTCATTTACAGTGTAGATCTTTAACATTTCTACATAATTATCTTATATCCAGACCTGCCAACCTTTAGGATCACCAAACTGTATTCTGGAACTACAAAAGTTGTATTTTTGATAAAAAAAACTGTACTCTTCAAACAAAATGTACAAAACAAAGGTTTACTGTGGCTATTCAAAGTCAGATTATGTAGTGGTTAAAATGTATTGAACCAAAAAAAAACCAACAAACAAAAACAACAAATTGGCAAAGGCTTCGCCGTATGCGGGGACTTTTAAGAAAAGTGCCCACGGAAACTTGTCAAGTGTTGAAAATGGTTATAAATTGTATTCTGAATCTGAATCAGTTGAGTAGGCAAAAATCCTTTAAAAGGACATAAACGCCAACCGAGCGTAAAAAGTATAAGTACAAAAATAAAAACAATACAAAAATGAAATAAAATATAAAAAATAAATAAATAAATAAAACAAAAATAAAAAACGTATTCTGGTGCCAAAAAACGTACAATCGTATTCCTAACATTTTCCATTAAATACGACAAAATCGTACTAGTTTGCAAGTCTGTATATCCATAAATATTGAGAAAAATATGATCCCGACAAAGGGCCTAAAAGTGCTGGCACATCATAATCAGATTTAATAATCATCAATTAAAACCAAACTGTACCTTGCCAGGCATATTTCTTGCCATTGAGATCAATTTTGAAATTATCTGGATAGAAATCAATAATTGGAGAGTTCTGGAAGAAAGAAAGAAATAAGAACTCATTATCTTTATTATCATTTAAAAAAAAACACACTATACTTTGAAATAAAAGTCATGATACCATTAACCTTGTACCATGCATTTGCATTTCATGTTGCCTAAATTCAATCACTATAATGCTGAGAATACTGCTGATGGTAGTATGGTCCAGAGCTGACAAATCTCTCCAAAGGATATTTGCAGACTTAAATTTCTTGTGTTTCCTTCCACAGGGCAAGAGAAAGGCCTGACTGTCCATACAAATTGAGACTTAAAATTTAAGAAGGGTTTAAAATGGTCAAATTTCACAAAGATCCACATCTTACAAGAGATTAAACATGACAGCAAAATAACATTTCACGATTTTCAAAGATGGTACCGACAAGCACAACAATTCATGAGAGAAGAGGGAAAGAAATCAGACATATTTTATGCAAAGATGCCACCAATAATGCAAGGGCAGCTTTGTCCTGGACACCAGATGGGTGAAGAAAAAAAAGCAGGCCAAAAACAATTTGGAGGTGAATGGTAGAGAAGGAGAGAGAGATGCGTGGATGGGGAAGCTGGAACCAAGTCAGTGAAGTGGCAAAAGACAGGAAGAGATGGATATTTGTGAACAAATTTTGATGGGATGATTTTAGACAGTACTAAAACCTAAAATACAAGGGTGTTTCAGCTGATGTCATGAGATCACATGTCTTTGTTTATATCACCATTTTGTAGGGAAAAAACAATGTCATCTGCTGTACACCTAATTAGACTTACACACATTTGCATGTTTTCATGAGTTTGTTTGTTTGATGAGAGCTTAACGGCACCACGACAGCGAGGGTCAAATTGTGCCTGAGAGGTCAGATCATTCTACAGGTAGGAAGGAAAGGAAACAGGGGGAGAATGAGAGAAATTCAAGAACAAAAAGTCAGAAAGCTGTGATCGAGAGAGGAGGTGCATGGGTGAAACAAAAACAAAGTAGAGAGAGAGGGTGAAAGAGGAGAATTAAATATTGTTGTAGAGGGAAGCATGATGAAGGAAGGAGATAATTTTATCTAGAGAATTTTTCTGGAAAAACTCGGCAATTGAGTTGTGGGGAGTGAGGGAAGCTCTGGGAAGGTTGTACAGGGGGCAAGCAAGGAGAACGTGATGGATTGTGGAGGTGCAATGGCAATTGTTGCAGAGGGCTTGGGGGAGCCAATAAGAAGGTGGGAGTGAGTGAGGTGGGTGTGACCAATTCTAAGACGGGTAATATGAACGTTGTCGATACGAGAGAGGTTGTTAATGGTGGGTTTGATCGGAATGGTGGGCTGGATGACGTGGAGTTTGTTATCAATTTGGGAGTTCCATGAGGTTTGCCAGCGGTCACAGACAAGGGAAGCGATAAGCGGTTTGATGTCAGAGAGGGTTTTTGGGAAAAGGGGTAGGGGGGAGGTTGAGGGCAAGCTTAGCGGCTGCATCAGCCCTGTCATTGTCAGGGATGCCAACATGGATGGGTATCCAGAAGAAAAGAACACTTTTCCTGCAGATGGTGGGCGAAAGGAGTTTCTGGAGGAGGAGGTGGGATGTGAAGTTTTCCCATTTAAGACTGAGCAAAGAAGTAAGAACAGCCTTTGAGTCGGAGAAAATGGCAAAGTGGTTGAAGGAAGAGTACTCAATATGAGATTATTTTTGTAAGATAATTATGCTGGAATCTTGCTGTGCCATTGGTTGCACTAATAGATGTTTGCAGGGGAACAAAAAGACGTTTTCTCGATTTCCATCTGATCCTGAACAACGTAGGAAGCGGCTTTCAACCTACGGTTCACACAAGAATTTGCAGCGAGTACTTTATATAAGTTATGTAGGTTTTGTCTGAGTATAACGAACAATCAGCTGGCAAAAAATTGCAATTAGTAAAATTCGCTGAACTGGTACTGGTAGGTTAGCATGTAGTATGTTTGATGTATGTGTGATGTGACTGAGCTGTGTGAAGACACGTGAAATGCAACAACACCGCTTCCCTGGAAAATGGCTTCCAGTCGAGTTAGAGTCACGTGATGAAATCTCTCTATAGGTGGTCCAAGTGGGCATTTATCTTCAAGATGTAAATCTTAAGGTACAAGATTTATAAAACAAAATGGGAATTCAAAATTTGAAATCTTAAGAGGAATGTCTGAAAGCTAACTTACAATATCTGACATGTGCTCTCTCCACGTTGGAGGCAGAAAATTGCCGCTCGCTGCGGGAAACACGCTCATCAGCTGTTCCAAAGGCTTGAACTAAATTCAAAAGAAACATGATAGCAAGTCAATTCTATCTTTTCTAATATTGTGATCACAGATAGTGCACTTTTGCTATGGTTAAGAAAATTGAGTTATGATAATATTCATATCTTATTCCGACAGACGCAACTTAATATTTAATTCAATTTGTTACAAAACGTGATTTAAAAGCTACCAAAATCTCATCTCATAGTTTTTATCAAAGAATGGCTACTCACATGGTATATATGATTGCTACTTAAACTGAATAAAGTAAAAGTGAAAAGTATAGGAATCATTTTCAAGCATCCTTTAAAATTATTCAAGCTGTGTACTTAACTTTTGGATTTTTTTTGGGGACAAAACATAAACACTAATGCATATTATAACTGAAACTTCCTTATGATGAAGGCAACTATGATACTTTGGAAGGGAAGCTTTAAGTGGTGAAATTAATATTGAATATGCATGCGTCCCCCTCTAACTAATTTTCTGAAGTTTGTTGAGAGATAATGATACACTTGATCCCAAATAATTTTAAAAGAACACTTTTTTTTGTTTTTAGGGAAATTACTAATGCTTCACTAAAAATCCCAACCTTAGCAACTTGAAAGAAAGAATATTTTATAAAAGATATTTTTATTTTCCAGAGCTGAAATTCAATGCCATTTAACGGATAATTCAATTGGTCAAGTACGTTTCTCTTATATGATTCTTCAAAATTTCTGTCCTAAATTTCAATCCCTAAAAATCTTCAGATTGTATTCTGCTGCTAAATTTGAATCAAGGGTATGAAGGAGATTTGAATCAAGGGTATGAAGGAGATTTAAATCAAGGGTATGAAGGAGATTTGAATCAAGGGTATGAAGGAGATTTGAATCAAGGGTATGAAGGAGATTTGAATCAAGGGTATGAAGGAGATTTGAATCAAGGGTATGAAGGAGATTTGAATCAAGGGTATAAAGGAGATTTGAATCAAGGGTATGAAGGAGATTTAAAACCCCTTGTTCCTATTCAACTGCTATTTACCAACATTGGTGGAGGATTAAAAACACAAAGTTCATAGGTTTTTTACTGTGATGTCACAAAATTTCAATATAATTAGTATCATTTATCATAATAAGGCCTGATAATGCTGTAAAGGGGTAAAGTTTCAACCAATTTTGATAAAAGTTTTTGCTATTTTCACGCTTCATAGCAAGTTCTTTCAATTAATACAATACATTTCTTACCAAACTATTATTATTTTCTTAAACATAGGCCCTCTATTCAAATAAGTCATATCTTTAAGTTTCATAAAATATATCATCGCTTTTCAAAATGCCATATGATCTGGCCTAAGTGTTGCAAAGCCAGTGTCTAACGTTAGGACTAACACTGAAAACTGTAGGTTTATAAAGTTAAACATGACTGCATTTATTTTTCTTAATTTGACATTTCACACAATAATATCATATATTGTATGCACATTGTCATAGAATTTAAATGTAGCAAAAATTATCACGATGTATAAGTTCTTACAATAGAAATTGTTGGTTAAAACCAAATTACGATCCGAATTTTCCCTGCTCGGCAGCAGCCTAATATAGTCAATTCTAATGTGAAACCTAATGTTGAAATTACCCATTGACTTGGTACATTTGATTTGTTCCAAAATAAAAAAATTAGGTCGCAAATTTTAACGGGCTCTTAAAGTTTTGACTCAACTTTTAGTATTGCAAACATTGACATATTAAAAACATTTATTTAAATCAGAAACAGCCTGATATATCAATGTCAATGTCTTTTGAAGAACAGGCATTGTGACGCAAAGGAGAAATTTTGCTTATGGAATTAGCACTGTATTTGTATGTATGTTTAAATTCGCTAATGAAATCATTCTGGGAGTGATGTCACACGTCGCTTAGCCATTTTTAATTCTTGCATTGTAGGAGCGTCAATTGCTTGATTAGTTTCGCTTTTTTTCATGTGAATGGTTTCTTTCTAGGACTTTTAATGCAATATCATGTTTTTGATATTAATGAACTATGCAAGACTGTTATAAACTCAACTGTTATATTTTTTGTGTCATGCCCTCTTTAAGTAGTTTCTTCATTGCTCTGTTCATCACTTTGTCTATATGAACATGGAGCTATCAACTCAGTTAATAGCTCCATGGTATGACTTACCTAATCCTGATCAAAAAGTACCACACACATTAGTTCTTATGCTCCTTAAAATTTCAAACAGTCAGACCAGACCTGATATATAAGCAGGTCGGGTCATTTCCCTTATCAATGGCTCCATTGTACTAGTTCACCTGTTAGTCCTGGGTTGTTGTGGAATTAAATTAGCAATACTGTAGATGAAGTCCTTATTGCATGGTTGAGTGGTTATTTTAATCAAGATAAGTGGTCTCATTATTTGCTACAGTAAGTTTGTGGTAATGATTTGCTGGAACAAATTTTAAGAAGAAGGACAAATCATGTGATGAAAGCCTTACTGGTTTCGTGTCTGTCTCAAAGTCCTTCTCGACCTCATTGATGTCGATGAAATCCGAAGCGAATGGAGCATAGTGGTATGGAAAGTACCACTTCCAGGAAGCGCATCCTTGGTAGTAATACCTCAGTACCCAGCACATACCTTGAACATAAGCATGAGCCTGAAACAAAACAAAATCATTTAAATGATATTATTTTTATCTAAATCTAGAAAAAAAAAGCATTCACCCATCTTTCCTCAAATATATTCAACCTATTACATGAGGGTAAAGCAAAGAAAACACTTTTTAACTTTTCAACTTGATGTACTACTGATAATCCATAAAGTGCAGTAGCCCAGTGGTTAGGGCATACTTTAAAAGGTACCAGGATCGAATCTCAGCCAGGGTGCTGTGCTGTGTCCTTGAAGCAAAACACTCTATCTTATTTGATCCAGTTCACTCAGAAATGAAAAACAGTTAGGGCTGGGGAGCTCAAACCAGCGATGGACTGGTTCCAATCCAGGCATAAACACTGGCTCTATAAGCCCTTGAGACTTGATAAGATTTCAATGATTCACTACTAGCAGAACATTTCTTGTTTGTTAAAGGATAAGTTCAGCGGTCAAAAAAGTTTATCTCATATGAAAGAGGACTTTAATATGAACATAATGGTGAAGAAACCAATTCAAAGACTTATTCCATTATGGAGATATTCAAGTTTAAAGCTCTTGTCTTATCTTTGTAGAAATGACTGTTATAGTAAGTCTACTATGTAAGATTAGTGTCGTAATCCTTACATTCAAAACAATTGTTAATGTATGTTAAAGAAAACCAATTCAAGATTTTTACTATTTGAATTATTTTTCCTCAAACTTTTTCCAGGTGGTAAATTATAATTACAAGATTCTATTTAACAACATTCCTAACATAGCCAATGGTTTTTCAGCTACAAAATCGCAGAACAAAATATGATAGAATGCATAAAGACTTTGAGGAATCTGAGGCTGTGACATCACAACTAGTCTTGATTTCAGTCGTTTCTATACAAATGATACCAAATTTTCAACTTAAATATCTCATTAACGGAATAAAATTTTGCAATGCTTTCTACACCATTGTTTCTTTGGAAGTCCTCCTTCACATAAAATGGTCTTGCTTGACCCGGGAACTAATTTTTTAATTGTTTTGTAGCGATTTGTTTGGGGTTTTTCATTGCGTGCCACAATCTTTTCTTTTGAGCTGAGAAATATCCAGAAGTTATGATCAGAAAGATTTGGGTTCATGATTTCAGTTTACATAATACTCAGCAAGACTAACAGAACATCTAATATTGATCATTTGAGCAAATGCTAATATGAACAAGCTAATATTGTAACAAAAATTGTCCAGCTCGTTGGCTTTGAAAAAATGCAGTAACAAAGAGATCAACTGCACTATTAATCATATGATGTCCTACTTTACAAGAATTCAAATGACCTTTCTGTAATTGAATATTTTCACAGGAATTACATTGAAATTCAACTCCAAACAATGCCATGAATCAGCATGTGAAAGCTCAAAATCATTCAAACAGAAATCGCAACCAGGTGACGAACGCCTTCACAAAGGAATCACAAAACATCAATCTTTTGTCATCTGAAAAGAAGACTAAAAAACTGACAATATGACGAGGCAGGCAATGGGTGGTTCATCACATAAATTCTATACAAATATATCGACTATGGTTTTTCAAGGGCTCTTGTACCAACTTCACTTACACCACAACCAATAAGTCAAATCAAAAATACAGAAGCCACTCAGCGATCGATTGAAATTTTCCAAAAATCACAATTCATGATAAAACGTTTGAGTGTTGTCATAAACACTGAATGGGTATTTAAGCACTTGTGTATTTTGTGTTTCTCTTTTAAAGCAATTTTCAAAAGAATTTTTCTCTTAAATAATCCTGTCAAGTACTTGAGACTCAAGTGGACACTTGGCTTATCATACAAACATTTCCTTTTTGTGTCATACATGTATGCTGCCTATTTTCAAACAAAACTGCAACTAATGCTTATATCAGGAAAACATTAAAATTTTAAATTTGATTTAAATAATAGATATGATAACTGTTTTGGCATGCTCTTTGAAGTTTTAGAGTAATGGAGCATTCAAATATTTCATATATTTAAAGTCCCATATAATAGGTAAGCTTTAAATCATTAGTGCACAATCAATTACATTTATTTTGTCAGAAAGTCAATGATAAATGACAGGTGGGCCATGTTGAACTATAATTTAAAAGTAAATCATCCAGATTTTAAGGAAATAAAAGACATGTGTGTCATTTGCTAAACACTCATCTACTTCTCACTGAGTTTCACCCTTCCTTTTAGCAGCCTGCAGAATGGGATAATAACCCAGAAAATCAATCTTTGAAGCAATCAAGTGTTGCGGTCCTCTAGCCTTATGAATTGTTCGAGCTGTCTGCATTCACCTCGCCTAATGCATTCAGCTCGCCTTATGCATTCACCTAGCCTTCTCCACTCCCCTGGCCCTCTACATTTACCTAGCATTCTGCATTCTCCTACAATCTGGACATTAGTACTTGGCACTTTTACCCTTTCACTTATATCCCTCTTCAATGTTGCAGATATATCACTAAAAACTTTTTTTGCAAATCGCATACCAACATTAAATAGCCCTTCCCTTAATTCCCCACTCCAATGTTGCAGATATATTACCAAAACCTATTCTTGCAAATCGCATACCAACATTGAATAGGGGTGTAAGGGAAAACGTGGCAAGACTTTTGTCCCTGATTGTAACTTTCTGCATTCCCCTACCCTCTCCATAACCCTGTACTTTTCCATCCCACTTATCTACCTCCACCCAGCAATGTCACCCACTTTTTACTCATCTTCTACTCACATAACCAATCTCCACTCTAATTAGTGCTGTTATGATGTCATGACATGTCGATTATCGGATAACTTTTCCCACGAAATGAAATATGCCTCTCGGGACATATCGCAATACCAAAAACTAATGCTCAACCAAGAAACTTTTGCGCAACTAGGCTAGGCTACTTTGTACATTATTATTCTAATATTACAGTATCAAATCTAAAAGTCAAGTTTAGGCAACTAAAAATGAGCAAAATACTGTGAAACAATTAAAAAAACTAATTAAAAATCGTGCTCTGTCATCCCACACTGGCACGCTCTGATGTAAGTTGGCAAAAAGAACGAAATAATGGCCCAGAAAATGTGTCTCAGGCTCTCACTTTGATGATTCATGGTCACGTTGGTCAAATTACCAACCACGTGCGTGATGCATGATGAAGATAATAGTCACAAGATCATGTCGTCTGCTAGATCTGTCAATAATTTTTTCTTGCGGTCATCATAAAAAAAGTAACGTTTAACAATTTGTCGCGAGTCAGTTTTCTTGAAAAGTATAGCGATATAACAATATATTGCGATATTTTTCTCCATGAAAATCCATACGTAATAGAGCCATGTTATGACAGCACCAAGTCTAATACAGATTGTTTAAAATAAAATTTAAGGCACGTTTAATCTTACCACTTTCTTTCTGAAGGCAGCATCTCCAGGAGAAACACCAAACTTCTTCTGGTAGTAACGATCTCTCCAGCCATCCTCCCATAACCTGCAAGAATGATTCCAACAAATCTTAAGTTGGCAAATATTTTACAAATTCATCAGAAAAATTGTGCTGCTGTTCCCAAGTGTCTTCAACACATGTATAAAATAATTTTTGTTTTGAAATTAAACATGTCTTGGCAATGTAATTAACGTCTCTTGAGTAACAAAATAATCCACACCCACCATAGCAACACAGTAACTAGGTGGGGGCAAACAAACCTCAAATTCACAACTATGCATTACCAATGCATTGACATTTAGATGTTCGCGAGGCCTACCGCAAGCTTTGATCCATTAATGGCACTTCTCCAGATATTTATAGTTTTTAGCAAGAGGGATAAACAAAATTCAGTTTGCTAAGTGTTCTGGGTAACAGCAATCACATTTACAAAGCCTGCAGTGCAATTTTGTTTACCATTTGAGTGTAATTTTTGTTCACCATTTGAGAATAATTTTTGTTCACCATTTGAGTGTAATTTTTGTTCACCATTTGAGTGTAATTTTTGATCACCATTTTGCAGTCACTTAGTCTGTGTGTGCAAAAATTTGTTTGGTACAGTAAATTGCATTGACAACATGAGCGCGCCCCACTAGCTAGCTGCACTGTACCAGTACCGTGTAGGATGTTTCCACCATTTAGATATGCAGATTTTGTTGCTGGCAATTTCATGCAGTGAATGGTTGAAAAAGCTGTCAATCATCTAACTCGACAGATTAATTGGCAACCAAAAATCAAATTTGCCTACCAGAATTGGGGAGGGAGTCAAAAGCAGACTATGGTACAAAAATCACCACATAAATGATATAAGTGGGGACAAATGCCCTGCACTCCACTTGCCCCTCTGTAATCCCACTGAAGGGTTTTAGAGCAGCTGGTGCTGAAACATAAAATGACATTCAAAGATTGTTTAGAGAATGCACGACTCCCCCCTTCCCTACATCCATTGACATTTGACCCTACAGAACCCTATTCTCACCTTACTGTATCCCCCTTATCTCTTTCCTCATCTTCATCAATCTCCTCATTAGGGCGCTTTGTTCCTTTCATATCCATCTAAACAGTGAAACAGAAAATTGAGGGCTTACTTTCGTTTTAAAATATAACTGAGTAAAAGAATTAGTTCAGTGGTTGGTCAAGCAAGTTCATCTTGTATGAAAAAGGACTTTAAAAGAAAGAAATAGTGAAGAAACTACTTATTCTGTGAAGGAGATAAGTTTAGTAACATTTGTATCGCAATGACTGGTATGGAAAGTCTACTGTTGAAGACTGGTACTAGTGTTGTAGTCGAGACATGAGCATTCAAGACTGAGACCACACTTTCCGAGACCAAGACTTTGCACTCCGAGACCAAGACTTTGCATTCCAAGACCAAGACTTTGCACTCTGAGACCAAGACTTTGCACTCCGAGACCGAGACTTTGCCATCCGAGACCGAGACCAACCCTCCCGAGACCTACATTATCTAAGACCAAGACCTTGAGATCTTTTCTTAAAAACTGCTCCTAAACAAAGAAGTTCCCCCCTGCCCCTTAGAATATTGAGCCTATTAAAGATATCTTTGTCACAAAGAAGTCAAAAGATTGAACAAAAAGAAAACATTTATTTCCAAACCTAAACACTTTTCTTTAAAACAAGAGCATAATGGATTTTGAAAATATTGCTTAAAGTTAAATGAAAAGGCTGGAAAGAGTACGGTTTACAAAACAAACAGAATAATCATTGAGGGTCAAGGGTTCATCTAGCAGGCCGTGTAGGCATGTTATGCACAGCCTGTTTCCGAAAATCACAGCCAAAATTATAAACACGGCTTAAATGATTAATATGAAAGCTGTGCTGTACAGTTTTTCCTATAAGCACAAGAGAAAACAGATAATCAGACAAGGTTTCTGCATTAAGTTCAATACTTCAGTAGTACACCAAAAATATTCAATGCACACCCAACTTTCACATTTCTACATGAAACCCTGCCTACGGTAAAAAAAAAGTTTGATATATTTGGACAGTATGGCATATATCAATTTTATATCATGACTTGAAAACATATTTTAAAATCATTTTTAATTTCTTATTTTAAAATAATGTAAACAGTAGATTTTAAATAAAAGATTAAATGCATAATTTCCACAAAAAAAACTAAGTAAAAAAATAAGTTTTCTTCACTTCAAATGGTTATACAGTAATAAACCTATTGCTACTACCAAATCTCAAATAATAGTAAAATATGATTTCTTAATTTTAATAATTTAAGTTACATGCAGAGGAGCAGTATACTATTATAAAGATATCAATCTCCCCATTCCCAAACTCATAACCAGCAACATACTCATCCACAGACTTCTAGAGTGTCTGCAGCTACTTTAGGGGGCGGGAGATGGGGGAGGGGGAGTAAAGTTATGAATTTGTAATAACATAGTATTTGATTATTACATAAAATCTTGGGAGGCATAGCTATAAAAACATTATTTCCTGACATAATTACACCAAAAGTACATCAAGAGTTGAATTAAATACACATCATTGATCAAATCTTGATTGCAAGATATAGATTGACCTTTACCCTCCTTAATAATATCAATGATAAAGTTAAAGTACATTTGAGTTGCATTTTAGAAATATGAGTGTATAAAATAGTGGAACAGAAAGAATTAATCAATTCTGTCATTATTTCATTAAATCTTTCCCCTAAATTTGTGTGGTCTCAAGACTTTCTTATCTGAGACCGCAACCTGCAAAATCGCGACCGAAACAAAAAATTTGAGATGAGGTCTCGAGACCGAGATCCTCAGAAATCAGGTCTCCAGATGGTCTCAAATTTTTTGTTTTTATCTCTGTTTACAACACTGGGAGACCTACAACACTGGCTGGTACCCTCATTATCACGCTCTTTACAATTTTTAATGCATTTTATAGAAATTTAATTTAACTTTGTTTTAAAATACATTGTTGGGTAAAACAGTAAGCAATTCAAAATTGTTATGTGATTTAGTATTCTGGCAACCTCCTTCAAGTGCAGTGTCTTTTGCTACAACTATACTTATTTACTTAGTTAATAGGAAACAACCAAGGCAAAGTTTTCCATCACATAAATCGTAATAAAACTTTAATTTTAGCACTTTGTAAAGTGCACACTGCCGCCTGCTTTGCCATTCCAATTAGTGCTGTCATGACATGTCGATTATCGCAATATCACAATATCTCTTTTCCCACGACATGAAATATACCTCCCACAACATATCGCGATACCAAAAACTTAATACTCAACTAAAATATTTTGCGCAACTAGGCTAGACTACTTTGTACGTTACAATTCTAATGTTAGATATTAAAACTAAAAGTAAAGTTTAGGCCATTAAAAATGTGCAAAAATAGCGTGAAACATAAAACTAAAATAAAAATTAAATCGTACTCTGTCACCCCACACTGGCACGTTCCGATGTAAGTTGGCAAAAAGAACAAAATATTAGCACAGAACATGCCTTTTACTTCGATGATTTATGGTCACGTTGGCTGAATTACCATACACGTGCGTGATGCGTAAACATAATAGTCACGCGATTATGTCTCTGCTACATCTGCAAATCATTTTTTCTTGCATTCATCATAAAAGAAGTAAAGTTAGTGATATTAGCAATTTGTGTCGTGAGTCAATTTTCTTGAAAAGTATCGCGATATACAAATATACCGCAATATTTTTCTCCACGATAATTGATATGTTATAGAGCCATGTCGTGACAGCACTAGTTCCAATACTCCAAAGATTTTGTTGAGAGATGCAATATCTTTTTAAAGGTTAAACAATCTAAAAATAGAATTAACCACTAAATAAGGATAAGTAACTTCCCTCCAAAAATGTAAAAAAAGAAACCTTTCATAAAGGATTAATATTTCACAACATCAATTTGTCACATACAATGCAAATAAGAGCGTGTATTCCTTCTCATCCAATCAGATTGCAGAAAACAGGATAATATACAATTCAATTCAGGCGTGTACCCCTTCTTGTCTAATCAGATTGCAGAAAACAAACTCACATGTGCATGAATTAAACTTTTTCCACATTTGTATTAAATATGATCACTTACAGCATTTGCCTCATGAATAGCAGACTTGATCTCGGCCGCACTGGAAAAATTCCTTACATCTTTCACAGCCTAAGATAGAAAAATAAGAAGAAAATGTTAACACGTTGGTATAAAAACTAAATATCTGAAAACATTGCCACACAACTTTTTTATTTTTTGCTTAAAATCAATCTTTTGAAGAAAATCAATTACTATTAATGAAAAAAAAATCTTTTGAAGTAAATCAAGTATGTCAGAAAACAGTAAAACAAAATAGAAACTGTTAATTATTAGTTCAGTGGTCAGACATGTTTAAAGGTAAGCAAAATTGTGAAGAAACTACTTTGATATCAGAGAGTATTTTTTGAGGTGGACAGAGAATATTTTTTTGATGTGGACAGAGAGCATTTTTTTGATGTGGACAGTGAGTATTTTCTTGAGGTGGACAGTGAGTATTTTCTTGAGGTGGACAGTGAGTATTTTTTTGAGGTGGACAGTGAGTATTTTCTTGAGGTGGACAGTGAGTATTTTCTTGAGGTGGACAGTGAGTATTTTTTTAAGGTGGACAGTGAGTATTTTCTTGAGGTGGACAGTGAGTATTTTCTTGAGGTGGACAGTGCATATTTTCTTGAGGTGGACAGTGCATATTTTTGAGGTGGACAGTGAGTATTTCTTTGATGTGGACAGTGAGTATTTTTTTGATGTGGACAGTGAGTATTTTTTCGATGTGGACAGTGAGTATTTTCTTGAGGTGGACAGTGAGTATTTTCTTGAGGTGGACAGTGTGTATTTTTTTGAGGTGGACAGTGAGTATTTTTTTGAGGTGGACAGTAAGTATTTTTTTGAGGTGGACAGTGAGTACTTTTTGTGAGGTGGACAGTGAGTATTTTTTTGAGGTGGACAGTGAGTATTATTTTGAGGTGGACAGTGAGTATTATTTCAAGGTGGACAGTAAGTATTTTTTGTTTTTGTTTTGTTTGATGAGGGCTTAACGGCACCACGACAACAAGGGTTAAATTGTGCCTGAGAGGTCAGATCATTCTAGAGGTAGGAAGGAAAGGGGACAGGGAAAGAATGAGAGAATTAAAGAACAAAAAGTCAGATAGCTGTGATCGAGAGAGGAGGTGCATGGTTGAAACAAAAACAAAGTAGAGAGAGGGGGTGGAAGAGGAGAATTAAATATGGTTGTAGAGAGAAGCAAGATGAAGGAAGGAGATAATTTTATCCAGAGGATTTTTCTGAAAGAACTCAGCAATTGAGTTGTGGGGAGCGAGGGAAGCTCTGGGAAGGTTGTACAGGGGGCAATCAAAAAGAACGTGATGGATTGTGAAGGTGCAATGGCAACTGTTGCAGAGGGGTTGAGGGGAGCCAATAAGGAGGTGGAAGTGAATGAGGTGGGTGTGACTTATTCTAAGACTGGTAATATGAACGTTGTCGATACGAGAGAGTTGTTGATGGTGGGTTTGATCGGAATTGTGGGCTGGATGACATGGAGTTTGTTATCAATTTGGGAGTTCCATGAGGTTTACCAGCAGTCACGAACAAGGGAAGCGATAAGCGGTTTGATGTCAGAGAGAGTTTTGGGAAAAGGGGTACGGAGGAGGTTGAGGGCAAGCTTAGCGGCTGCATCAGCCCTATCATTGCCAGGGATGCCAACATGATTGGGTATCCAGAAGAAAAGAACACTTTTCCTGCAGATGGTGGGCGAAAGGAGTTTCCAGAGGAGAAGGTGGGATGTGAGGTTATCCCATTTAAGATTGAGTAAAGAAGTAAGAACAGCCTTTGAGTCAGAGAAAATGGCAAAGTGGCTGAGTGGAGAGTACTCAATAAAGTTGAGGGCGAGGAGAATGGCCTTAGCCTCGGCTGAAAAGATGGATGAGTAGTCGGGAAGTCTGCTACTGAGGGTGATGTCTTGGATGACGGCAGCAGCAGCTGTCTTATTGCCTTCCTTGGAGCCATCAGTATAGATGGAGGTGTAATTTGAGAGTTGATCTTTGATTTGGTTGTAGAGATTGATGAAGAGGTTAGAGTGGGTTTGAGTTGTGTGATGAGTGGAGAGGCCCAGGTAGACAGAAGGGAGGGGTGGTCCAAGGAGGAAAAGTGGGCCAGGAGGAAAAGTGGGCCAGGAGAAGGCGCCGAGAGTGGCGGGATTGATGCCCAGATGAAAGAGGTCTGATTTAATGCATAAGCTGAAGGAAGGGGATAGGGTTTTCGTCCTATCAAAGAGGGTGGAGAAATTGAGGTACCTAATGAGGTTGTAAACAGGTTCTGGGTGTTGGTGAGGACTCTAAAAGCATAGGATAGGCTAAGCTTGCTACATCTAAGTAGAAAGGGGGATTCGTTAGCTTCAACATGAAGGCTGGTGATTGGGGAGGTCTTGTAGGCACCTAGACAAAACCTGAAAGCTTCATTTTGGATGGTGTTGATGTGGTTGAAGTATGAGTTGTGAGCTACACAGTAGACAATATTGCCGTAGTCAAGCTTGGCACGAATAGGGAGCCTGAAAATTTTGAGGAGAGCATGGCGGTTCCACCCCAAGTGGTGTTGAAGAGGTGGAGGAGGTTGAGCAAGCTGTTGCATTTTAGTTTCAGGTTGGTGATGTGTTGCTTGTAGGTGAGCTTGGGGTCTAGAGTTAGTCTCAGGAACTTTGTGTGTTCAACTTCAGGGATGCGATTGCCATTGAGCACATGGTGTGGGTTGGGGTGGAGGTTCTTGAAATGACAGAAGTGCATGCAGACTGTCTTGTCTTTGGAGAACTTAAAAGCGTTATTGTTGCACCAAACTTGTAGCTAGTTGAGGCTGATTTGGAGCCTATTTTTAACAAGAGGAAAGCTAGGTGAGGAGTAGAAGATGGTGAAGTCATCCATGTAGAAGGTACGTTTGATGTTGGGGCCAAGGTTGTCTGCGATGTCATTAATGCTTAGGTTGAAGAGAGTGGGAGAGAAGATGCCCTCGGGGACGCTTTCTTCTTGGAAGTACGGGTTGGAGAGGGTGTGGCCAATACGAGCTTGGAACTGCCTGGGTGAGAGGAAGTTTTGAATAAAGATGGGAAGATGGCCTCTGAGGCCGATGGTGTGAAGTTTGCGAATAATGCCGTACTTCCAAATAGTGTCAAAAGCTTTCTCGAGGTAAAAAAAAAATGGCAATGAGAAGTTCCTTTTTGGCAAAGGATTCCTGGATAGTGGTGTCAAGTGTAATAGCTGGTCCAGGGTATTGCGACGTTTCCAGAAGCCGCTTTGGTGAGGGGAGAGGATTCTATTGGTCTCAAGAAACCAGTCTAATCTCTGGTTAATGATCCTTTCCATAATTTTACAGAGACAGCGAGTGAGGGCGATGGGGCGGTAGATGGAGGGGTCGGTACTGTCCTTTCCCGGTTTAACAACAAGGGTGACGATAGCTGTCCTCCAGATAGGGAAGAGGTGTGTTTGATCAAATGTGGTTAAGTATGGTGAGTAGGGTAGTGGTGGCCTTGTTGGGGAGGTGTTTCAGAAATAAGTAGGGAATGTTATCTGGGCCCTTAGAGGTGTAGCCAGCATCATGGATGGCTTGGTTTATTTCAGAAAGGGTGAGAGGGGTGTTATAACTCTCGGTGTTGTCGGAGGGAAAGGTGATACTCTGGGATTCATCGTGAGCTTTTTTGGCTTTGAAAGCATTGGGGTAGTTGGCCGAGGACGAGATGTTGCTGAAATAGGCAGCGAGGTGGTTAACGATGCCTTTTTTTGCAATGAGAAGGTTACCATTCCAGGAGAGATGGGAGATGAGAGACTTGCTCACCCTGCCGTGGAAGCTGTTAACCATTCTCCAAATTTTCTTAGTGGGGGTGTTGGTGGTGAGAGAAGAGATAAAGTTGTTCCAAGTGTTGGTTTTACTGTACTTGATAGTGCGCCTGGCTTTGGCTCGGCTGATGCGAAAGAGGTTGAGGTTGTGGGTGGTTGGGTTAGTTTTGAAGTTCCTGAGGACCCTTTTTCTGTTCTTGATGGCGGTTTTGCAGTCATCAGTGAACCTGGGGTTGGGGGTGATTAGGGGGTTTGGAGGTTTTGGGAATGGAGCAGGTGGCAATGTTGATAAGGATGTTACTGAAAACTGACATGGGATCATCAACCTCGAGGAGACGGAAAAGGTGCGAGTCGCAGAGGGTTTCAAAAAGGGGCCAGTTGGCCTTCTCGAGGTTTTAATTGGGGGTGTGGTCGGTGGGGGTTTAAAGGTTGGAGTGAATAAGAAGAGGGTTATGGTCACAACCACACAGATCAGCAGTGACCTTCCAGTTAATATCAAGGAGGAGATTGGGGGAACAGATAGACAGGTCAATACAGGTGAGGGAGCCTGTGGCAGGATGAAGGTAGGTCGGGGAGTTAGTATTGAGCAAGGACAGGCTGTTCTGTCGAAGAGTGTTTTCGACGAGCTTGCCTTTTGGGGGTGATGGTTTTAAAGCCCCACAGTGGTTTGTGGGCGTTGAAGTCACCAAGAAGGATGAAGGGGGTGGGAAGCTGAGAGATGAGGTTGTTAAGGCTGGTTGGTTGAATGTTGGCATTGGAGGGGAGATAGATATTGCAAAGAGTGATGGTTTTGTGGAGGGAGATAGATATACAGATAGCCTGAAGGTCGGTATTCACATGAACTCGGCTGTGTGCAATATTGTGTCTCACGAGAATGGAGACGCCCCCACAGGCCTTGTCAGCGTCCACTTGAAGTTTATGGTAGCAAGTAAAGTTATTGAGAGAGTAATTGTCAGTGGTTTTTAAGAAGGTTTCTTGTAGGCAGAAGATGACTGGGTTGGAGGTGGTGGCCAGTAGGTCAACTTTTTCCGAATTGGCCTTAAGGCTTCTGATCTTCCATTGTATAATGTTGTGGGTGTTATTGTAATTGTTTGTGGTGCACGCCATAAGGAGGCAGGGGATTATCTGGAGGAAGATCTGTTGGGTCTGAGTTGGCTTGTTTTTTCTTTAGATCTGTTTCTTTGGGAGCGATTGTTTTAAAAGTTGGACGAGAAGTATAAATGGTGTGTTCAATAATCGAACAATCCATATTCTCTTCAGTGTCATGCATGTGGGTTTGGGTGGCAGGCAGTTTGTTGATTGGTTGTCTGTTGATTGCTTGTTAGTTGATTGGTTGTTTGTTGGTTTGTTGTTTGTTGGTTGGTTTGTTGATTGTTAGCCTGGTTGGTTTTAGTTTGATGTATGATGGTATTGGTGTAGGAGGCGGTGGGGGCTCTAGAGAAGGAAGGGAGGTTGAGGAGAGAAGTGGTGGTGGAGGTAGTTTGGGTATTAGGTGTGGTTGGGTTGTTGGCAATGGTGATTGGCTGAGGACTAGGTAAGAAGAGCCAGGCAAGGTCGGTTTAGACATGTGAGTCAGTTTTAGCTGTTTTAGGGAGCAGATATTGGTATTGGTGTTAGAGGAGACTGTGCTCGAGTATGAAGGTTTGGTGTAGAGGGAGGCGAGGAATTGCTTCCTGACCTCTGGGTAAGTTATGTTGGGATTAAGGGTTTTAAGTTTAGTTATTTGTTTTTTCTGAAGCCAGGTGGGGCAGTCTTTCGAGAAAGAGGGATGGTTGGCTGGGTGATTACCGTCGCAATTTGTGCCGAGTGGGGTGTTGGTGCAGGAGGTGTTGTCATGGTCTGGGGCTTCGCAGTAACCACAGCGCGTTGGCTGCGGCAGGAGTTTTTCCCATGGCCATACCTCTGGCAATTATGACAACGTAGAGGGTTGGGAATGTAAGAAGCGACTGGGATTCTTAGGTAGCCTGCAATGACATGGGAGGGAAAAGTTGGTGTGGCGAAAGTAAGGAAGATGGTATTGGTGGGTGTTTTGGCTCCGTCTCTCTTGGGAACAAGACAACGGGCTTCAATGACGTGTTGGCTAGCCAGTTCCTCTACGAGGTCATCATCGGTCAAGTAAGCAAGGTCTCTGGTTCTTATGACGCCTTTGCTGGAGTTCAGGGAAGGGTGGGGAGGACTGTAATAAAAATACCAGTGTTTGCTAGGGTTTTGATGGAGAGGAGGGTGGTGGTTGAGTGTCCCTGGCGCAGTGCACCAGGAGATCGCCGGATCTGAGGGTAGAGACCTTGAGGAGGGTACTGACAAGGCCGTAGAGCACTTTGTGTATGAGGAAGGGGGAAACTTTTTTAAAGCTATCTTGTTTGTTGGTGGCATGTATGATTAAAATTTTGGGATTGGGATTGAAGAATGGTCAATGGAGGTAGCAGGTGGGTGACGGGGAAGGGAGGGAGGGTCAAGGTCAATGCACAAGCGTTTTGTCATAACCAAGGGCCGAGAGACCCGAGGGAACGAAAACAAAATCGTCGAACTACTATAGGAGGACCACTTTTAATAATGATAAGGACGTGAAGGTCTGGACAAAATGGGAGGGAAAAACAAAAGAGACGATCTTACCAAAAGCAGACGCCCATCCACAGAAAGAAAATCCCGAAAAAGGAAGAATGAAACAAAATTTAAAGTGAAAAGCCGAAGTAAAATGTAAATGAAAAGGTTTAGAGCAGATACAGAATTTACGTTGCTCTCAATGCACGTAACGACGAATGACTACAATAGTGAATATTTTTTTAAGTGGACAGTGAGTATTTTTTTTTAAGGTTGATGGTGAGTATTTTTTTGAGGTGGACAGTGAGTGCTTTTTTGAGGTTGACAGTGAGTATTTTTTTGAGGTGGACAGCGAGTATTTTTTTGCGGTGGACATTGAGTATTTTTTTGAGGTGGACAGTGAGTATTTTTTTGAGGTGAACAGTGAGTATTTTTTTGAGGTGGACAGCTAGTATTTTTTTGCGGTGGACAGTGAGTATTTTTTTGAGGTTTTTGAGGTGGACAGTGAGTATTTTTTGAGGTGAACAGTGAGTATTTTTTTGAGGTGGACAGTGAGTATTTTTTGAAGTGGACAGTGAGTATTTTTTTGAGGTGGACAGTGAGTATTTTTTTGAAGTGGACAGTGAGTATTTTTTTGAGGTGGACAGTGAAGATATTTTTGAGGTGGACATTGAGTATTTTTCTGAGGTGGACAGTGCTTATTTTTTGAGGTGGACAGTGAGTATTTTTTTGAGGTGGACAGTGAGTATTTTTTGAGGTGGACAGTGAGTATTTTTTTGAGGTGGACAGTGAGTATTTTTTTGAGGTGGACAGTGAGTATTTTTTTGAGGTGGACAGTGAGTATTTTTGGACAGTGTGTATTTTTTTGAAGTGGACAGTGAGTATTTTTTAAAGGTGGACAGTGTGTATTTTTTTGAGGGGGACAGTGAGTATTTTTTTGTGGACAGTAAACAAATTTTGAGGTAGACAGTTTTCAATTTCTAACAAGTTTGTATGGAAATGACTTGCAAAAAGTCTATCCTCACTTTCCTAACAATTCTTACAGGATTAGTTCAGGGGTCAAACAAGCCCATCTTCTATGCAAAAGACATCAAAAGACACAAAATGGTTCAGGAGATATTCAAGTATAAAGCTTGAAAATTTGTTTAACTTTTTTACTATTTTGAATTATTTTTCCTAAAACATTCTTCCGTTGGTAAATTATAATTATCTTTACAAGATTCTGTTTTACCACTCTCCTGACATATCCAATGGTTTGAAGACACAAAATATGTCGTAGGACAAAATATGATAGAATACATTAAAAGAAAATGAAAGGAATCTGAGACTGTGATGTTACACTAGTCTGATTTCAGTCGTTTCTACATAAATGACACCAAACTTTAAAATTAAATATCTCCTTAACAGAATGAGATTTGTTTTAATGTTTTCTTTATCATTTTGTCTTTTGAAGTCCTTTTTCATATATTATGGACTAGCATGACCCCTGAACTAATCCTTTAATAAATTGTATTGAAAATCAATGAGGAGGGTGTGTGAACTCACTAATGGTTGAAGCGTTCCACCGCTCACAAAGCCAGGTCCACTACCACCTCTTCCTCTTCCACCACCTCTGTTTCCACGACCAAACGTCTGCTGAAAAAAAGCATAACTCAATCATATAATGACTTTAAATTTTCATCTTAGTTTTTAAAGTTCTCAGGAGATGTAGCAATGTCTATATTGTTTAAAAGAGTTTTATCACCTCAGCAGATCACTGTTTGAATTTTGAAGAAAAAAAAAAAAAAAAAAGCACTTACAGTTTATGAGCTATGGCTGATCAAATTTTGATCAGTTTTTGATTCATGCAGAATATGATGTGACCAGCAGGCAGTTCAAAATCTTTAGGTATTCTTTGAATTTCTTTCCTACATCTTAGTCACTAAAAATGATAGGAAAGTTTATTCCTGCTACAATCTTATTGGGGGCATTGCAAAGTCTCAAAAACATTTGGTCAGAATTTGCTGTAACTTTAAAGAATTATGACAGACATTTAAAAAAACAATATTTTTACAAGAAAGTACCACACTTGCTCTTGTAATACAACACCAAATTTGCATAAAATATGGAAACTGATGCCTGAGATTTAAAAACACTGTAAACACTAAAATGTGTAACTGATTTTGATGAAATATTTTTCTGCTAAGATAGATTTTTAATTAATGTTAAAGCAATTCATTTAATATTACCTCTATATACCTTTACAAATCTCAAGAACACACACAACACACAGTCTAGGGACAGATACAAAATGAACAGAAATAAGACAAATCAATGAAAATATAAAAATCTCCCATCAAAATTGTTAAAAAAATTGGAAATTTTACAGAAACGCATCCACGTCAAAAAGTTTCTCTTTAAGCCTTCCCGCACCTGACACACAGTTTTTTTCTTTCTTCTGAAAACTCAGGTATAACAATTACCAACCCAACTTCCTGTTTAGTGTATTGTGTTTACACCCAAAACAATGATTGTATATCTGCCATCCCCATGCACACCACAGCCAAGTAGCTAAGTTATTTGTGTGTATAAGATTACACAAAGCCAGAGCGGAATAATCAAGGCACTTTTGTGGTTGAAATCACTCATCCATGTTAGGTGTCTCAGTGGGAGAAGTTTGTTTGGACAGTCGTGACAAAAATACCTGTGTATCATATGCCTGAAGGTAATAATGTGCATTAACTGTGAATGATTGAAGGACCATTTTACCTAAGGAAAGATATTGCTTCAGGTTTCTTTGATACACCCACTGCCTTTTTATTTTCTGTTAGAGTGTAAGCTGATTCTCCTGTACTTCAACATATCAACATCCCAATGCATAAATCTTGCACTTTTGAAATCATTCAAAACAAAGTCTTTACAAGTTCATCACAACTGCTGAAATTTCTCATATACAGCAATTATCAACCATTCAATGCACAAAAATATGACAATTGATTAAAAAGTTTAAGCTTTAACACAGAACTCTCAGAGTTTAATTAATTAAATTGTTTGTACTTACCTTTTGTTTTTTCATCCTCTTGTCCTTCTCTCTGAAGTACAGCTCTTTTCCCTCCTTTTCTTGAAGATTTCATCCTCCATCTCACCCAAATCTATGAAAGAAAATCCATCACATATGTTCACTTTGAGAGCATACAAAAACATATTTGCAAACTTGAAATTCGTCTCATGGAATTTGAAGCATCTCCACAAATAATTTATACTTGGAGCTTGTCCAACTGTATATCCAATTGTTTAATTTCTTTTCAACTTAAGTTTTATTGTTTCAACTGCTATTCAGACCAGGAATATGTTCCTCTGAGGAAAAATGTCAATTGATGCCATTTTCTTCCAAGCAAGATATAAATTGCCATTGAGATCTAGACTTGTTGTTCTCAGTTTCTTTTCAACCCAAACATTCCATTTGTGAGTGAAACAAAAACTTGTTTTCAGTTCTTTTCAACCCAAACATTTCATTTGTGAGTGAGACCTAGACTTGTTGTTCTCAGTTTCTTTTCAGCCTAAACATTCCATTTGTGAGTGAGACCTAAACTTGTTGTTTTCACTTCTTTTTAACCCAAACATTCCATTTGTGAGTGAGACGAAGACTTGTTTTCAGTTCTTTTCAGCCCAAACATTCCATTTGTGAGTGAGACCTAGACTTGTTGTTTTCAGTTCTTTTTAACCCAAACATTCCATTTGTGAGTGAGACCTAGACTTGTTGTTTTCAGTTCTTTTCAGCCCAAACATTCATTTGTGAGTGAGACCTAGACTTGTTGTTTTCAATTCTTTTCAGCCCAAACATTATTTTTGTGAGTGCAATACAAATTTCTATTGAGACCAAAGCTGTTCTCAGTTCTTTGAGGCAATAAACTTTAAAATACCAGCAACACTCCATAAGGTTACACTTATTGTGAATGCTGCAAGGCCAACATACAATGAAAACAAAGTGGTCCCCATGTCCCTTTCTACTTCACAGGCAAGGCAGAAAGAGAAACATCTCTTTCCTTCAATTCTTGACCAACAACTTGTTCAACCTCTTCATGAATCAATTACAAACCATACATAAATCACTCCCAACAGCAAGCAACTCTCAATTAAAAAAGACAACTTTCTACCAGCAGCACACAAACTGTTAAACTTCTGATTCCAATTCTCCAAATTCAATAGAATCTCATAGGTTTACAAATTTTATAATTTGGAGAATCATTTAAAAAGGTTGTTGTCATAAAAGGTTGAAATATTAACCATAAAATCATCCCAAATCTTAACTCATCACTCCACTAGACTACAAGGCTTTTAAACACAGAGATAATGAATGCTTCATTTAAGCATACATCCTTCATATTGCCTTCTTTATTATTACTTCAATTCATTCACAATACTACAAACAACAAAACTGTTAGCATAGGATTAAAGGATTAGTTAAGGGGTCACGCACATACATTTTATATGAAAGAAGACATCAAAGAAATAAAATGGTGAAGAAAGCATTCAATAATCTTATTCCGTTAATGAGATATTTAAGTTTAAATTTTGGCATCATTTGTGTACAAATGACTGAAATAAGACGTATGTGATGTCATAGCCTCAGATTCCTCAGTCTTTATGTATTCCATCATATTTTTCCTGCTATTTTGTGCCTTAAAAACTATTAGATATGTTAGAAAAGTAGTAAAACAGAATATACAGAATATTGTTGCAGTTATTATAATTTACTTCCTAAAGAAAGTTCAAGAAAAATTCAAATAGCAAAAAAATTAAATATTTTTTTTTCTAAATACATTAACAATTAAAAAAAATGTGAGGATGAGGGTGCCAAGTTTCCATAGTAGACTTACTACACCAGTCATTTCTACACAGATACGAAAGAGCTTTATACTTGAATATCTTCTTAACGGAATAAGATTTTTGAATGCTTTCTGCACCATTTTGTTTCTTTTAAAGTCTTCTTTCATATAAGATGGGGCTTGCTTGACCCCTGAACTAATCCTAGAAAGAAAAAAGAAAAAAATGAATAATAAGAGGTGTGCCCATTCATTTCCAAAAGCTGTAAAATGGTAATAAAATGGTAATTTCTTAACCGATTTGATATGATGTTCTTACAAATTCCACTGTTATTAATTGGTTATACACAATTCAGCTATTGTTTCTGATACCTGTCTATAATCATTTAAGAAAAAGGAATTCTAGGTTTGATTTTAAAGTTTTGATTCTTTTATAATTCGTACTACAGAATGAAATCTCTGAATAATAAAACAGATTTTGAAATATTCCACTGAGAAAATAAGTAACAGCAGTTAGGAGCATTTGTATGCCTCATGATGAACAAAACCAAACAAGATAATTTGGAATTCCTTTCTAAGGGTAAAAGTCTGTTTCCAGTAACTAAACAATACATGTCTGGATGGAGAGAGGGACAAGGATGGACAGAGGGACAAGGATGGACATAGGGACATGGATGGACAGAGTGACGAGGATGGACAGAAGGACAAGGATGGACAGAGGGACAAGGATGGACATGGATGGACATAGGGACATGGATGGACAGAGTGACGAGGATGGACAGAGTGACGAGGATGGACAGAAGGACAAGGATGGACAGAGGGACAAGGATGGACATAGGGACATGGATGGACATAGGGACATGGATGGACAGAGTGACGAGGATGGACAGAAGGACAAGGATGGACAGAGGGACAAGGATGGACATAGGGACATCGATGGACAGAGTGACGAGGATGGACAGAAGGACAAGGATGGACAGAGGACAAGGATGGACAGAGTGACGAGGATGGACTTAGGGACATGGATGGACAGAGGGATGAGGATGGACAGAGGACAAGGATGGACAGAGGATAAGGATGGACAGAGGGACATGGATAAACAGATGGACAGAGGACAAGGATGGACAAGGGACTAGGGGACATAGATGGAAGAGGGCAACAGATATTCTATATCCCTTATTCACAAAATTTGTTGGCGAAGAGATAATGAACTACAATATTTTAAGAGTAAAACAAAAACCTACCTGTCATGATAAGTTGCACTCTCTCCAAATTTACAATACCATCTTCGGTTAAGTAACCCTTTCAAGGAAAAAATGAAAATCATTATCTGCATGTCATCAATTATTTAAGACATTCAACATGTGGGAAATACAGGACATTGTGCAAAGTTCAAAATTACTGCAATACAGGCAAATAAGTTCCAAGTATTTTTGTCCTGGATTGTAGCTTTCAATTGATTTCATTGCATATAAACACGTGTTAGTAATTGTGTCAATTCCAGTCAAATCAAATCGATTCTAGTCAAATTGTATCAACCCCAGTCAAATCATTCCAGTCCAACCGTTCAAGTCAAATCATGTCAATTCCAGGCAAATCATGAGTACTTCTACATAGATCTAATATATGATGCACTCAGAGATGGCCAAGCATTTTTCAAAGTGAATGGAGCTGATGTGGATCATGAACATAATCATACCAGACTTCAACACAAGCACTAGTGGATGATCAAGGGTGAAGCCCTCGTGGCAGCCCTCGTGGCAGCCATGTAATATCTGGCATTTTGTAGGTACAAAAACTTTTAATCACCATTTTCATTATTAAATTGTTTGGACCAGTGTAAGGAGTGTCTAAATATGTCCATCATCCCTAGTATATGGACTTTACTCCTATCACTAATGCAGCGGTCAAATGTCATCCTCACATAAACCTCAAGCATTCACCTTTTTCAGAATTTGTTTAGGTCAAGATTCACCCACCTGCAATATTTTTTAGGCAAAGATTCACCTCTGCCAAAAAAATTAAGGTCATCATTCACCTCGCCCAATTTTTTAGGTGAAGATTCACCCATGGAGAAAAAAATGCTTTTTAGTTATTTCTTTGATGATACTGTACAATCCTAATTTGTTATTCCCTGTTATCTTCTTGTATGATACATGGTTGTACTATGGCAATTTAGGACTTCATTGATATAAAAATGAAATACAGTGTGACGGGAATGATACAAATTGTTGGAAAAACACATCTTTCCAAGACTTTTTTTAAAAGAATAAATGGCAACAAATCATGTGTATCTTCTTTTCTTAATCATTTATAAAAAAAACATATTCTAACAAAATTCAAGAAAATTTAGGCATGCCCCCAAGTCCTTAATCACTTGAACATTAATAAACACATTTTTATTTAACTGTATTTTTTTTTAACTGTAATTTTTTATTTTTTATTTAGCTAAATAAGGCCCCAAGTTTTGTGGAGTTTTAGATAACCAATTGAAAGAAATATTGTACATATGCAGAAGTTGTCATGTATAGAAGGTTAGACAATACACTATGTTTAGTCATTCAACACACAAAACCCTGAAATTAAAGTATAATTTCATTTCTGATAAGTATCAAAAGTTACACAATTGATTAATAAAATATGAGAAATTTGCAAGCTGTAACATACAGTACAGTGAACTTAACTCACATATCTTTGTTGTAAGTCTACTATGCGCAATATACATACGGGTATGTAAGGTCCCTGATTACTTCTGGTATAAAATTTACGCAATGTGCTAGTGAGAATGATGTGTCCTTGAATATGGAAATAGTAAGCATTTATTATTTTTCAGCTTGACGCTGATTTAATGTTAATTGTTTTCGACACATTTCATCATTAACATTAGGGAGTTTTTGACAAGGATTTATCCATGTGGCAATAGTTGTAGGCAAAGATTCACCCGACTAAAAAAATATTAGGTAAAGATTCACACCACCCAAAAATAATTCACCCCCTGCTGCAAACCTTAGATCTGAAGATTCAACATCGAAACTATGCCAATCTTGAATGAATATATATCAGGTTGTCTTGTTCTGTTGACTCATTCAAAAAAAATCTAAAACCCCATCTCATGTGTGATGCCTATGCAAATATGTAGTTAATTTAAAATCACTGTTCATTTATTTTATTGTTCATGTATACTTATCTGTAATTTTATTGTTATATGTACGGCACCTTGAGCATCCATTAGGATAGATATGTGCGCATTATAAATCTTATTTATCATTATCATGAACCTTCAGGTGGGTATGTGAAAATGCTGTTTGACCACTGCATATGCAAAGATAGTATTTGACCTTTCACAAATACATGGTAGTAATTCATAAATTAAAATTCATAAGTAATGTGATAAGCAAACATACCCCTGTTTTATACACAGCCTTTTTATACAGATTCACCAGTCTTCCTATAGCCCCTTCCCTGAAAAGAGAAAACAAATCTCTTAGTTAATTGCTAATGATAATGAATGTGAGCAGGAGCAAGTAAACGATTACTACAATGAAAACCATCAATTTTGTAACTAAAATAATTTTAAAATCTACTATATTTTTCTTATAGAAATATTTTATCCACCATCATTTATTATTCAACAAAAGGGAAAAATGCTAAATGCTAAGTCCATACTTAAGCCATGAAGGCCCATCAGTTCAGTGGTCATCCCTGGTTTCCTTGGTGTAAGCAGATGGGAGCAAATCACTCCCTGGATAAAATGCCAGTACATCGCAGGGTAAATAATTTCCCCAAAGCTGGTACTCATTTTACAGCTGAGTGAGCTGGAAAAGCCGAGTTCAGTGTCTTGCTCATGGACACAATGCAGCACTTTCGACTGGAGTCGAACCGAGACTTTTAACAGACTTCTTAACCACTGCACCTCCCCAAAATATTTATAGAAGACCGTAAGTTGGGTGTTCTTATTATCCAGATACTTGCTTCCTGTTCCAGGAATGACAAATTCGATTACCCCGTGGAGTTCAATCCTATGAACGGTACTGGAAATCAAATACTGCTGCTTACTTACAGAGACAACTGTATTTAGTATTACCACATTTCGTTATCATGATTTAAAGTTTATCCAATCACAATTGTGAGCTTTTAATATAACATTTCATTTTCATTTTATTTTGTTTGGTTTGATGAGGTTTAACGGCACTGCGACAGTCAAAGTCAAACCTGCCACAATTTTGTTGTAAATTTAATGACAATAGTCACACCCAAGGGAACACACAACTCAAAATGTCAATCACTTTCCAGTCTGTACCATAAAGGCAATTTGCAAATAACTTTCTTGAATTTTACTTCCACAATCTTCAAGAATATTTTGTGAAACAAGTAGCCCTGTTTTTACACAAATTTTTCATCTAAAGACAAACATGATTAAAAACAAGCTAAGTATTGAAGGTGTAAATTATACCTAAATTATACCTGCTGCCATATTAGACATCATAAGCACACTTGCCGTAATAAACACCCACCAAACATTTTCTTTGACTAATTAACATATCCCGGCATCATTATCAGTGGCGTAGGAAGATATTTGACATGGGAAGAAGGGGAGGAGGGGGGGGCAGATATGATTTTTGTCCCAACAAAACTACAAAAATGTACGAGTCTTTTATCATTGTAAAACTATTTGTAAGGAGGGATCATAAATTATTGAAAATTTTGGTAAAATTTCCCAAAAATGGAGAAATTTTATGAAAATTGAAGCAAATTTCATGAAAATTAAGACAATTTCCCATAAATGAAGGAAATTTCCCCAAAAAGGAGAAATAAAGGAAATTTTCACCTTCGTTATCGGGGGGTGGGCAAAAATGGTACTAAGCCCCCAATCAAATTATTGGGGGTCCATGCCCTCCCCCGCCTCCCACGTTCCTACGTCACTGATTATAATAAATGCTGTTTGAATGTCATTAATATGTTCATGTTCTTTTTTAGTGCAAATTGAGTGTAGTAGCAGTATGAACAGCACATCCAGTAAAGATAAGTGCCGCCAGCTAGACTGATTCAACCAGCATCCACCATTCTCGTCAGCAAATCAATGGAGAACAACATTGTTAACTCGAGGGGACATACCTAGCTGTGACCCCCAAAACATAACACCCTATCTTAACTTTTCAGAGATAACTATTGAAAAAAAGTTTATTAAGCCAGGGTTGATACAGCAGTGTAATTGAGCTTCTACACTTTTGAATTGAGAAACAAGTTTAGGCATGGGAGTTTAGTAGGAAGATAATTAGGCAGTCAAAAGTGGTTGAACATATTAAGCACCCCTGTTCTATTAAGCACCCACCCAACATTTTTTGATAGCAGATTTATTTATTTGATTAATGTAAAGACTTAAAAGTTTTGCTACAGTTTTTGCTTATTTTGCATCTGATGTTCATGATCTTTTTGTGGTGGTTATTGTGGTGCTAAAATCACAGAACCCATTTACGCAGTTCGAATAGCACACTGCATGTGGCTGGAGCATGTGTGTTATCAGCAAGAAACTTTAGGCCAAGAGCGTGGGGCAATTCTATTTTCGTAAGTGCTCTGGGTGCTAATTACATTGAATATGGTATTTTTGGTATCGTCAAATACGGGTAATTATTAAAGCCACAATGAACTTAAACCAATAATATTTCATTTATGTCACACATGATTTGTCATGAATATGTAAAAATGAATAAAATCAATAGACACAGAGGATAAACATTAAATTACCTGATTTCCAAAGATGGAAGATGAGGCAGAAAGTCGTTGCCCACAAAGAAACACATAAGAATCCAGTCATCTACCGCTCTCTGAAATCAAAATATTTCTTGTAATCTTTTAAAGTAAATTTGGTATTTAATATATTTTAAACAGATCTGAATGATGTTGCCTTCACATGTACATAAACATTTAAATGTAAAATACTCTATCTATCTATCTATAGATAGATAGAGAGAGAGAGATAGATAGATAGATAGATGGATAGATAGATAGATAGATAGATAGACAGATAGATAAATAGATAGATAGATAGATAGATAGATAGATATACACAGTAATTGTTTCTGTTCGCAACATTTCCCCTGCAACTGCTTAAGTGAGAATATCATGTTGATTGTAGACCTCTCCGCTCTGAACCCACACTGTATAAACTCTCTGAACCCGCACTGTATACACGCTCTGAACCCGCACTGTATACACACTCTGAACCCGCACTGTTTACACGCTCTGAACCCACACTGTATACACGCTCTGCGAGCAGCTGCAATCTCTTCAGGGCTACTTTAGCAAATGCTTTTCCCATGATGCTTAGGAGTGATATTTCTTTGTAGTTATTGCAGTCTAAGCAGTCATCTTTGTTTTGTTTTGTGACTATGTGGCATCACACATGTTCTAGTGCACTGTTCCTTCCTCCCAGCACTGGACGGAAGGAACAAAATACAATCAAATACGTCTATTCCATAAGTTTCATTATCCTTGATGCAGTTTTACTTATTCAATGAAGAATTTAAAGAGTAATATCAAATAGTATAAAAAACCTTGGCACTGCTCACTCTTCTTAAAGAAAAACTTACCTCGAAATCAAATTCAAAGGGGAGACCGGTCAATGTGAGCTCTCTCTCTAAATGCTATGAAGAGGAGAAAGAAATGTTAAGCATCAAACCTTCTGCAAGAATACATTGCAAGTTCATTAGCCTCCAGCGAATACGCATCGGGGAGCTGTCATCTGCTTCACTGCAGGAGAAGTTTGAACAGTACTCTTGTTGTGGTATAGCTGCTTGTTGAATTAAATTGTTTGTTGCATGTCTTCGCACATAAGCTATAATATGCTCTGTAATGGTGTGGAGGGTATTCAAACAATTTCAGTGATAAATATCACAATAACAAAAGCACATGTTGCAATATTTAAAGGATTAGTTCAGGGGTCAAACAAGCCCATCTTTTATAGAAAATGACATCAAAAGACACAATATGGTAAAGAAAGCATTCAAAAATCTTATTCCATTAAGGAGATATTTGAATTAAATGTTACATCTTATCTGTATAGAAATGACTGGTGTAGTAAGTCTAATATGGAAGGTTGGCTCCCTCATCCTAACTTTCTCAACAATTGTTAATGTTAAAAAAAAATCATTTACTTTTTTTACTATTTGAATTATGTTCCTCAAAAGTAATTCAGGTGGTAAATTATAATGACCCTTACTGAGATCCTGTTCTACTACTTTCCTGATATATCCAATGCTTCTTTAGAAGCAAAATCGCAGGAAAAAATATGAAAGATGCTAACCACATTGAAGCAAAACATTAGCATTGGGTGCACATACACTGTGCATGAGCATTAGGTGCACATACACTGTGCATGTATAATGCATGGTGTACATACCTTGTATTATTATGAAAAAAAGTTATATATCTTATAGGAATATTCCCATGGTTTATTGTAATATTCCCATAGTTTTTTGTAATATTTCCCATGGTTTTTTGTAAAAATCTATTTAGGGATAGAAGATATTTTTAGAGCCAATTTGGAATAAAATCAGGTTGATATTATATTTCGTGCAGAAGATATGGATTTTTAAAGATTTCCCAATTGCATTTTAAAGTTTTTGTACAGTATGATGAATTCGTGTTTGATGTCATAGAGGCAATTCCATTGCAATGTTGATGTATTTCTATGAATGTTAATTGGTTGTTTCTGTATGATTAGAAACAATTTTTCAAAAGTTATTGAAGTAAGGTATATTTGGCAATGTATATAAATACCTAGATTTCATCAATTTATTTTTCTAGAGGGTTTATCAATAAAAAAAAAGGATAGATTTTAATGAAATACATAAACTTTGAGGGAGAATGTGTTGCTGTGATGTCATACTGAGCCTTTTCCTATTAGTTTATTGGCATTTTTTGTGAACCTTAAAATATGAATATCTGCTGGTAGTAAGAACATTTCAATATTAATTTTGTACTTAATTGTTTCTAAATTGTTTTTTCTTTCTTATGAAAGGTTACGAAAAAACATGGAAATATTCCTTCAAGTATAAAATATAACCCTCCCAAATGAGTACAGACTTAAAAATCACAGGAAGTAGTTCACATAGAAAACCTTCACGTAGTTTTAACACAAACTGTTTACAAATTTTACATGATCAACTAAGACATTAATCATTAACTTTTCACACAAATTGGGTTTGCCATTACCATTTGTTTTATGAGGTAAAAATGTCCAGGTATTTTGTCAGTGTAAAAAATACTCATTGTTCCTGGCTTTTGTCTGATTATTCTACAACTTCAACTACTTCTATTACTTGTGTCTTGTGTGCCCAATACAGGTGCATACAGCATTAATCCTGGAATAAATAGAAACAAATTGCAACTTTAAAATTAAAAAAAAATTCATAAAATCCTTATCAATAAATCAGGACAACATTTCTTATTGACAAAATTAAAAACTTTTTTTTTCCATCACAAATGTAAACATGATGCATCTTTGACAGTTCATGTGAATAACAATTACTAATGTGCTACCTCTCTGAGGATGTTGAGTCTGACGAAGATGAACTGAACTTCTTGTCCGGGAGCAGCATCTCCTGCATTGACCTGTCACGAAAAATAACAAAAGCAGGTCACATAAACACCTTCAGTACTAGTAAAGAGGTCATCTGAGATCAGTGTTGTAGGACTCTCAAGTCCCATTTTGCCCGACTCTTGACTCTGGCACCACCAGGGGAAGGGACTTGGATGGCGGTGGATTAAACTTCAACACTGTTGGCCATTATAGAGCCAAAGTCTGTAGTCAGATAAGTGTAACTATGCGTGATATCATCTTGATCAACTTGTGGGATAGAAAACTATAAACAAGAATTTTCTTCTCAAAATGCTCAGATTTGCCATTAAATTTGTGTATCAATAATGTAATACATACAAGCCTATCCGCAGTAACATGTGATGAAATAAAACATTACAGAGAATTAAATCAACGTCACATGCTTTACTTTTAGTGAACTGTCAATTAAAAACAAATGGTAATGGGCTAAGAAATAGAAGTCGTGACTCAAAAAAACTTTCAGTTTGATAAATAATGGTAATACATGCTCTTTGCAGCACTGGACAAACTATTATCTCAGAGCATGCACAAATTTGTCAAATACTGGAAATAAACCTTTCATGAAAATTTTCAGGCCCAGTTCAAATGAAATTCTAAATCTCTTTGATACTTTCTTTCATTCTTTGTATTTTACATTTTTTATTCACTCATAAGATACTCCTGACTGTTCTATAATTCACAATGAAGAAGACTGAACTAAAAGAATATTCCTGTAAATTTCCATTTTCTCATATACAGTATGTGATAGAGGACTATGAAAGAAACAAATTGGTGTAAAAATGATGTTGATATCTTATTCTGTTTAAAAATTACTGCATTTTAAAGATTGCGTGTGTTGAAAAGTGACCTCACAGTGTACAGTGTAATGTCAGAAAGGCAAATCTAAACCATCTTTAAGTATTTCTTTGCAAATGAATTGCCTCTTCCTAAATTACTGAAAGCATTTTTTTAATTTTTTATTGAGATGGTGTATAACATACAATTTATAAAAACATGCTTTGCAGATTTGCTCAGTAAAGTAAAAGAAAAACATTTTTTTTACTTATAGAAATATGTAAGAATTGCCTTCCATCTGCCTTTATAACATGAAATAACATTTCACACTGCGAAGTCACTTTTCAACACTCTCACAATCTTTAAAATGCAATAACTCCTAAATTAAGAAAGATATCAACATGATTTTTACACCAAATTGTTTCTTTTATATTCCTCTATCATATATATGAAAATGAAAATTCATGTGTCGATTTCTTTGTTTGTTTGTTTAATGAGGTCTTAACAGCACCACGACAACGAAGGTCAAATTGTGCCTGAGAGGTCAGATCATTTTAGAGGTAGGAAGGAAAGAGACCAGGAGGAGAATGAGAGAAATTCAAGAACAAAAGCCAGAAAGCTGTGATCGAGAGAGGAGGTGCATGGGTAAAACAAAAAACAAAGTAGAGAGGGGGTGAAAGAGGAGAATTAAATATGGTTGTAGAGGGATGCATGCTTAAGGAGGGAGATTATTTTATCTGGAGGATTTTTCTGCAAGAACTCAGCGATTGAGTTGTGGGGAGCGAGGGAAGCTCTGGGAAGGTTGTACAGGGGCAAGCAAGGAGAACGTGTTGGATTGTGAGGATGCAGTGGCAATTGTTACAGAGGGTTGGGGGAACCAATAAGGAGGTGGGAGTGAGTGAGGTGGTGTGACCAATTCTAAGGCGGTAATATGAGCGTTATCGATCTGAGAAAGGTTGTTGATGGTGGATTTGATCGGGATTGTGGGCTGGATGACATGGAGTTTGTTATCAATTTGGAAGTTCCATAAGGTTTGCCAGCGGTCACGAACAAGAGAAGCGATAAGCGGTTTGATGTCAGAGAGGGTTTTGGGAAAAAGGGAAGGGAGGAGGTTAAGGGCAAGCTTAGCGGCTGTATCAGCCCTGTCATTGCCAGGGATGCCAACATGGCTGGGTATCCAGAAGAAAAGAACACTTTTCCTGCAGAGGGTGGGAGAAAAGAGTTTCCAGAGGAGGAGGTGGCAGGTGTGGTTATCCCATTTAAGATTGAGTAATGAAGTAAGAACAGCCTTTGAGTCAGAGAAAATGGCAAAGTGACTAAGAGGAGAGTACTCAATAAAGTTGAGGGCGAGGAGAATGGCCTTAGCCTCGGCTGAAAAGATGGATGAGTAGTCAGGAAGTCTGCTACTGAGGGTGATGTCTTGGATGATGGCAGCAGCAGCTGTCTTGTTGCCTTCCTTGGAGCCATCAGTATAGATGGAGGTGTAATTTGAGAGTTGGTCTTTGATTTGGTTGTGGAGATTGATGAAGAGGTTAGGGTGAGTTTGAGTTTTGTTATAAGTGGAGAGGTCTAGGTGGACAGAAGGGAGGGGGTGGCCCAAGGAGGAAAAGTGGGCCAGGAGTAGGTGCCGAGTGGCGGGGTTGATGCCAAGTTGAAAGAGGTCTGATTTAATCGTAAGCTGAAGGGAGGCGATAGGGTTTTAGTCCTATCAAAGAGGGAGGAGAAATTGGGTACCTAATGAGGTTGTAAACAGGGTTCTGGGTGTTGGTGAGGACTCTAAAAGCATAGGAGAGGCTAAGCTTTTTACATCTAAGTAGAAATGGGGTTCGTTGGCTTCAACATGAAGGCTAGTGATTGGGGAGGTCCTGTAGGCTCCTAGACAAAGCCTGAGGGCTTCATTTTGGATGGTGTTAATGTGGTTGAGGTATGAGTTGTGAGCGACACAGTAGACAATATTGCCATAGTCAAGCTTGGCACGAATGGTGAGCCTGAAAATTTTGAGGAGAGCATATGCGGTTCGCTCCCCAAGTGGTGTTGGAGAGCAGTCGGAGGATGTTGAGGAGCTATTGCATTTTAGTTTCAGGTTGGTGATGTGTGGCTTGTAGGTGAGCTTGGGGTCTAGACTTAGACCAAGGAACTTTGTGTGTTCAACTTTAGGGATCGATTCCCATTGAGCACAAAGTTCGGGTTGGGGTGGAGGTTGTTGAAATGACAAAAGTGCATGCAGACTGTCTTGTCTTTGGAGAATTTAAAACCGTTATTGTTGCTCCAGACTTGCAGCTGGTTGAGGCTGGTTTGGAGCCTATTTTTAACAATAGGAAAGCTAGGGGAGGAGTAGAAGATGGTGAAGTCATCCAAGAATGGGTAAAATTGCATAACCCGAAATTCTTAAAAATTTTATCTTAGAAAATATATAAAAAATATACTTGTTCTGACCCAAATGCATAACCAACAAATAAAATTATATAACAAGTCAAATACATTCCATTTGAAAGTGTGCATCATTTTAAGTAATGAAATACTGCCACAACACACACTTTTAGGAAGTTTCCTTTTGGTAGGAAGGTAGTTTAGATATTTTCATCCTTAGAAGGCTTCAACTGTTTGATAAACCAGCTGTGCAGCACTGGTGAATGACGACCCACCAGGGACTTGATTAACCAGAACCTCTAGCTTACCAAGCTGATGTGAAGCACTGGTGAATGGAGACACACCAGGGACTGAACCCAGGACCTCTAGCTTGCCAAGCTGATATAAAGAACTGTTGAATGGAGACCCACCAGGGACTGAACTCAGGACCTCTAGCTTACCAAGCTGATGTGAAGCACTGATGAATAGCAACCCATAAGGGACTGAAGCCAGGACCTCTAGCTTACCATGCTGATGTGAAGCACTGGTGAATGGAAACCCACCAGGGACTGAACCCAGGACCTATAGCTTACCAAGCTGATGTAAAGCACTGGTAAATAAAGATCCACCAGGGACTGAACCCAGGACCTCTAGCTTACCATGTTAAGCTGAATGGAGACCCTACTACTGACTGAAACACTGGTGAATGGCGACCCACCAGGGACTGAACCCAGGACCTCTAGCTTACCAAGCTGATGTGAAGCACTGGTGAATGGCGACCCACCAGGGACTGAACCCAGGACCTCTAGCTTACCAATCTGATATAAAGCACTGATAAATGAAGACCCACCAGGGACTGAACCAAGGACCTCTAGCTTACCAAGCTGATGTGAAGCACTGGTGGATGAAGACCCACCAAGGACTTAACCCAGGACCTCTAGCTTGCCAAGCTGATGTAAAGCACTGAGTGAATGAAGACCCACCAGGAACTGAACCCATGACCGCTAGCTTACCAAGCTGATGTGAAGCACTGGTGAATGAAGACCCACCAGGGATTAAAGCCATGACCTTTAGCATGCCATTGTGCTATGACCACTAGACCATGGAGTTTGCATTTTAATGGGTGTTTCTCATTTCTCAAACCACTCTATAAAGAGTACCAAGCAAACTAGCACTAACCTCTTCTTCAGGCTGCTTTGATAACCCCATACAGTCCTTCAGTTCATGATCTATACATGGAAATACATATGAATATTTGTGAGAAATGGAAACATGCATCAATATTTCTTGAAAAGTAAATCTCAGACACCTAGCTTGATTTGACAAGAGGCAGGGTGCTAGATTTGTTGAGGGGGCATATTAATGCACGAGCGACCTGCTGTGCCTTTTCAGGCTTCAATCCTACCTCAGAATGAAACTATTTTGATTGATAATCCTACCTTAAATGAAACTATTCTGATTGATAATCCTACCTCAGAATGAAACTATTCTGATTGATAATCCTACCTCAGAATGAAACTATTCTGATTGATAATCCTACCTCAGAATAAAACTATTCTGATTGATAATCCTACCTCAAAATAAAACTATTCTGATTGATAAGGACCAGTCATTAGCGAAACAGGAAAATTGCTTACTATGCTATCAATCTGTGTTCTGTATCCATGTAAAATATTTCACTAAGGGGGCTAAGAGTATTATGTTGTACAATTTGTTTTTTTCTGAGATGCAAGGTGGGTCATAAAAGTGGCAGGGCATTCTATAAGAGGAGCGGAGTGGGCCACCCCTCTGAAACAGCAATGCTAATGCACTGAATCTACAGACACTTTACAGATACACCTGCAGTTTTCACCCTATGCTTATATATTTTTAAAAACTATACATAAATAGCTAAAAAGTAACTCCACAACCATCTTAGATGACACATGAATTTGAAGGTAACCCACAGTACATTTGTATGGATGTGAAAGGGCATACAATTTTGATCATAACAATCTATGAAATTTGTAAAAAACTAATGTTTTAAAATTGCAAAATTGATAGCATAGTAAGTAAGTCAGGTATGTCCAACATCTTGTTTCTTTGACCATTGATGACCAAGAGAATGTATTTCCAGTTAGCTGCTGGTGAGGCAGAAGAATAACTTGTTAGAGGCAGACTGTAGCAGAGGATTAAAAACAGTGGGTTTAAATAAGTAATGGATGGCTAATCAATCAGTTACTATCTTGTTTCAATCAAATCTGAACTCAAGGGACTTCACGAATGTGTTACAGTACCTCAATGATAAAATTATACAAATTGATGTCAAGTTATCAAAACGACCCTTAACTTCATGTTTATCTACATACTTTCATTGACTTTCTACACACAGGGTGAAAATAGAAATACAAACAAACGTAAAGGATTAGTTTAGTGGTCAAGCACATACATCTTATATGGAAAAGGATTAAAAGAAACAAAATGGTAAAGAAAGCATTCAATAATCTTATTTGGTTAAGCAGATATTTAAATTTATAATTTGGTATTATTTGTGTAGAAACGACTAAAATTAACATTACTTGTGACATTAGAGCCTCAGATTCCTCAAAGTAAGTATTTTGTAATATGTTGTCCTACAATTTTGTGGCTTAAAAAACATTAAATATGTCAGCAAAATGTAAAACAGCATCTTGTACAGGTAATTATATTTTACCACCTGAAGAAAATTTAAGGAAAAATAATTGAAATAGGAAAAAAATTTACTACATTTTCTTTAAAATACATTAACAATTGTCTTTTAAGGAAAATAATTGAAATAGGAAAAACATTTAACAAATTTTCTTTAAAATACATTAACAATTGTTAAGCATGCGAAGATAAGGGTGCCAACCTTCCATAGTAGACTTACTACATCAGTCGTTTCTACATAATTGATTTAACTTGAATATCTCCTTATAGTGGGGTGGGCAAACTCAAAAAAAACCTTTTGTACTACCATACTCCAAGAGAAACAAATCTACATTTATTCACTCGAGTATATTCAAGGAATGAAACTGTTGTACATATGAACTATGTACAATGTCGTAGGTCAATCAAAATTTCATATCACCAATAAATATGACATATTATCCACTGAACAGGTTACTGCATGTATAATTTGTGTGAATGATCAAATAGCAATCTAAGAGAGCTAATCCGAAACCTGTATAAACAGTTTAAGTATCCCACCTGTTTGACCGCACAGGTCACATGGTCTCTCTTGATTGGGTTTGAACTCTTCTCTGATGATGGTGAAGTGAGGCTCATGAGTTGCCAGCCCTATGGAAAAAACACCGTAGGGTATATAAAGAAATCTGCACACGCAAAATACTAAATATCAAAAGCACCCCACAAAACAAATCCTTTCACCACTTTTAAACTTCCTTGCACATATGCGAGCTGGGAAAAATATTTGGTTCCGGCGGTAATAACCACGGAAAAACAAGAATTCCCAGGAAAAAAACAAATAATTCATTACAAAATTTAAAAAATACAAATACAAATTATTACTATCATTATTCTATATCTGGAGTAAACAACAGTATATGTGGCAAAAATGTGCTCAAAAAATGTCCCCCATGTGTGATGAAAAGTACATTAATTGCGAAAGAGGGAAGTATATAAAAATGTATTCACTACATTAATATTGTTTCTGTTTGTTTGTTTGTTTGATGAGGGCTTAACGGCATCATGACAACAAGGGTCAAATTGTGCCTGAGCGGTCAGATCATTCTAGAAGTACGTAGGAAAGAAAACAGGGTAGAATGGAAGAAATTCAAGAACAAAAGTCAGAAAGCTGTGATCAAGAGAGGAGGTGCATGGTTGAAACAAAAACAAAGTAGAGAAAGTGGGTGGAAGAGGAGAATTAAATATGGTTGTAGAGGGAAGCATGATGAAGGAAGGAGATAATTTATCCGGTGGATTTTTCTGGAAGAACTCAGTGATTGAGTTGTGGGGAGCGAGTGAAGCTCTGGGAAGGTTGTACAGGGGGCAAGCAAGGAGAACGTGATGGATTGCTATCATTTCTGTCACGATTTTTGTAGGAAGATTTTCGACACCTTGATTTAGAACCTGGGAAATTTTATAATTAATTCCAACTCTGCACATATTCACCCTTAGCAATCCCATCACCCTTAGCAATCCCATTACCCTTAGCAATCCCATTACCCTTAGCAATCCCATTACCCTTAGCAATCCCATTACCCTTAGCAATCCCATCACCCCTCGCTTCCACCTCCCTCTAACTGATCCATCTTCTACTTGCTCCTCCATCTCAAATGGTCTTTGGAGAAGTTGGGATTGTGGGTAGGTGGGCTTGTGAACAGACTTCAGCCACAAGACTCACCATACTTTCATACTTCATATGGTATATTTGGGAAGGTGGTACACTGGGAAGTGTTCTGATATTTGGGAAATTTCTTATACTTTTGACTTCTACTTCGACAAAATGGCTATGTGACTTACAAGACGTTCTATCAATATTGCCTAAACCACAAGAATACATATTAAGCAATTGAGTACCATTGAAGTCATGCAGCACTGACAACTACACTACATGTGTTTCAATATAACATAACTAAATATGGGCTATCTTTATATTTCCAACCAGGAGTTGAATTTCCGACTGTTCTCCTGGTCCGAGAATAGTGCTTTATGTACAGGAACAGTTAATTTTCAAACATCACTGTTCCAGTGGAACAGTGTTCTTTTCACAAGCATGTGGCATCAATGATTAATAATTTGATTTCTGCTAAAAAAACAAACATAAAAAGAATAGAAAGAAATAGCTTTTCCCACCTTGCTTTCAATTGTCAGCACAATTAACCATGAATAAACATACTGTATATGCATGGCTGCTTGCACGTGTACGATTGTACGCAACTTGATGCTACATCATGTACAAGCAAATACTGACATACATATTTGCACATATTAACCAATAAAGTAGTTGTAAATTAAGCTCATTTTGAAGAAAGCAATTTGTCCTGTTATCAGCAAAAATGTTGGAACACTGAAATCTGATCCGGAACAGTATCATTTGAGAAAGTACTGTTCTGTGAACAGTGGCAAAAATTTAAATTTCGACCCCTTCCAAATGCATTATAAAGATAAAGAGTTGTACAAAAAAATTGCACAAACTCGATGACAGACTAATTTGTTAGTAAACCAGAGCCAATAGGTTTTGTGGTATGAATGATTTTTTTATGCTGATTGACTTTTTATTAACTGTTATGTCATTCAATATCATGAAATATTTGACATGATATGAATCGTTCTTGAGATATTGTGTTTACACACTCTTTTAAGCAAAATCATATTAAGCCCCACCCACTATGCATATTAATGAAATTCAATGTTTTTATAAAATGAACATGTACAAACAAGCTAACATCATAATTCTACAAAATATAAAAAAATCAGACATGTGATTGTTAAAATATGAGCATTTCAAGGTTTTACATTAAGTCCCACCTACTCATTAATATGCATGACATCACCACCAAAAACAATAGGTCACTTCTACAAACCATGGGCTATCTGTGTACTGCACATGACATGAATCCAGTTTGTCCTTTTAAGATACAATGTTTACAAGGTCTTTTAAGCAAAACTATATTAAGCCCCGCCTACTACACAAATCGATGAAATTCAATGTTTCTATACAATGAACACATACACACTAGTTAATAAGATAACTAAACTGAATATGAAACAAATCAGACATGTGATTGTTAAAATATGAGCATTTCAAGATTTTCACTTTTAAGTCCCACCTACTCATTAATATGCATGAAATCAGCACCAAAAACAACCACCCCTGCCAACTGCATTTTTAAGATAAGAGTAGTGAAAAACAATTGTACAAAACCGATGGAAAACTAATTTGTTATTAAAAAACTGATTGCTCGTTCTTTCCACAAACAGTTCGACCATTTCCAAAATTCTTGGGCCCATTGAAGACCTTCCAGAAACTAGTAATTCTCCACATCAATGCATATGTTCATAATCTATGAATTTTAAGTTCAGTTAGTAATCAATTATATTATAGAAGTTGTGACTTACCTAACATAATCAAGTCAGCTGCAAAATGAAAAAAATATGTCACATCAATGAACAAATAATCATATCTTCCAATTATCACACGTTTGGTTTGGTTTGTTGATGTTTAACGGCACCGTGACAGTCAAGAGTCAAATGTGCCAAGAGGGTGTTGTTATCACACTGTTTAATGTTTCTCCAAAAATTAAGAATTTAAAAAACTGTTTAACTTCTTCAAGTTAAATGTCACAAAAGTTCCTGTTTGTTATCATTTTCATATTTCACACTACATTCTTAAACAAGTGGTTGAATCAAAGTAAAAGAAACTGGCTACAGTTCTACATCATTCAATATCCATGTCCACTTTACATAACACCAAATGCTACTATCAGGTTCATTATTCTTGAATATTCATGAGCAGGCAATTCCAGGTATCATCATAACAAATATGACAATATCTTAAAGGAATACAGGACCAACAAAAGTCACATCTTACCATCTGCACCACACAAACAATGATGGGTGTTAGGATCGTGGTCTGGATTTGCTGAAACATAAAAGAGAACAAAATATTATTTCAAAGTTATGTCACGATTACATGTACAGTTTATAATAAAACCAAAAGATAAAGTGGTTCCGATGCTTTGTTTAATGCTGATTGATTTGGTATTAAGTGTTATGTCATTGCATATCATGAAATATTTGAGATATTGTGTTTATAAGCTCTTTCAGAAAAATCATATTAAGCCCCGCCATTAGTGATATTCAATGTTTTTATCAAATTAACATTTACAAACTAGCTAAAATAATAATTCAACAAAATATGAAACAAAACAGACATGTGATTGTTAAAATATGAGCATTTCAAGATTTTCACATTAAGCCACACTAATAATTAACATGCATGACATCACCACAAAAATAATAGGGCACTTCTACAGACCATGGGCTATCTGTGTACCAAACTTGACGTAAATCAACGTTGTCTTTTTGAGATACAGTACCATCATTACAAGGTCTTTTTAGCAAAACCATATTGAGACCCGCCCACTACGCATATTAAAGGAGACATAAAGTCTGACATAATCCTTATTTTATATAATAGAATTGAAAATAACAAATGTACTGACCAAGTTCCATAACTCCCGAAGCAATCTAACACATTTTTTGTCGTTATTAAAACTTTCATTGTACTACTTAATAGTACCATGAAAGCTGCCATTTTGATTTCAAAATATGCAGATTATGATGTCATCAGCCCAGCAGGATGTTGAAATGCTTTGTATTTCTTTATAACCTACCTCAAGTTTTCTAGCTCATGAAAAATTGTTTTTCTTTTGTACGGGTCAAGGACATTTTTGTGTACTTATAATATTATAAAAACATTCTGTTAAAACTTTGTGCCACATCATCTTGGAATAAAAACTTTAATCACATTTATAAAGAAATACATTAAATTCCTTGTCCTATTGGAGAAATTATGTCATCATGCACAATAATTCAATACAGAATTGAACAAAATGGCAGCCCCCATGTGTCGATTTCAAACATGAATAACTTCAGACAGGAACAAGATTTTGACTTGCTGTGTTTGGCAGTTGGTTAAGATTTGTTATCCTCTATCATATGAAATAATTATTGCATCAGACTTTATGTCTCTTTTAATGAAATTCAGCATTTTTATACAATAAACACATACACACAACATAATTATACTGAATATGAAATGGTGAAGGAAGACCAGATAAGCAAATGCTTTTACAAAGTAGTCCAGTTTTAGAAAAAATATATATGCAAAACAAAAAAACAATGGACTTATAAATTTGTGAATGCTGAAAAATATGTAAACCTTATTGTGAATAATTAGGAATAATACAAGTACAAACTCACACTAAGAAAAAACACTACCCCTCCTCTCATCCTAGAAATAATACAACAATACATTATAAATTCAGAAGTAGCTTTAATTATAATAATTTTGCAAAAAGAAAAATGATTAAACTTCTTCGGTTACCTCTCTGTCTCCTGATGTAGTCCATGATCTTGTGTTCCCCTTCTCCTGGTGTGTTAGCATCTGATAAAATCACCTGTTTGAAAACAAAGGCAACAGAGGCTCAGAATGGTCCTATTAAATTCACACATTCCAGGAAACAAAAACATATCACAAATACGTTTTAAGAAGTAACATACATAAACGCATACCAGAACACAATTTTTAAATAAAGAGATTTACACAGTAAAATATAGAAGATATTTGTTGTTCATACAGAGTGTAACCAAAGTTCCAATTAACCTCTTTAATCCATTTATAGCACTTTTTCGGATCTTTAGGAGTTTTTAGCAAAAGGAATAAACAAAATTCCGTTCACTAACCATTCTTGGTAATGGGAAGCGGATTTACAAAGCCTGCAGTGGGCCAGTAGGGTGCACGTTTTGTTCACCATCTTGTCGTCACTCAGTCTGTGTGCAGAAATTTGTTTTATGTAGTAGAGTGCATTGACTGCATAATCGCGCCGCTAGCTAACTGCACTGTACCGCATTAGAATTTTGCCCCACTTAGTTACGCAGATTTGTTGCTAGGCAAATTTGTGCTGTGATTGGTTGAAAAAGCTGTCAATCAACTAACTTAAAGAGATTAATTCATCTGACTGAAACAAAATTACTGCACAGAGTTTCATTATTTTGGAATGCTATTGGAATTTCTAAGGTTTCAATTTGATTTGCTAGAAAGCTTCTTTGGTTGGTGAGGTTTAATGGCACCACCACAGCAATGGTCAAATTGTGCCAGAGAGATTAGATAATGTCAGAGGTGAAAAGTGGTTAAAGACATATTCCCATGGAATCTCATTTTAATATATTTGATAGAGGACAACAAAAGAAACAGATTGGTGAAGAAACCAAGTTAACATCTTATTCTACAAAAGTTATTGAATTTAAAGACGTTTCTGGTCTGCATAAAAGAGATTGTTGGTCTCAGTGTAAGTCATCACTATGATGTTATTACAGCACTTTGTACTATTCTTAATATATTTCTTTGAACATTAATTTCATATTTTCTAAATAATTGGGAACATTTTTTTTCTTTAAAAAATTATTAAAAATAGTGTAAAATAAAATTTACAATGTCTTCCAATCTGTTCTTGCAACATATATTTATTCTAATTATGAAAAATTGGTGATAAATTTTCAAAGAAATATATAAAGATTAGTACAGGAAGTGCTGTGATGACATCATAATGATGACTGAGACTCAGTACAAAGTCATTTTTATGCTGGCATGAAAAATATTTAAAGTTCAATAACTTCTTCTAGGAATGAAATATCAAAATGCAGTTTTTACCAATCTCTTTCTGAAATATTTCTCTATCAGATAAATAAAAAAGAAATTCCATGGGAATGTTCCTTTAAGAGGAGAAAGTAAAGTAAGCAGGCAATAGGTTAGGAAAGGGGAGATTAAGCTGTTGTTGTGATAGCTGATGTGATGCAGGAATGAGAGGATTATTGCAGAAGAGCTCAGCAAAGGGTTGTGGGAAGTTCTGGGGAGGGTGAAGAGTGGGCTTCTGTAATCAGTCAAAATGGGTGATTTTGGTACAGGTAACTGGCTCAGGCTTGCGGTTGAAATAACTGGAATGCAAAATGTTATCCGGATGATCCTAATGGATCACGTCCTTCAATAGCATTCTCTTCCTCAACTCTACAGCTATGTAACAAGTGAAATAACAACTGGTGAAATTTATATCACACCATAAATTGGGCATCACATGGGTCAACATCCTCCATAATCATCTGCTTTCACTTAAAGTCCAAATTTAAGTTGCAAATAAACTAGATTTTCACCACATTTTGTCATGCTCAAATAAACAGAACTTTCAAATAATTTTGCAGTAAACCTAAAAGTCTGCTGCAGAATTTTACCTGTCGTATGTAGCCTGTGAATATCGCTAATTACCTGCTTCTCTTTTCAGACAAATACATCCTGCATTTTCCAAAGTGATGTAATCAATTACGTTTTCAAGGAAATTATTGTGCCAGCTTATTCATACCTTCTAAAAAATTATTTAAAATTTATTCCAAAATTATTAAAGTGACCTGTCTCTCCTGTACCCACCATGGTCTCCATCTATGATCACATAATCTCTGATAAATTGATTATATATTAATACCTCTATGTTTTTCCATCCAGGGTCATTCATCAGACGATCTGTGATGTAGTATCTGAGGCAGTCTGCTAAACGGAACATGAACTCTGTGCCCTGAAAATAAAGAGCAAGTCAAAACTTTACCACTTGACCGACTATAGACTTTTCAATCAAAATGATCACTTTTATGAATCAATGCATTTTATCGTTGCTGCATAGAAAGTACACTAAAGTCTGAGAATAACACACTTAAAGGAAAGGTATTGTCTCATAAATACATTTAGAAGTGAACGCTGCTGTGTTAGTAACATCCCTTCCGGTTGTCAATTTTGCCTATTGATCGCAAAAAATATGCGAATGTTATCAATCACATATCCGCCGGACCATATATAGGGGCCTACATAAGTTATCGATAATATCCTAAATTTCTAGCAATCAATGAGAAAAATTGAAAACCTTAAGTAACATTACCAGCGTGGCAATGTTCACTTTTGAATTCAATAACAATACCTGTCCTTTAAAGGATTAGTTCAGTGGTCAAGTGAGTCCATCTTATATGAAAGAGGACTTTAAAAGAAACAAAATGGTGGAGAAAACATTCAGAAATCTTAGTCTGTTACGGAGTTTAAAGCTCTTGTCTTATCTGCATAAAATTTACTAGTGTAGTTAGTCTACTATGGAAGGTTGGCACTTTCATCCTCACAACCTTAACAATTGTTACTGAATTTTAAAAACAACTTACTTAACTTTTTACTATTTGATTATTCCTCAAACTTTCTTCAGCTGGTAAATTATATTTACCCATACTAGTCTGTTACAACTTTTGTGACATATCCAATGGTTTCTAAGCCACAAAATCGCAGGACAATATATGATATAATACATAAAGGCTTGAGGAATCTAAAGGCTGTGACATCACAGCTAGTCTTGATTTCAGTCGTTTCTACACAAATAATACCAAATCTTAAACTTAAATATCTCCTAACGGTTTTTGAATGCTTTCTACACCATTTTGTTTCTTTGGAGGTCCTCTTTCATATAAGATTGACTTTCTTGATTCTGAACTTATCCTTTAAAATCATGAAAATAGATCTGAGTTAAGGTTGACCAAAGGCTAATCAAAGTATGGTAGTTTTTGATATATTCGATTCATGTCGTGTAAAAGTAAATCTTTTCCAGTTTAGTTTGGACATGACTTACAATTAGAAAGTGACTATTTTGGAAAGGTTTTATCTTACTGGAACTAATCAATCACATATCAAATCACTGCTTACATTAAGGTGCCGGATTGCAGGATTCCCACACTTATAATCAAATTCCCGCTCAAAAATAATTGATGGGGGGAAATTCCTGCAAAAAAGGATAAAAATACCACAAAAAAAGGCCAAAAATACCAACTAAATTTTGGCATTTTATGGCATTTTTGTTGTTGTTATTTTTGGCATTTTTGACCTTTTTTATTATTTTTAAACTAAAAAATCCCCACCCCCTATTTCAGAACCCCAAAAAAAAAAAAAAAAATACACAAGGAGAAAAATCCTTTCAAAATTTGAACCTTAATGTGAACACTGTATCAAATCTTTATTTGAGGTAAAATAAATTCAGGTTTTGGGGAAGCATGTGACACTTGTTTTCTCTTTTTCTAAACTAGCGAGCATTATTGCCAAAAGTAGAATCTCAAATTCCTTTTTGCATACATCTTCAAAACAAACTTATAGCAAATTTAATTAATATGTTACATTAAAGATTTAAAAAAACAAGAGTGACACCAAGCATCACATTTGTATCCAACATTTGGTTATGTTATCTAAGCATTAGTTTAGGGGTCAAGCAAATCTATCTTATAGTGAAGAAATAGTGAAGAAAGCACTCAAAACTGTTATTCCGTTAAGGAGATATCGAAGTTAAAAGAAACAACTGAAATTAGACTAGTTGTGATGTCCATAGCCTTATTATTCATCAAAGTCTTTGTTTTCTATAATATTTTGTCCTGCAATTTTGTGGCTTAAAAACCATGGGATATGTCAAAATAGTAAAAGTGAATCTAGGATTGGTATTTATAATAACATACCACCTGAAGAAAGTTTGAGGAAAAATAATTTAAATAGTGAAAATTTTAAATAAACTTTTTTTTAAATACATTATTAATTGTTAAGAATGTGAGGATGACTTTCCATAGTAGACTTATGCACCAGTCATTTCTACACAGATAAGACAAGAGCTTTAAACTTAAACATCTACTTAACGGAATAAGATTTTTGATGCTTTCTTTACCATTTTGTTTCTGTTGAAGTCCTATTTGATATAAGATAGATTTGCTTGACCCCTGAACTAATCCTTTAACAGAATAAGATTTTTGAGTGCTTTTTAACCATTTTGTTTTTTATAAATTCCACTGATATAAAATGGACATGCTTGACAACTGAACTAATTCTTTAAATTCTGAATGGTTGCAAAACAATGTACAGCACATGCCTGTAATGTATCAGCATTTCATGCTCGAATACCTTCAACTCCTTCAATAGGTCAATACTATACATTCCAATTTTCCAGCAGTTTTATTTTATCACAACGAATGAGATACTGTTCAAACACTGAAGGGACGTTTCTTACCGGAGTGATGCAGTTACTGTCAAAATGAAAATCTGCCTTCTTCTTAGGTGGCAAGTAGCCTCCTCTCTCCTCCACTTCGGCTTTTATTCTGGTTATGTCATCTTTCTTTTCTCTGTTAATTGATCAAACATCACACTTAACTGCAATGCACTGAATTACATTTCAGAGAGATATATGTCAATATCAATTGACCTCACTGAATTAGATGATTGACAGCTTTTTCAAGTAATCACTACACAAATTTGCCTAGCAACAAAATCTGCATAACTAAGTGCAGCAAAAATCCTACGCGGTACTGGTACAGTACATCTAGCTAGCAGTGCGCGCTCAGGCAGTCAATGTAATATACTGCACAAAACAAATTTCTGCACACACAGTGAACAAAAATTGCACCTATGGGCTTTTGTAATTTTGTTCCCTGTTTATATTCCAATGGTTAGCAAACAGAGAATTTTGTTTATTCCTTTTGCTAAAACTTGAAAGATCTGGAGAAGTGCCAGAAATGGATCAAAACTTGTGGCAGGCCACATGAAGATCTACATGTCAATGCGTTGGTCATGCATGATTGCAGATTATGAGGTTTGCTTGCCTCACTTAGAGACCACATTGCTATGGTGGGTGTAACTTATTTTCTAACTCAGAGACGTTAATTATATACCAACTTCAAATGACAAAAGCAAGGGGAGGAATCTTATACAGGAACATTCAGTCTGGTGTGGAGCTTACCCTCAATGAACATGCCCCTTTATAATTTGGAAAATTGATTCTTCCATCTTACAAACATATATTTTCTTTTATTGCCGAAACTAATATTTCTCCTAAGAACCTGCAGTTGATCAACAGCTGTCCTGTGTCACGCTGGACAGTTTGCTTGAAAATTATAGATGCAGAAAGTCAGTACACTGTGGCATAGCTTATTGAAATTACGTAGCTCCTTCAGTTACAATTTTGCTTACGTGCTTTCCTTAGACGCTCTAAACCTTCTAGATCTCTGCTGGTTCATCTTAGCTCTGGGAGCAACGCCATCAATAGCCATGTACAGCATCCTCCTTGGACGAATTATGGCAAACAGACGGTCAATGTAAGCAAAGATGGCCTCCATCATTTCATCTTCACTTCCAGGGGCAGCTCTGTAATCAAAGAAAATCAACAAAGCATGACCTCTCTGATCTTTTCAATATATATACGTGTCAAATTCGATGACAATTGAAGGAATCCAGAATTCTATGAAGTTGATTATATGAACTTGATTATATGAGCTTTGAAGTTGATTCTATGAACTTTGAACTTTATTCTTTCTCTGTCAGCCCCTTGCGAGGTATAAGAGATACAATAAAATACACAATAACTTGAAAACTTCAAAATAATGAAAAATAAAATTGAAAAAGTAAAAGTACTCCGCAGCAAATATACCAAGAATGTAACCTGAAGGGACCATTGCAAAAATGTTGTGTCAGGGGTCATAGAAGGTCTGACAGTTTATCTTGACAACAGTTTTAGTTGGTATAAATCAAAGCAATTTGAAACAAATATCTCAACACAGGCAAAGTATAATATATTGGCAATAATTTTAATAAAAAAATTATCACAATTGGTCTTTTATGTTTAGTCTTTAATAGTATCCAGGACCTTGTGAAATTGCCCCTGGTCTTGGGTAACCTACAATACTACCCTACCATATAACAGAACTAACCCTGAGCCTTCAATACAATATATTCACTTAATTGGTGCCACGTCACATCTGGGAGATGACGTCATTTGCAGGAGTGAATGTTAAGTCCATATGTGTCTGAATGTGGTATGTATGCAAAGTCGGACAAAATTTGTACGATTACAAATTGTTAGTTAAACTCCAATTTCACTAATTAGTTGCTTCGTGAGTTGATTAAAGTTTATATCGATTTTTACGGGCGATCGGACATTGTACGTTTTACTGGTACACCTGCTGGGTGGGCATGTTTAACACACCGTGGTTGAAATTCATGTCAGTCGTTGAAATTTCGAATTGACCAAAAACAGTGATATATTTTTACCGAAAACTCAACAAAGCGACGCTACATATCCCAAATTGTTCATCATACGTCGTCTGAAAAGCAAATTTGTACCTTACATGGCTGAAATTTGGGCCTACCATGCTACGTAGGGCATATGATATGTAAACAAACACAGCTGATCGCCTTGTTTTCACTCCAGAGGCGCGCGTTTACTATGCGATTTGATAACCTCAGGTCACAAATCCAAACAAGTGAATAACTACTTCAATTCTCTCTATCACATGTTTACTAAAAGCAACGGACAAATGGATTAAATGCTGAGGGGTGAAATTAAGCTGGAACAGTAAGAAAACAAAGAAATATGTTAAAAGGGAAAATAAATATTAAGAAATACAAACTTGTCTTCAGGATGACAACATGGATGGATGATACCATTCATGTCAAGGTAGAGATTATCAAACTCAACATCGTTAGGGTTTGGTTTGGAGGAATCCACTGGCAGACGAACTCCATCAATCTCTTTTGCCTGTTAACAACAATAAATAATTGTATGCTATAGTGTGTAAAATAAAATGGAATATCAGTTTTACTTTTATGAAATTTAACTGCTCAATGCAACAGCCTTGGTTATTTGGTACAAACAAAGTTACACATAAATAACAGAAACAAATATTAAAAAGATGCAAAAAGCAGGAAAGGAGAAGTTAAAGAGGCAAAATCATCATATGGACACAATTTTAAAACTCGATTGAAATTGTTTCATTGGTTGAAATTTCAACCAATTGCTGCATGATTCGTTGGCCCTTATTCTATGGTATATATTATTTAAAACACCATGTTATACTAATGCTTGATGTGGCCTAGTCGGTAAGGTGATAGAAGTCAAATTTTTCTCCGACCAAGAGTTGTGGGTTCAAATCAAGGCAGAATGAGTTTTCTCAATTTTTTTTCTTTTCTTTTTTTTAGCTCATTGTAATATTCGTCTGGTGACTGCTTGTAGTATTATCTTACTAATCTTTCACTTTCACTTTTTTCTTTCTAACAATTACATTGAAAAAACAAGTTTCCCGAAATTCCTATAGTATAGCATTATGCACTATAATGGAATCTTCACACACACAACTGCACAACACTATGTAATATGCATATGTACAGACAGGTATCAAATGCATTCTAGAACCAAAAGTGACGTCAAAGCTCTGCATCCCCCAATTTTACAGAGACCAAACAATGTACAAACTGAGACCAGCCTCTCTCTTTAACCCTTCCTCAATGTGAGCCCAATTTTCATAACTTTTTTTTTTCATATGCATTTTTGATAACTTTTCTTTCATCACAAGTTTGGTTGAATGGAAGCTAAGATATTTCTCTTTGAGTAATGAAAGCCAAATCAGGAAATATTGAACAAAAAAAAGTAAATTAAACAATTTTCGGCTAAATTTGGTCAACAAATGGTCAATCTTTGCACAAGTATAAAGATCAATCTTTGCACAAACATAACTTCTTTTTAATATTGAAAACAAAGATTTGCGTTAAATATTTAGATTCTTTATCAAATTTCCTTTCCAATGATGCTAATCTAGAAATTTCAAAAAGAAAGAAAACCTGAAAAAACACCAAAAATAATTTTAGTCAAATAACCCCTGAAAACAACAGCAGAAAAATTATAATGCAGTAGTCTCGGCGAGACTCAAACCTGGCGCACTCGCATGCTGGCCATGTTCATATCCACTACACTACATAATCATTGAAAATGCTGGGTGAAATTTAATTATTATATATAGAAAAGGGTCCAAATAAAGGGAATATACCTTTATTTATATATCAAATAATAGGAAATTGCGAGCACTTTTAAACAGTGCTTCAACGAAGTATGTGCGATGTACAGTTTTGGTACACAATTTTTTGGGAAAAAACAAAAAAATGGGTCCAAAATGGCAGAAATTCATAAAATTTTAAAGAAATTTCTCCCAGTACAAAAGATTGCAGGTAGGGATTATAAAAATTAGACCAGAAATCAATACTGTCATGTGTTAGGATTTGCTTGTTTGATTTTGAAGCAAAATGTAAACTTGAAGTTATTGTAAGATTTAAAAGAAAAAAACATTTTTTTGTTTTTAGCGGAGAGCCATGATAATTTGCCGAGTATCAACATAAAGATGTTTGCCATTGAAGTAGTCCTTGGTAGGCGCTATTTTCTGTAAATATACTTAATTTTATGATGTTTTCATTGTTAAGATTAAACGTAAACTTTGCAGATAGATAGGAAAACGAACATAAATGCATGGTATTTTGAAACAAATTTTGGGGCAAATTATATCTTCCTTACATGGTAACCCCAAAGTTTGTAAAAGATATCCATCTTTTACCTTTATATCATTTTTTATGTATGTATATTATCTACGAATGAGGGTAGGCGATGAGGGATGCTATAACCTATACCCCTTAGTGTTGTGTTGATATTAGTATGTTCACAGGTTTAAAGCATTTTAGAATAATCAGTGGTCATGTGTCTGCCACTTTCAATTTCTTATTATGAGTATGGATAATCTGATATATGTCAAATGGTATAGCAGACATAGGGATTAAGATAGCATTTTGATTGATAACAGTAGGCCGCCATTTTGCTCGATAATAGTGAGCCACCATTTTGTGGAAGTACAAATTAGTGCTATTATGGACATAGTTTTGAGCAACAGTTTGCTTATATTTTAAATGTTACTTTGATTTTAAGTGAGTGATGTGACCTAAGTTAAAGATTCATTTTGTACAATTTAATGATTGATTAATAGTGCACTAAAGTTACAATAACTGATCATCATGCAATGAGGATGCCGATCGATATTGATAAGTATTTTTTAAAAGGATCATAATTATAATGATGTTTGGTTATTGACAGCAGTCATCTGTCATTTCTTGGTCATGAATATTTATAAAGGCCTATTTATAGTGACACTATAATGAGAGTGGTTTTAATTTTATACAATACAGGGTGCTTATGACCAGGTATTGACTTAGTCTGAGGCCGGATACCTTGGCGCCTGGAAGCTCAGTGGCCTGGACTGGATCACCAAGCTTGAGGGAAGGCGTGAGAAGACGAACTAAGGGAAGACCTACTCACAGAGGTGACTGAGTCCGCTTCATCACAAGAGGATAATTAGCATAAATGGATAGTGACATGGAGCTTGTCATCTGCGCTAGCAACCAATAATATCAGAGGGCAGGCTTTAGCCACAAAGCATGTAGGAAACCAAGCAAAGGAACTCAATGATTCAAAAGTGAACCATAACGCGTTTAGAGCGAAACCAATCAAAGCAAGCAACTTAGGAGTGGTATCATGTTTTCTTCCTTTCTTACTTATTTGTTTTTGTAGATTAAGATGGGTAATTTTTCTATGCCAATAGTATACATGTTCAAGTAAAATAACCATGAGAAGCAAGAAAACTTTAATCATATCCTCTGTGTTTTGTGTTTCCTTTGCTAGGCTTTATAAGTACAGTGATAAGAAACTTTGCCATCACATGTTGTGGACATACATGGCACTACCACATTGTGACAGGCTTGTGGATTTAGTGGAAATGGAAACTTTGCAGCTCTTGAATCATTAAAACAAGATTATGGGCTGGGAAGGATTGGTCATAACATGACATAATGACAGGCTAAGAAGGGTTAATCACCCCATAAAAAGCCCAAACTGACACCACCACCATAAATCAAAGTACTGAAAGCACTGGTGATGGGTTTGATCCATAGTTGTCATTTTTGTAAATGACATCATTTGATTTTTTTAATAGGCCATTTTTGTGTTAACATGAAGATTATAACAATTTAGCAATAAAATTTAAAATATCTGGTCAAAACATTGTCTCAAATCATGACAAGATAATCAGTGATTGATTGGGAATGCCAGACACTACTGGGGCTAATAGCTTAATTCCCACTTCATGTTTGTGACTACCAACCAGGCTTCTAGATGTCTTATTATATACTCATCATAATGGTCCACCCATTATCACACCCACACGCTTGTACGTAACTCGATTCACAAAGGCTCATACAGCTGTACAGTGTATTTACATTTACTCATGTATGTATGAATCACATCATGGAACTTGTCATATCGTTTCACCACAGGAGGCTTTTTCCTGAAACATCCAGCATAACACATCGAAAAACTTGGATCTTTTTAGTTTGTGCGGTTTTGAAGTAAGGATCATTTTAGCAATTTTTTAATGCAAAACGTTCCTCGATAAGAACTTCTCTAAAAAAGTTTGCTTAGGCTCGCAGCGTATTTGTGTAGAAAAAATCATACATACAATGATATTCATTCATTTCTTAGTTTTAGTCCATTTTAAGGACTTACTGGTATTTTTGATGTCATGCCTTGCAGGTCATAATTGATATTGTTCTTATATAAAAACATATCATCAAACTCTCTTTTAAAATTGCAAATACAATAAAATTTTATGTTCTACAGTATGCTGTTCGTGTACACATTACAAAGTATAAGATTTGTTAGAAATATCAGTCTAGTCTAGTCTATGCATCACGTCATGGCAATTTGTATATACTTTCGCCTTGCTAGAGGTTTAGCATTGTAACCCAAAAAAAATGGTTGTGAATTTTTTCTTTATCTCACACTTTACATGGATTCTTCTTTTTTTTAAAAGAAAAAGAAAAAAAAGGAATTACGTCAAAAATTGAAAAACTCTTTAAAAAGATAAAAATTGAAAGAAGGTATCGTAGACTACTTTGTTATTGCAAAACATGATCAAAGAAAGAAGGAGTTAAATTTTGCAAAGATTTTCAACTTCCAGTCAGTTCTGAAAACTAAGTCTTTAAAAAAGTTCAAACCCATCAAAAACCTAAACACGTTAGATTATGCAAAGCGCACATAGAAAATAGGATTAGGCAGTACCATGAAAATTTGGTACCGGTACTTTTGTTAGGACAGTACCGGTACTATTTATAGTACCGGTTCTTCTTACTTAAGTAAAAAGTAAAAAAACTATCACTGTGTGCTTGGTATATTCGATGTAATATCACAATAATATCGTAGACACATACTAATACACTGATAACATTACAAATGTTAGCAGGGAAAATAATTTCCTCTGGCGATCTTCCAAATAATAATAATAATAAATAAGATTTATAACGCGCACATATCCATCCTAATGGATGCTCAAGGCGCTGTACGTATAACATTAAAATTACAAATAAGTAGTGGCAGGATGTCTCGGAGAGGGAAATATTTATTATTACCTTCTCTATCGGGATTGATTAAAACTGTTGAAAAAACATATCTTTCCTCGTTTTTTTAAAGAAAAATTAAGTAACTAAAATGTCAAAAAATCTTCGTTTTTTTGTCTTCTTTTCTTAATATTTCATTCTAAAAACAACTTATTCTAATAAAATTCATGTAAATTTCAGTATTTAGCAAGTACACAAGTTAGTCATGGTCATTCATGATCTGATTTTGAACTCACAATGTATACACTAGTTTTAACAATAAGTCCTAGGCCCAAGTTCAATGATTCACACGGCATGAAATACCTTTTAAAATACTTTCAAAATACCTCCAGTAAATAATAATTGCTAAAAATGAAGTTCCATCTTCATTTTTTTTACAGCAAAATTGCCTCGAAAATAGCTATAAGGGCTGCGTTGAACCACAAGTTTATGAGTTAAAACTTTCGCGGTTGATTAGACATGGCAAATTTTGCAAGCTCTGAACATGAATGGTTAAGGCCTTAATAATGCAATGTACAACACAACGTTACGTGATGTACACTGTATGTTTAGTACACTGTGCAGTGGGACCAGTCACGTTAGAGTAAGAGCAGTGTGTTAAACTTGTACAGTAAAAAACGGACGTGACTGAAATAAGTTTCATTAAAAAAAGCTTTTTTGTGACAGGTTGCCAGATTGCAAAATAATGGACTGACTTGCGCAGTACGTAATTTGCATAAGTCCAGGTACAGCTCATCTGCAGCATAAGCTTACTGCAGTGCTGGCAGCAGGTAAGGAATCCCAATTTCTTTCAACGTATATGGATTACTGATTTTCTATCCACGCATAATAGGAATTTTATGATATTTATTTGTGATCCGTTTTAATTCATAATTGTGTGTGTTACGTTTGACTTGGGGGTAACACCTGCAAAATAAAGCAAGAGATCCATATGGAAAGGAGGAAGAAATTAAAGAAAAGTAAGTTCTCCATGGAATGTAACTTCTGTATGAATAGTCAATAAATTGATTACGTGTGTGTGAGATTGTTAGCAGCTTTGGGAATAGATATGGATGTTTTTATCGATGGTATTTTAATAAACGGACTAACTACAAGCCTCTTGTGAGGTTAATATGTGATTTACATGACTTAGGTATTGAAAAAGCATGATTTGGCTTAATAGTATTTATATTTTAGAGTTGCCACCAGTACTTTTCAACAGTACTGGTAGTAGTAACAATCTTTTTGACTTCAGGTATTCGCGAGTACTGGTACTTTATTACCGGTACTTATTTGAGTCAACACAACTTCAATTTAACACAAAAATTTAACAAGAATATTTTCAATACAATTATTTAAATCTTTTATAAAATCATCTAAAAATCTTAAAATATTAAGTTGTTTTGAAAATAAAATAAGGTTTTAAATATTACAAGAAATACATTCTGCCTAAATGAAGCACTGTACTAGGATTTTACCAATGTAATTAGGAAAAGGTTAGAAACCCTCATACTGTAGAAATAAGAGTACATGCAGAATGCTGAGTTGCCAATGACTGCCATGTTAGCCAATGAAGCCAACATGTATTGATGAAAATCACTAAAATCCTAATTTTCCCCATTAATTCCAATAATAACGCATTAAAAGTCACTTTATCTTAAAAGATGTTGCTTTGATTTCTTTCAGTTCCAAATACATTATGTAACTTTTGGTATTCTAGGTGATAATATTAGGTCATCGGAAAAAACCTACATTGTCCCAGAGATCTGTTATTTAGAAAATAACAGATCCCTGGTTGTCCTAAGACAGAAAGTGGAATCTTGGGCTGCTTTTTTACCCTTAGGCCATGCAAATCAGCAAAATTTCCCAGGTCTAGCAATAAGTTACGGCAGGGATCTGTTAACTCATCATGCTACAAATGATCTCATGCACATAATTTCCAAAGCTTAAACAATGTGTAAACGTCATGCGATTTGGATGCTCCACAAATATAAAATTCAAATTTTTATTTTCCCTCCATCATAAAGCTATGATAGGCTGGAATATTTTGAGAAAGGTTATATAATCCGCCCAAAATTCCACTTTTTATGTTTAGGATGACATAGGTTTTTCCCGATGACGTAATATTATCTCGAACACCAAAAGTTACATAGGTCTAACATATTTGGAACAAAAAAAAATCGTAGTGAAGAAAGAATGTTAGAAATGTGCTACTGTAAGTAGCAGTAAGGTAAGGCATAGTGATCATGACCTTATTAGTTTTGATCTGTATTGTTTTACAAAGACTTCTCCAGCTAATAAACTGGTTTTAGATTTTAAGAATGTTGACTTTGCCACTTTTCAGGATAATTTGTCATTCGATTTGACTTCCTAAATTTTAGAATGGAATGTTTTCCAAACTATAGTTTTGGAAGGTGTAAATAGGTTTGTCCTATTAAAAAAAGTATGTAAGCGTAATCGGCCAGTGTGGGTGTCTCTAAAGGTTTTGCAGGCTGTTCGGAAAAACAAGAAGTTGTGGCGTTGTTATAAACACAGTGGGTGTCCTGCGGAGCTTGCTAGGTATAAGGATCATGAAAAGTTCACAAAGGGTTTGATAAAAGACACCAAAGTTCTTTTTGAAAAACATTTGTCCAAAGAGGTTAAGATTAATCCTAAGTCGTTTCATTCTTATGCTCGCTCAAAGCAAAAAACCAAGGAGGTTGTCGATCTCCTTCAGGGTAATGATGGTGTTAATAGCAATAGTTGTAAGGATATGGCAGAGGGTTTGAATGACTATTTTGTATCTGTTTTTACTAAGGAGTCGCCTGCTGATGATGTTGTGGATTATCTTAGTGTGCACTCTCCAGAATTTATTAAAAATGTTGATGTTGTGTCTAAGAAATTGAAGGGTTTGAACTCATATAAAGCACCCAGTCCAGATGGTATACATCGTGCTGTCTTAAGTGAGTGTTCAGATGTTCTTTCTGTTCCCCTGAGTTATATCTTTTCAAAGAACTTTGATGTTGGTGTTGTTCCTAGTGATTGGAGAATTGCTAATGTCACTCCTATTTTTAAAAAAGGGTGACCACAGTTTGCCTTGTAAGTATGGGCCAATGAGTCTTACTAGTGTTGTGTGCAAGGTCATGAAGTCCATAGTTAAGAATGTTGTACAAGATCATTTACTGGTCAATGGTTTGTTGAATTTGTCCCAGCATGGGTCCTTACCTAAGAGGTCTTGTGTTTCTAATTTATTGGAGTGTTTGATAATGTTACTAATTAAGTTGATTCTGGTCATAATGTGGATGTTATCTATTTAGATTTCCAAAAAGTATTTGATAAGCTTCCATTCGACAGGCTCATGATGAAAACAAGAACGTTCGATGTGGAGGGAAAGTGTGCCAGTTGGAAATATTCTTGGTAAGTTGACAGGTCACAAAGACTTGTTGTGAATGGTCAATTATCTCCATGGAAGAAGGTTACAAGTGGTGTTCCTCAGGGTTCTGTATTGGGTCTGCTTCTTTTCTTAATCTTCATTAATGATATTGATGTTTCCCTTGGCTCCAGGATTTGTAAATTTGCTGATGACACTAAGCTGTACAGAATTGTTGATGATGCTAGGGACTCTTCACTTTTGCAAACTGATCTGGATAAGTTAGTTTCTTGGTCCCAAACATACCAATATCATTCAAAGCTATTTATTTTTTCGTCAGAGCAATTTGGCTTTTGATTACTGCATGAATGGGTTAAATCTTGGTTGGCTTGATCAAGAAATGGATCTACACTGTAGGTGTTGTCATTACTGGCAATCTGAAGCCTTTTAAACAGTGTGCTTTAGCAGCTGCAAGGGCAAATAGGATGCTTGGTTTGAATAGAAGAAATTTTTGTTTTGATGGTAGAGAGGTTGTTATTAATTTGTATAAACAATTAGTCAGGCCTCACCTTGAGTATGCTATTCAGGCTTGGAGTCCCTTTAATGAGAAGAATAAGTTCATTTTGGAGCAGGTTTAGTAAAGAGCCACCAGACTTATTCCTAAAGTAAGGAATCTCTCTTATGCATCTAGGTTGCTAATTCTTGGTTTGACCACGCTTGAGTTGAGAAGAGTACGTGGCGTATGATTTTCGAACCGTATATGGAAATTCCTTTTTTTTGACCTTTCCAAATCTTAATTACATTTTTTGACTCAACTCACATTTGCTGGAGACTCCTTTTTTCGTTTATATGCCACAGTATTTGTTCTTTTTCTCTGATGAGATGTACAAACAATGGATTTTCTACCGACTTTATAGTCATGACAGTGTAGAAGCCCAAGAATTTGCTGCAAACCAAAGAAACGTTGCAATGACGTCATGAAGAAGCAGCACTTCAATTGGTTTGCAGCAAATTGTTGGGCTTTTACACTGTCATGACTGTAATGTGCGTAAAAAATCCATTGTTTGTACATCTCATCAGAAAAAAAGAACAACTACTGTGGCTTATAAACAAAGAAGGGAGTCTCCGGCAAATGCGAGTTGAGTCAAAAAATGTAATTAAGATTCACGAGTGGTCAAAAAAGGAATTTTCATACAGGCCTACAGTTCGAAAGTCGCTTTAGAAAGTGCCATATCTTTTTTTTTTAATTATATATGTATATAGGTTGCCATAACGCTATGAACACCTGCGGTTACGTCGACTCCGACTTCGAGAATTACTATTACTAATACTATTCTGTAGCCTACTAGCCTAGCTAAGGCTACCACTACCAGTACCAAACACTGGAAAAAATAAATCCATAGTGGTCCTGATCATGAGTAAATATGATGACAATGGACATGATCTTCGAAAAATATGGGCCATTACAATATTATTCAATCGTATTTTTCTTTTCTAGGCTAACAGTAACATAGCTTCAAACTTCGATTTTGAACTCTTTTTTTTTACCCTGCCACAATTTTCGCGCAACTAATAGGTACAAAGCCACATGGTTTACAAAGCACTTTGTTATCGTACCTTTTCTTCAACGCAGTGGACAACGATTGTTCCATAAGTTCTGCTAAGCCATCGAAAAAAGGCTGGAACTCCCATCTTTGACAAGAGAGATTACAAATTGAAGATGATATGATGCCAACACTTGAAATTGCTGTGATTTTTTGTCAATTTTTAGTCAAACAATCATAAATCGCATCATGCATCATGCATCATGGGCAAAAATGGTAGGCAAATTTTGCGCGACGCCGCGAAGTATATGCCTTAGTACAGTTCGAAAGGTCGACGACAATAGCTAAGCACGATTCTCTCAAACAGGCTTTAGCTTAACATTTCTTTAGTTTAGTGGTAAAGCAAGTATATCTTATATGAAAAAGGACTTAAAAAGAAACAAATTACTGCAGAACGCATTCGAAAATCTTATTTCGTTAAGGAGATATCCAAGTTTCAAGTTTGGTATCATTTGGGTAGAAACGATTGAAATCAGACTAGTTGTGAAATTGTAATTCCCGAGTCAAAGTCTGTATGTATTTTATCATATTTTGTCCTGCAATTTTGTGGCTTAAAAACCGTGGAAAATATGTCAAAAAGTAGCACGCTGAATCTTGTAAGGGTTTTAATAATATACCACCTGAAGAAAGTTCGAGGAAAAATAATTTAAGCAGTTAAAGATTTAAATACATTTCCTATAAAATGCATAAACAATTGTTAAGAATGTGAGGATGAATATCTCCTTAATGTAATAAGATTTTTGAATGCTTTCGTCACCATTCTGTTTCTTTTGAAGACCTTTCATATAAGATAATCTTGCTTCACCACCCAACTAATAATCTTTCAAGGGGTTTTGAGCTTATGCGAGGCTCAATAAGCCCAGAATCAAGATTTACGTTCAGATCTTTGCAGCGTTTATCATATCCTAAGCGTTTTGGGGGATATTTTGCTATGATGCTATGTTTAACTTGAATAGATCGACACGTTGATGCAATAACCGTTCATATTGGTGTGTAGTTGTAACGTATTTTGCATCCAAAATATGCTAAAAATATTTCAAAATATCAGATTACGGTATGGGGCAATATGAATAAATTTACCATATATAATAACGTTTGCTCGGGAAATAGAACCGAATATCTCCGATTGAAAGAAAACTACGTTTTTATTGGCTGGAGCGTTAAAATACCGTCTGGCACATGTGCAAATTCAGCTTGATATCCCGTTTGGGATTTCTCTCAATGTGTAGTCAAATTGAGGTATAGCACTTTTATTTGATAGCTCGTTTGGGGTACAACTTGAGCTTAAAAACTATTAAAAGTTCAAGAATAGCCTGAATAGACTATTTAAGTCATATAGCGCATTTAAGTATCTCTGGCTATAAAATCACCAAAGTGTAAATACCTCACTGATTAAAAACACCTTTCAAATCACACATATGGTATGGCACAACTCCCTGTTCACAAGAGTTTTGTTATTTGCGTGCAAATGATAAAAGCTTGTAATAACTGATGCATAAAATCGCCGTTATTTGTGATGGGTATCTTAAAGGATTACTTCAGGGGTCAAGTAAGTCTTTTCTATATATGAAATGGGACTACGAAAGAACTTTTTTTTAATTGTTTTGGGTACCGAGACACTTTCCCTCCACACCAAGCGCTCTTGTTTTCAACATGAACCTGCCTAAACAAAACCTTATCAAATGCTTTTTGGAAATCTAAATAGATAACATCCACATTATGACCAGAATTAACTAGTTGAGCAACATTATCAAGAAACTTTAATAATTTAGAAACACAAGACCTCTTAGGTAAGAACCCATGCTAGGACAAATTCAACAAACCATGGACCAGTAAATGATCTAGTACCGTGACATCTTTAACAATGGACTCCATGACCTTGCACACAACACTAATGAGACTCACTGGCTTATAGTTACAGGGCAAACTGTAGTCACCCTTTTTAGAAATAGGAGTGGCATTAGCAATTCTCCAATCACTAGGAACAACACCAACAGCAAAGCACTTTGAAATGATAATACTTAGAGGAACAAAAGGAACATCTGAACACTCACGTAAAACAGCAGGATATATACCATCTGGACCGGATACTTGATCTAAAATCAAACCCTTCAACTTCTTAGACACAACATTAACAGAAAAATCAAAATCCTTAATAGATACTGGAGAGTGCACACTAAGATACTCCACAACAACATCAGCAATGGACTCCGTAGTAAAAACAGATACAAAGTAGTTATTTAAAACCTCAGCCATATCCTTATCACTATTAATAGTAACACCATCATTTACCTGAAGGGGACCAACAACCTCCTTGGTTTTTTGTTTTGAGCGAACATAAGAGTGAAATGACTTAGGATTAATCTTAACATCTTTGGACAAATGTTTTATATAATAATGGGACTAAAACTATCTGTTAAGATGAAACCTGTTTGCGTGGCAAATCGATACCAATAGTATGAGAAGAAAACCATTCATAATCCATGTTTCTTTATTAAATATTGGATCAATATAGATCCTTTGCTCAAATGTCCTTGTGTTTGACAAAGAGACCCGATCGATACATCATTTTTGTACATAATGCGTGCTTAATAATAGGATGGTAAAAGTTTGATTATATAATAATGGGGTAAGATTATCTGTTAAGATGAAACCTGTTTGGGTGGTTAATCGATATCAATAGTATGAGAAAAAAAACATTCATGATCCATGTTTGTTTGTTAAACATTGGATCAATATAGATCCTTTGTTTAGATGTCCTTGATGTCTGTTACCATGGCAATATGGGATACGGGATGGAAGACTAATATTAAATAAGGGTATTGGTCCAATACATACGTAACAGAATTATGTCATTTTTAGTCAATCAAATTGATCAATTAATAGTGGTGTGATGACCATATATGGCAATAGTATTGAATGTCATTCAAGACTGAACATTTAAAAGCGGGCGAAATACTTTGTTTTATCATTCATAGCATTCGTCAGCTACACTAACAACCACAATATATTGAGTTATATCAATTATAAGATGTTGACATTACGTGTTATACTTACTTTGGTGTATTACTACATTGTGTGAATATTGCGTGTTTTGATTTCCATGACTCATTACAAGGAGAGAAACAGGAGAGGCCAATTGTCGTTTAGGGGAACAGCAGGGATGGTGGAATTATGAACCTGCAAGGCCCGAAAGTACGGGGTTGCGTAATTCATTATTGTCTTGCTCATATATATCTGCCACTGTAATTACTTTGGGATTTGAATATGGTATGTGTGTTTCAGGCGTTTTTTTTTAAGTTGATGGCTGGCAATAACATGTGAATTGATAGATTGGTTTATGAATTGCTTGAAATTATCCCAAGATGATTGCATAGAATGTACACGCCAACATTCACAAGGAAGAAAACACACCTTGCTTATCCTTGAAACGCTAGAGTTGCCTGATGTTAGACGAGGGTAGCAACTGTATTTTCATCAACCTCGCATAGGACAATATAACTCGAATGAAATCGGGTTTAAGTAGTGTTTTGGCACGGCGCAAGGTTCGTCGACGTTCCGTCGTCATGGCGGTTCTCTCCGGACAGTCCTAGACTGGTCGATGTTCACATACAACATGATACACATCTACATTTCATAACGTCATAGATACTTTTGTCCCATTATCAAGATAATGACGTCATTATTGCGTGTACGCAATGAAGTCCCTCGCTTTTTAACTCATTTTCCTTGTTTTTTACCACTTTTTGTTCTTCAAATTATCCTCTCAAAAGTTGATGGTTGAGAAAAAAGATCGCTCAAAAGTCAAGGATTTAAAAACTTTTCTCAGAGTACACGTCAAAACAAAAAAATCTTCTCAAATTTGACGCCCTGCATAAAGTCATTGGAGAATTTTAATTTTTTGATTGTCAAGTACAATGTCTTCTCAAATGATGTGACTCAGTAAATTGTGACGATATTATCCCAAAATTATCGATAATCGTGACATGGCTATTTATCTATATTACTTTTACAGTTTAAACTCTTTGACAAATCTAAACTTCTAATCAACAGATTATCAGGTTTTTTTTTTCAAATGGCGACAATGAGTACCATGATACCCCACCTGACACACCCAGTCAGGAAAAGCCATACACTTCGTTAAAAGGACTCTGCGGAACAATTGAAAATATCTTGTGATGCAATCCGATGACCTGGAAAATCTCAGGGGCCACTATACAGATCCCGACCAATCAGAAGCTCTGTGATCGAGAATATCCTATGATGGCAATCCGATGACCTGAAAAATCTCAGATGTCACTATACAGGTAGGGACCAATCAGACGCCAGCATCGCACATGAACTATACACCTCGTTAAAAGGACTCTGCGGAACAATCAGAATATCTTGTGACGCAATCCGATGACCAAGAGGGAAAATCTCAGGGGTCACTATACAGACCCCGACCAATCAGAAGCTCCGTCGTTGAGAATATTCTGTGACGGCAATCCGATGACCCAGATGGAAAATCTAAGGGGTCACTATACAGACCCCAACCAATCAGAAGCTCCGTCGTCGAGAATATCTTATGACGCAATCCGATGACCCAGATGGAAAAATCTCAGAGGTCACTATACAGACCCCGATGAATCAGAAGCTCCGTCGTCAAGAATATCTTGTGACGACAATCCGATGACCTGGAAAATCTCAGGGGCCGCCATGGTCACTACCTGTATAGCTGCACCTCACTACTCACCAACTGTTTGTATAACAACGCCACAACTTCTTGTTTTTCCGAAGAGCCTGCAAAACCTTCAGCGACACCCACACTGGCTGATTACGCCTACATACTTATTTTAATGAGACAAACCTATTTACACCCTCCAAAATTTTAGTTCGGAAAACATCCCATGTTTTAGAAGGATCTAAGTCTCATAGCAAAGAAGTCCAATCTAATGACAAATTATCCTGAAGAGCGGCAAAGTCAGCATTCTTCAATCTAAAACCAGTTTATTAGCTGCAGAAACCTTTGTAAAACAATACAGATCAAAACAAATGAGGTCATGATCACTACACTCTACCTTACCGCTACTTAACACATGGAAATGTTTGCGCGACACGTACAAAGATAGATTCTTTAAAGGAGACAGAAAGTCTGACACAACCCTTACTTCATATGTTAAGAATTAAAATTTACAAATTTTCTGAATAAGTTTCATAACTCCTGAAGAAATCTAACACATTTGTTGTACTTATTAAAACTTTAATGCTACTAAATAGTACCATGGGAGCCGCCATTTTTATTTCAAAACATGCAGATTATGATATCATCAGCCCAGCAGGATGTTGAAATGCTTTGTATTTCTTTTAATTTATCTCAAGTTTTCTAGCTTATAAAAATTGTTTTCCTTTTGCAAGGGACAAGAACGTGACATTTTTGTTTACACATGAAAAAGTCGAAACATGCTATTAAAACTTTTTGTCACATTATTTGGAAGAAAAACATAATATGAAGTTATAAAGAAATATAGGCCTATTATATTCCTTAGTATATGTTAGGAAAAAATAATGTCATCATTAACAAGATTTCAATACAGAATTGAGTAAATTGGCAACCTTCAAATTTATGTGTTGACTTTAAAGATGGATAACTTGAGACAGGATGAGATTTGGACTTGCTGTTTTCGGTAGTCAGGTAGTTGGTTTTGATGTTAATCCTCTATCATATGAAATAAGAATTATATCAGACTTTATGTCTCCTTTAAAATAACCGGTGGATTTGTTGATTTTCGATTACATGATATGAGTACACTCTCGTCAATCGTACATTTGATTAGTCTGATCTGGGAGTTGTTAAGAACAACTCCCTGGTCTGATTACGCGATTCTCATGTTGTTCAACCGTTTCAATTGAGTCAATTTCGCCAAAAACCCATCCTTTTTTCTACTTTTAGGAAACAATTTCGCTTAGATAACCAGCGTTACAGGTTTTTAAACATCCTTGCTTCGAGGTAATCTAATTTTTTGTAACATTTGGAGGTTATATAAGAAAGCCAGAGTAACTATAAAACAAAACGGAAATCATCGTTAACTTTGCACAGAGAAGACAACGGAGATTTCCCCAATATAACACATGCATTCATGATTTGTTCGCAATATCAGGGAGTTGCCATTTACAACTACCTGGGAATATTGTAACGAAAAATACATCCCCTAAATCCCAGCCCTCTATGTACACCGAGGATGTAACATGCCTCTGGCCCGATGACCATAAGTAATTCCCAGGTACCTTTTTCTTTTTTTTTAGGTATATCATCCCTCGCCTCGTGTGTGAGCGAGTCTCTTCTCTTTTTGGTAACGACTGCGTCAAGCACCGTTGAGATTACATTGAACTGTTAAATAAGTCGAAGCATTTTAAAGTTATATTTACAAGTGAATTTTAGTTAATTTGTGGATTCTGAGTGATTTATACGTTGGAAGGACCTGCGGATATATCAATTTTAAACGCGTGAGTATAATTGTTTGTTTGGTAAATACCCAGAATTGACGGGGTGAAACCGACCCCAAAATGACCTCATTGAACGTAAAGGTCGGGAGAATTGGTAATAACCACTTAAAATAATTGCTTAAAACTGACCAAATTGGGTATCCGAGAGTCCGTCGGTTGGTTTGTTTGTTTGTAAGTGCGGCGGTATAATGCGAGTGAAAAGCCAAATTTCATACCAATACGAGTTCCACGAGAGACTGAGTCCATATAAAGTAAATCAAGAGTTTCCATACATGGAATACAGAGTCTCCATATATGGAATGCAGAATCCATAAGTTAACAGATATATTCCATATTTGGATCAGTCATATTTCCATGGAGTAGCCATATCTCCATACATCTATGGATCGGGAGTTTACATATGGCCTATGTATAAATTTTCAAGTTTCATATGTCGAGAATATACCAGTATAGAACCAACACCACTTGTCGTGTCAGATTTATATACTAGATAGTCACCACCTAGCGCATTTATTAGGGGCACGATAAACCCCATCAATCTCGACCCCCTCCCCTTCCTCCCCTTCCCCCAGTACAGTCCCCCAGTACTTGGTCGGCGTTACGCGTGGTGTACAGCGGTGGGATAAACCAGGCCTTGTTAAAATATGCATTTTATTCGATCATAAATGTTATTGTCGTGTTTCGTCATAGAAGTTAAAATCATTTCTGAGAAGGGAACTGGGGATGGATTGTAAAGTTTCCACGCAGTCGACGGGGGTGAGCAGCCGGCATACGTCAGGGGAGGCGTCTGGTAATGATCAGACGACGAGTTATCCAGTAACCGGAAGAGCTGTTAGGCGTAATGAAGGAGCTACATTAGAGGCGGGCTTTCGCCAGTATGGTGATTAGAGCGGCAGGTGATGACAGTGACCCATATTTTGAGGTTCGGAGTACGGTTGGATTTTTTGCCGAAAATTCCTCATTAGCCTCATCGTTGTGCGGCGTTAGCTGTCCTGCAGGAGAGAGAATGGCTGATACCGGCGAGGCGGTGCTTCCAGTTCGTGGAGACGGATCGCAGGCTATATATGCAAAGTCACGTCCGGTTCATTAACTGCACACAATGGAAATCCATTCGTTGCTGTATCACAGAACACTAATCCATTTATGGAACCGATGGAAAACAATGGAATCGTCGTCAAGGGCAGTAGCGGATATTTTCATAAGGATATGGAAACAAAAGGAATAACAGAAAGGAGTATGGAAACAAGATATGGAAAGGACTATGATAGGCGGACAAATGGTGTTATGGAACTGGGGTATGGAAAAGATAGGACAATTGTTAGAGATATGGATGCGAGTTATGGAAAACGTATGGATCAGAGAGTTGGTATGGATGCGGGTTATGGAGAACGTATGAATAGGAGAGTTGGTATGGATAGGAGAGTTGGTATGGATGCGAGTTATGGAGAAGGTATGGATCAGAGACTTGGTATGGATGCGAGTTATGGAGAACGTATGGATCAGAGAGTTGGTATGGATGCGAGTTATGGAGAACGTATGGATCAGAGAATTGGTATAAATGCGAGTTATGGAGAACGTATGGATCAGAGAGTTGGATGCGAGTTATGGAGAACGTATGGATCAGAGACTTGGTATGGATGCAGGTTATGGAGAACGTATGGATCAGAAATGCGAGTTATGGATCGTATGGATAGAAGAGTTGGTTGGTATGGATGCGAGTTATGGAGAACGTATGGATCAGAGAGTTGGTATGGATGCGAGTTATGGAGAACGTATGGATAGGAGAGTTGGTATGGATGCGAGTTATTGAGAACGTATGGTTTAGAGAGTTGGTATGGATGCGAGTTATGGAGAACGTATGGATAGGAGAGTTGGTATGGATGCGGGTTATGGAGAGAGTATGAGCCGGCGAAATTACCGAGATATGGATACATATGGAATGTATGGAGGAATGGGTACAGATCAGCGGAACTATAGAGGTGCGGATGTAGGTTATGGAGAATGCGTGGAGCGGATGACTACGCGAGATGTTGATGTAGTTCATAAAGGATGCATGGAAGGGAGAGTTGTATCAGATGCAGTACATGGATATGCGCAACAAAGGGTTGAAAGAAACAGAGAGTGTGGTGAAAAAGATGCGCGTGTTTGTCATGATATAAGCAGAGGAGAACGTCATGTTGCAAATGTGTATGATAATGGCATGGATAGAGTTTATGGGTGTTATGTGGATGATGGGCGTAAGAGACGCTTGTATGATACACGTGCGAAAGATATATCGGAGAAATATGGAGGAATAATGTACCCGCAGGATATGGGTTGTGTTGACCGGGCTGTGGATGGTAGATGTGCACAAGGCTTTCGCGTCGACAGTGGTGAAGAAATAGGGACTCCTATAAACAAGATCTTGGAGACATAGTCCCTTATGAGAGGCCGTGCAGCTAGTAACATTCGAGGTGGCCGAACGCTTGTTCAACCGGATCAATTTGAAGGGACTGGTAACTGGGATGACCATCTCGTCCAGTTCGAAATCATTGCAGATCTTAATGGTTGGGACCCACTTGCAGCCAGTTTGAAAGGTCAGGCAAGAGGAGTACTAAGTGATTTAGACAAAGTTCGTAGGCGAGACTACACAGAGTTAACATCAGCCTTGAATAGAAGATTTGGCGCCGCCAATCAGACCCAGTTATTTCGTGCCATGCTTAAAAGTAGGTATCGGGAACCTAGCGAAAGCATTTTCAAACTTGCTCAAGAGATCAAACGGTTAGTTTTGCAAGCTTACCCAGAGGCACCTTACGAGGTAATAGAGACATTAGCAAAAGGATTATTTTATAGATGCGCTTGGTGATGCTGATATCAAGTGGCGTGTTTTTCAATCCAGACCCAAAACGTTAGCTGATGCGGTAGTTGTAGCCGTCGAACTTGAAGCTTTTAATTGGCAGAAGGGAAAAAGCATCACCAGAAAAGACCAACAGCTCGTGTAGGGAATGTGGGGGAGAATGCGCCTACTAATACACACAATGATGATGACAAGTTTACGAAGCAGATTCAGCTGTTAGGAGATGGTCTGATGGAGATTCAGAAAATGACATTTAGGCAGCAAAATTTTAACAACAGTTATCCGGTTGCAGGGAGATTAAGCAATGCGGCATCTGCGAATCAGGGTAATCAGATGAAACGTAACGCCTACAGGAGCGATAGACAGAGCAGGGCGAGTGCGTGTTGGCACTGTGTGAATACGGGCATTTGAGAGCTAATTGCCCAAAGTTACAATCCAGACGTCCTCAAGAGAGACAGATTGAAGCGGGAAACGGCAGGAGACCGGACTTGAGGGCCGAAGGCCGGTTGTGAGGAGGGGGCCCACCGAATGCAGTGTGCGAACAGGAGGAGTTGCAGATAATGGGAGTGGAATTTTTGTTGAGGGTTATGTGAATAACCTCCCTGTCACATTTTTGGTAGACACTGGAGCAAACATAACTATCATCAGACCCCATATCTATGAAAAGATTCCAGAGCCTGTGAGACCGCAGTTGGAAAACACATCCGACTCGGTGGAAATAATACTTGCGGATGGAAGAAGTTTATGACCTTTTTATTGGAGACAAGAGTGTAAAGCATCAAATTTGGGTTGCAGAGACGAGTGTAGACGCGATCTTGGGATTGGACTACCTACAAAAGTACTGCTGTAGCCTTGATCTGAAAGAAAAATCCTTGAGGTGGAATGATGTGTGTAGTGGTCCAGGAAGACGGCGTGAAGACATGCAGTGGGATATGACGATCGAGACGGAAATATAAAGGAAACCTGCTGTCGAGTTGTGGCTAGTTCCACTGTTGTTGTCACTCCAGCTGTTTAGGGAGTGAAGTAGTTATGCAGGGTAGTGTCTTGAGTCGACCCAGTCATTGGAAAAATGCACTTCTGGAACCGGCTAAAAAATTAATGGAATGGCATGGATTGCTTGTTGCCAAATTGCTGGTTGATCCGAAAGGAGGGAATCATTCCTGTGAGGGTTTATAATCCAACCTCTGATGTTGTGAAGGTGTATAAGGACTCAGTTGTCGCATTGTTGGAGGAGGCTGAAGTACAGTACAGAGTAAGGAAAGAGATACCGGTTGTATTGATGTCAGGTCAGAGCAGGCAACGTTTGAGAGTCCGAGCGAGATTCCAGTCCATTTGCATAAACTACTGGAAGAAAGTTCAGTAGGGCTTGACACAAGTCAGCGGCAAGTTGTCCTCAAGTTGCTGTCGAGATACCAGTCTGTATTCGCTAAGAATGAAAACGATCTTGGAAAAACCACAGTAGTCGAACATGAAATTCACACAGGTGGAGCAATGCCGATCAAACAAGCAGCCAGGAGGCCGCCCATGCACTTAATGGATCAAGAAGGAACATTGTGAGAGAGATGCTTGAAAGCGGAATTATTGAACCATCGTCAGGTCCGTGGTTGTCTCCAGTTGTTCTGGTGAAGAAGAAGAATGGTTCGTTGAGGTTCTGCGTCGATTACCGGAAACTCAATGCGGTCACAATCAAGGATTCTTACCCCATCCCTCAAATCTCTGATTCCTTGGACGCCATGTCGGGCGCAAGACATTTTAGTACATTGGACCTCGCCAGTGGATATTGGCAAGTGGGTATGTCGGAACAGGACAAGGTTAAGACCGCGTTTGCGACCAGCGCAGGGCTCTTCCAATTCAAAGTCATGCCGTTTGGGCTTTGTAATGCGCCGGCAACCTTTGAACGATTGATGGATCGTGTGCTATCCGGATTACACTGGCAGACATGTCTCGTCTATTTGGACGATGTTATTGTGTATGGATCGACATTCGAGGAAGCTGCGGAAAGGTTAGCTCAAGTCTTCGACAGGTTGCAGAATGCTGATTTGAAGTTAAGTCCAAAGAAGTGCCACCTGTTCAGGGAAAGTGTTACTTACTTGGGACACGTTGTATCCCGTAATGGAATCGGAACAGATCCCGAGAAGGTCAAAGCTGTCGTGGAGTGGCCTCAACCCCAGAAACTCACAGATGTCAGAAGTTTTTTGGTTTATGTGGTTACTATAGAAGGTTTATAAGGGGATTTTCTGACATCGCAGCCCCTTTGTTTAAATTGATGGAGAAGTACCAGAAGTTTGACTGGAATCAAGACTGCACGATGGCGTTTGAGAAACTCAAGACAGCAATGACAACCGCACCAGTTTTATCTTACCCAAGGACTAACCATGACTTCATACTTGATACTGATGCCAGTGATCACAGGATTGGTGCGGTATTGTCACAAATTCAAGACGGAGAGGAGAATGTTATTGGTTATTATAGCAAACGTATGTCGAAAGCTGAGCGACGGTACTGCATAACCAGGAAAGAACTGCTAGCATGTATTCAAGAAGTAAAGCATTTCCACCACTACCTGTACGGAAGAAAGTTCGCAGTTCAGTTCGAACCGACCATGCAGCGCTAAAATGGTTGATGCAGTTCAAAAACCCAGAAGGACAGATCGCTAGATGGCTGGAATTACTGGGCACATACGATTTCGAAATTTATCATCGCCCTGGTAAACAACACGCCAATGCAGATGGGTTATCAAGGAGACCATGTCACGAATTATGCAGGCATTGTGAAAAGACGGAAACAGCTGAGCAAGATCGATCCAGTACAGAGGTCTTGACGTCAAGGAAGAAAGCACCGGATGGAGATCGGCCTGGTCTTGCATCGAGGGAGATTCGACCTAGTGTGTATATGGGAACTGCACAAAACACAAATCAGGAAGAGGAAAATCCTGACCCTTAGGTTGAGTGGTGTTCAAGCTATAGTGATTGTAACATCCGCGAAGAACAGTTAAAAGATGAGGAGACAAAGCTGCTCATTGAATGGAAGATGAAATCACCGACAAGACCTCCATGGGCAGAAATTTCCAGAGAGAGTAAGGAAGTTAAAGCACTATGGGCCCAATGGGACTGTCTCGAGGTACGTCGTGAGTTGCTCCAGAGGAAATAGGAGAGTGTCGAGGGTGATAAGATTTCTTGGCAGTTGTTGGTACCGAGATCAATGCAGACAAAGAAGATGGAACTGCTGCACGACCACCCTACAGCTGGACATTTTGGGATTAAGAAGACTATGTATCGCGTCCAATCTCGATATTATTGGATAGGCTGGAGGCGATTTGTGGAGAGATGGTGTAAGTCATGTGAACTTTGCGGCTCCCGAAAAAGACAGAAAAGAAGGGCAAAGCTGAAATCTGAGAAATCCGGCGTTACTATGGAGAGGATAGCCATGGATATTCTAGGTCCTCTGCCTGTTACCAACGATGGCAAAAGGTACGTCTTGGTGTTTCCGATTATTTTACCAAGTGGTCTGAGGCCTACGCCCTACCTAATCAGGAAGCCGAAACCGTTGCAGACGTCGTGTCTAGACAACTATTATGTCGATTTGGACTACCAAAGAGAATACACACGGATCAAGGCAGGAATTTTGAATCTAAGGTTTTTCAGGAAGTGTGCCAATTGTTCGAGGTGGAAAAGACAAGAACTACTGCTCTTCACCCACAGAGCGACGGTATGGTCGAAAGACTAAATAGGACCTTAGCAGCCATATTGTCCAAAGTCGTTGATAAAGATCAGCGTAATTGGGACAAGTGTTTGGATTTTGCAATGATGGCCTACCAGTCGGCACTCCACGAGTCGTCGAAAACTACCCCCAACGAAATGATGCTAGGCCGCGACATCGTCTTGCCTGCCGACCTGGTAATGGACCAAAGGGACGGAACATCGCGGGAACATCTCAAACTGGAAACGGAGTACGCTATTGATTTGAGGGATAAGCTGCGCACAATACATCAGATCGCGAGGGAGAATTTGAAATTTGCTGCGGAGAGGCAGAAGACATATTATGACAGGAGGGCAGAAGAGTGTTCGTTCAAAAAAGGCGACGTGGTACTCCTATATAACCCACAGAGGAAGAAAGGACTTAGTCAGAAACTTCGTCTGCCGTGGCAGGGTCCCTTTGTCGTCACTAAACGGTTAAATGATGTAACGTTCCGTATACAAAAATCTCCAAAAATGAAGCCCCAAGTCGTACACCACGATCGTTTGAAATACTACTTAGGCGAAAACTCACCTACTTGGTTTAGGGAAACTTCCCCACGCCCCGTCTCCTGAAACCTCGAGTACCCGAAGTGAAGGACGTAATAAAAGAAAGAGGAGTGCGATAGAGTGAATGGCGAGTGCGGTAAAAGCTGTACAATTACCCCTTTGTTGTTCTTTTTTTTTTTTTTGCAGCTACACTCAACAATAACCATGGCAGGCTCAGGAAAATATATTATGGACCTCAATGAGGAAGATCTAGAAAAGGCGTGCCGAGAGTACCGTTGCCGGGTATGCAAAACTAGAGTCGAAAGCGTGACGGCATTGAAAGAACATCTTAAAGAGGAGCACAATCAAAGGCGCTATGCATGCGAAACATGCAAATATACGGCAAGCCTCCGAACGGACCTCGAGCGCCACGTCGCAGCAAAACATAAATCAAGGAATAAACGGAGAAGTCATACTAGTGCTTCCAACTATGCCCCATCTTTAGATCAACTACTGTCGCCAACCACAGCCAGCTTTTCCAACCCCCTACCCCTGGAAGGAACTGGAGCCCACGTGGTGAAAAAGCCCTTCAACTTCAAAGACACCGCAAGACTTGGACCCATTATTCGTAGAGATTCCGGCCCCAACCACACACTCTAACCAACTGTTTCAACATTCCACTGTTCCGGTACCCAATACAAAGACGGAAAAAGTTATAGCGAATATCCGCGAAGCATCAAAATTACTTCCGGCGGCACAAACCTCCTCCGATCGTAAAGTCCAGACCCTCCCTTCAGGAAAAAAGTTCATCGTACTGACAGAGACAGCAATACATAATGATGGAACGTACTACCGTGCTGTTAGAGAGGAATACGTGTAACTGTTAAAACTCATCTATTATGATCATGTTTTTATTCATGTTTCTAAAAAATTGGCTAAATTCACAGAGAAACACACACTTACAAGTTACAATTCAATCCTTTAAACATTAATTATCTTTACCTTTTTATGTGAACGTTATCAAGTTGTGTTTCGTTTTTCTTACCAAATCCGACATTTTCGTGGTATATTACTGATTGTTCACGTATAACAAGGTTGAATTAAGCCAATTTTGCTAGTCCATTTTCATTATTTTCTGTTAACTTTGTTTCGTAAATATTTAGGTATGTTTGTTGCACTCAAAGACTACAGTTTGTTTTCAAAAAAAAAAAAAAAATATCCCCAAAATTTGTCTGACTTTTCACACTATAGTCTAACAGTCAGCGTTTGTTTATGTTTTACCAATTGGTAATCAAGTATGAAAGTGTCATTGTTGTTGGTTATCAAAAGTGTGATTAACCAGGTAGTCATATTACTGTTAGCGGGTGGGTGATATGAAGTCACGCACGATGGGTGTATGATTTAATTACCGTTAGTTGTGGGATTGTTCAGAGGGATAATTTTTGTGTGGGATTGTTCTGAGGGATAATTCTTGTGTGTGATGTTAGATAAGTTGATTTTATGTGAAAGCACACATTTAATTCTGGGGACTTTGTAAATAGGTATTTTGTTTGTTTAGGGAAACTTGTATTTATTTTTTATCTATTTTTTTCTTTGAGAGGAATAAATCTTAAAGAGGTATGGGAGGTCAAAGTTAAAGGTGACATACAGTGGTCACTTTATGCTGTGAGAAATATTTATTATTATTTTCTTTTATTATAATGTATCTTAAAGTAAATGCGTGGAAGCATTTATTTTGTGTGGGGAGGGGGGTAGTGTAACGAAAAATACATCCCTTAAATCCCAGCCCTCTATTACACCTAGGATGTAACATGCCTCTTTCCCGATGACCACAAGTAATTCCTAGATCCATTTTTTTTTAGGTGTATTATCCCTCGCCTGTTGTCTTTATGGTAACGATTGCGTCAACACCGTTGAGATTACATCAAACTGTTTAATAAGTCGAAGCATTTTAAAAGTTATATTTACAAGTAAATTTAAGTTAATTTGTGGATTCTGAGTGATTTATACGTTGGAAGGACCTGCGGATATATCAATTTTATACGCGTGAGTATAATTGTTTGTTTGGTAAATACCCAGAATTGACGGGGTGAAACCGACCCCAAAAATGACCCCATTGTCATTGAACGTAAAGGTCGCGAGAATTGGTAATAACCACTTAAAATAATTGCTTTAAACTGACCAAATTGGGTATTCGAGAGTCCGTCGGTTGGTTTGTTTGTTTGTAAGTGCGGCGGTATATGCGAGTGAAAAGCCAAAATTCATACCAATACGAGATCCACGAGAGACTAAGTCCATATAAAGTAAATCAAGAGTTTCCATACATAGAATACAGAGTCTCCATATATGGAATGCAGAATCCATAGGTTAACAGATATATTCCATATATGGATCAGTCATATTTCCATAGAGTAACCATATCTCCATACATCTATGGATCGGGAGTATCCATATGTGCCTATGTATGAATTTCCTTAAGATGTCTTGATTGAGTTTCATATGTCGAGAATACACCAGTGAAGAACCAACACCGATTGTCGTGTAATATTTTTATATACTAGATAGTCACCACCTAACGCATTTATTAGGGGCACCATAACCCCCATCAATCTCGACCCCCCAGTACTCGGTCGGCGTTACAATATCATACCGGGAAGCTTCACTGTTTGTAATCGTTCTGACAAACGACTATACAAAATTGTCTTGAATTTACCGTGTTCCTGACGCAGCCGATAGAAAAAATAATGCAGGAAAGTAATAAATTCGTGCGGCAAACATATTTTGTGATCATTTCTGAGATTTTTGTGCAGTTGCGAGTATATGTTCATGTAAGAAGGCTTCAAAACGTGAGCCCGTCACGTATTTTTAAATTGTTACTTTTTTCGGCCGTAAATTCACCCTTTTCCTTTCTGTTCTTAACAAAGTTATTCTTTCCCGAGAAATCAATCTTTCATTAACAATTTGCAAGTTAGATTGTATCTGAAGCCTGTAGGTGTTATAGTCGTTAAGATATCACAGTTTTAAGGCTGCCGGATTGTTAGTTTCTCCCTGATCACACCATGGAGTTTTTAACTGAGATTCAGTTAATAGCTTCATGATTACACTAACATGTATACCCAAGCCTCAACATGCCATTTTTTTTACGGTGGGCGGGACTTATAACACGTCATTGTTATATTAGTAAACATTTTATTACGTTATTTGCGTTTCTTACATCGTTATTCTTTTGTCTTTTCGAAGGTATTATTAATTTCGGTTCCTCCCGGATTTGTACTTTAACAAAGTGCTAGATCTAAGGCATATATTACTAAACATGAGAGTTTGTTTAGAGAAACGTATGAAACAATGTGATGAAGGTTGGCTTTGACTACTAGACTTTTCAGAAGGTACGAATTTTTCCGTATTTTAATAATACTATCTATATATTACTAATGATTATGCGCGGGAGATCAGTGTCCTTCTTGTAAATGGGCTGTAAAATGAATGACGTATTTCTAAACATTTTAGAAAGAGGGAGCACTGAGGTAACGCATAGGTAGCAAAACGTTTCATTGTCGATTTGTATTAAGAAAAGGGATAATACCGTACTTTTACATACCCATCTGATAGTACACTAGCCCTAAAAAAGAAATGTCCTTTATTTGGAATAACCTACGTTGTTTTTTTTCTTTCAGCTCATTTTAAGTCATTAGATTAATATTTGATTGTCATTAATTGTTTACGTTATATTTTTCAATTCAGCTGGATGCACTTTGTGCTCGATATTGATTATATTGGAGAGAGAGAGAAAAAGGACAATTATTCTTTAGAAATATTCATTAGGGCGTGGCTATTTACGTGAGAGGTGTGGTTTTGTAAATATATAGTTGATATTAATAATTACGTGAGAATCAACAGAATTGATTCTAATGATATCCATTTAGTTCAATTTATATTTTATTACAAATTTTGCAGGAAATGTTATGGTTATTTAATTAATAAAATTGGGAAAATTTTAATTCCCACATCATTGTAATAGTCAACCGCGGTATTTTACAAGATTTTTAAATATATAACCTGACGCAATTGTAGTTATCGGTATCGCTTCTCGGCCTTTTGGCTAAGATCATGTGTAGTATCTGTTCTTTTCAGCTTAATATCTGAAACGTGGCTCACTGAGCCACTTGTATATTAAACTGATTTTTGAACTTGGGCCATGGAATAGGAGCTTGCTCCGTCCTGGCCACGGGTTGGCCCGGTCTTGCACTACCGCCGGGATTCGGCCCACTCCCCATTGGGGAGAATAATATGATGTAAAAGCAGTAAATTTAATTAAGATTAGGAATTAAAAAGTTCTGTTATATAGGCAGTTTTTTAGTGGTGCTAAAGCAATACAGCAGTAGTGCTGACGGGAACCCTAGACACGTAGCCATTACTCAGGGGGCCGCTCACATGTCAAAAACCTATAACGACGGGAAAATGGCAATGAATCAAATTTTCAGGCATTTTGGGGGAATTTTCAGCTTTACTTAATTTTCGAAAAATTTCCTTTCTTTCAGGGCAATTTTTAGGATATTTCCTTCATGTTGTCTTCAATTTCCAGGCAGTTTTCGATTTTCAGGAACGTTCTTTAAATATAGGGAGATAGCCGAGTCAGGCTTGATTCTGATAAATAATTATGTTATATCATATTGTCATCATCATAATATATAGCCTTGTCGAGCATGATATTTTGCCCGACTTAGAAGGGTATGTGGGGGGGGGGGGGTGCGCCGCCCTACCTTGTTTGGCCATGGCTGGGGGCTGCCTCCCCCACCTCGTACGGCCATGGCTGCACACCTTTATTGACTTGAGGAGACTCGTCGACTGTTAGCAGTCATTGTACCCAAAAGTCTCTGGGTAACATATCTGATATGACCTCTTTGCTTGAGTTAGAACGTAAAGGTGCCATCATTCACTCAGGAAAACGATTTTAGAGGTTGGGAAACGTCGTCAGGTTAATTTTTTCCAAAAGAAAAAATTGTTGAGGGGAAACTCGGATCATTAAGTCGGCTCTTGATCACCAGGGCAATTTTATGATATACCACATACAGACAACAAAGCCATTGATATCATCGGCTATTTTTGAGAACTTTACAAATATCTGTACCAAGAGATAATACGATTCAGAACAGGTCTTGTCAACACCGACACTCTGGTCCCTGACACGTCGGAGAAGATCGATATACCTCTCCACCATCAGTGGCATTGCCAGGATTTTAATGCGGGAAAGGCTTATAGAGTGATAAAATATGTGACCTTACAAATTTTTCTGGGAGAAAGCGATTGCGTGTGGGAGCCCTGTCCTCCCCCTCCCCCCTCCCCCTTTTCTTTCCCGTAGCACTCCCACTGTCCATCACCGAGCTTAGTATACCGCAATGCCGGCCAATCAATCATCAGAATTGGAGGGTCTTAAGAAAGATTTATATTTTGAGTTACTTGGCTCTAACCAGGGAGTTGTTGCTCTAACCGTTTACCACACTTTCCACCACAATTTTGATAGTGTAGCTTTGTCCATAGAGGTGTAGGAAGCGCGGGTAGGTGGGATGAGAGGCGGGTGGGGTAGGAGGGGTGGGGGGGGGTGAAATCTCCTGATTGGGAGCTGAAATTGGGAAATTATTAACATAAATGTGGTAAAATAAATTTCATGAAAATTAGCCAAACTTTCCTGAAAATTGGCCAAACTTTCCCTAAAACTGGCCAAAATTTCACGAAAACTGGCCAAAATTTCTCGAGATTAAAGAAAATATTTGCTTCATGATATAAATTCATAAGCCACGCCCATCATGAAGATCAATAAAATAGATCTTGTTGACAACATTAGCATGTGCCCTATAATTAAGAACATTATGCAAAAACGGTCGCCCATTTACCTCCTTTCACGAATTTTCTAGTAAGCCATGCTTACTCATTAATATTCATGACATCACTACCCCAACAATTGAACACAATCCATTTGTGTTCCACATGACATAAGTCTGATGTACCGTTTGTTAGATATGGTGTTTCAACTTTTTTGAGCACTTTCACATTAAGCCACGGCCCACCATGCGCAATGACACATTGACAACGCATGTACACAATATAGTGTCATGGCCGGTACGATGCAAAACGGACATACGGTTGCTCATTTATCGCTTTCAAAAATGGCCCCCTCACACTCGTTAATATCATGTGCATGATATCTTTACCAGAAATGGGGTACTGTATCGGTAGCGATATGATTGTAAATAGCGCCACGACTTTTTCGTGATTCCTGGATGCTCACATAATACATTTTGTTATCATACAAAATATCTTAGATAAGTTGGTTGATGAGAAGACAAGAAATTTCAAACAATTGTGGTAATGTTCGTGTGCATCAGATGAGGACATTAAAGTTAGAAGAAGATCAAGAGTGCGTGTCTTTATTTAATGCCTTATATTTGAAATTTCTGTCATTATGGACAAGGCTAAAAAGAAGCGAAAAATACTGAAAAGATCTATGACCTGAGCTGTGAAAATATTACCGACAGTCCATGATAATGAAAACTCAATAGAATGTATAAACATAATACCCACAGATTTAACAGAAGCATGGAAGCGCATTCAAAGTGCACATGAGGCAGTGCTGATGTTGGGAGACCAGAACGATGGATTTTAGAATTGGAAGAAAGATACAACAGTGTATATACGCCATAATGTTGACAACTATAAAGCTGTGAGCCCACTGTAACTATTACCAGGAGGTCGCAGCTACCGAAGGTAGATGTGCGGTCATCCGTTTCCAGTAGAGGCGATCATCTGCATGTCTCACACACTCCTTAAGGTTGAGACCCGTTCCAATTTTTGATGTCAGTCAGCCAGGTCCTCCGTGGTCTGCCTCGAGCCCGTCTGTAACGAGTAGTTTCTGTAGTTTGTGTCCCCTCACAGCATATCCGAAATACTTCAGTTTCCTTTGGGCTACTAGGTTATTGAGGTTTAAGCATTTTCCCTTAACTTTAATTAAAACATCTTTGTTACTCATATGTGTTGTGTATAGGACTTTGAAGCCACGTTTCAAAATCATCATTCTTCTCCATTATATGTTGATTTGATAAAGTGCAGGTTTCACCAAAATATAGGAAAGTTGACAAAACATAGCATCCAGTCAGCCGCTTTCTAGTTGCTATTTTTGCTGATTTAGAAGTTAAAATGTTGATGAATCTTTTCCTGGCTATTTTGATTGTTTTGTTATCTGTCTGTTGTTCCATCCTCTGTGATTTGAAGGTCTTAACCTGTTCTAAGCACATTTCCTTTACCACAATGTTAACCTTCAGTTTCGTAACTGTAGCTGCAGAAAATAATAAACCCAAACAAAAGGTACTCTAATAAGGAAATGGTCAAATTTGAGCACAATATGGTCAAAACTTGACCAAGTGATGCGTGAATTATGCTCTGAACCATATGTGGTCAAATTTGGCCATTCACTTGGTCAATATTTTGACCATGCCCACTTGGTCAAATTGACCACATTTGGTTTGGTGCACAATTCACTCCTCACACTGTCAAATTTGACCATTAATATTTGGTCAATCTTTTGACCATTACAGCTTGGTCAAATCCTCTGATCATTTTGTGGTCAAATTGACTACAAAAATGACTAATTTTTTTCAGTTTCAGTTGACTAAATCCTACATCAAATTAAAATTCTGTTCTACAAATAAAAACAGCAACAACAAAATATGTTTCAGTTTGGAATTGTTTAATTTCTTAACTTTTCTGGGCAACTGTTTAATAATACAATGTTTTTTTCTATATTACAAATAACACAGAAATGAATATGTTAAATTTACTTTAAAAGATATGCAAATAAAACCTTCAGAGTATTCCACTGAACCTGAAATTGATCAATTAGAGGCACATAAGCATGTCAAGGTGTCCGCATTGGAAATGAACATGAACTCTTAGATTAATATTTGGTGATACTTTTCCTTTAACATCTAAGTTACTTGGACATTAAGGAAACCTAAATCAAATGTTTTTTAACTATGTCCAACTAGTCATGAATTATGATTTAAAAATCAAAACAAAGTTTTTATTCCAACTTGAATTACGATTTGTTTATAAAGTGTTGTGAAGCTATCTTTAAGATACAGTAAAATATCCTGCACAAACATAAATTTTTGCAATACACTGGCTTCAAATAATAAAACATTGGTATTTCATGAATTTTAATAGATTTTGGTGCAAGTTTTTTAATATTGCCTCTACATGTTGAGATGTCCACAACTCCACATAACAACAAATTATTCAAATGATAAACTAGGCTACTCTCATGTCTAAAATTGTTAAAGTGTCATATCTCTTCAGGCCAAGTGCAAGCAAGTGCCAGACATTTTTGTACTTCTTTTATAACGTAACACACTAATCAGTATCTTCCTAAAAAGACAATAAAGTTTTTCTGCAATTGACATCACATTCTAAGAAAAACCTAATTTCCGTGAAATCGTACCTTTAAAAAAATGCAAAAAAATTTCCTGAACACGTACATAAAAATTTATATATGATTAGATGAGCCTACGAAAATCTCAGCAATTCAGTCTTTATCATTTCCAAGCTAACATTTTAGTTCTGAACTAATAGATAATAAAAGCTTTGATTTGATTTTGTTATACATGACACAATTGGACTGTCATAGAGATTAAAAATGTTTTGACTGAAAAACCTGTGCATGGCAGAGATTTAAAACAATGAACTGACTTATTATGTGGGTCTCCCTGGCTCATACATACAACCTTTAACATACAAATTTGCATTTTAAGGTAAAACAATTGAAAGATCTTTAGGGTCTATGGATGTATAATAAGTTGTATACTGATTATACGAGCTTTAAAATCTGAGCAATCAGTTTTTCTTAATTTTAAAAACAGGGCAAATTTTTAGAGATATTGATTATCAAAGTTTGAAACTTTTTCTCGATATGGAAACTGTCCACCCAGTCTGCCATCACAAAATCATTGTGTAATTCTTTCAGTTTCCTTTCCGCTTTACTGTCCCTTACAATCAATAAAAAGTCTATTCCTGCAAAGAATTTGATTGAAGGTATGGTAAACACTCAAATTTACTCCAACCTTTACAAAAGAATTATGTTAAACAATTAAAAACACAAAACGATTTACATAAGAAAATACCAAGGGCACCAATACATCACATATTATCTATAGCTATTAAAGTTAATATATTGATTGTTTGCAAATTCAAAAAGCTGTCAAACGGTCAATTTCTTTATTGATTTTTTAAGAATTTTTCACCATTTTGAAATCAATTTGATTAATACAATACAATACAATTTATTACAGTGCTCTAGGCCATCTGGCCTTTGTCACAAACATAAACGATGAATTAAATGGTACATGATTGAGGTTCTTACAATAGACAATAATCAAAGAGAAAGAAACAAACGTCTTGCTTCCATTGCGTGTAAAATAAAGTGTGATAACTGCAAAAATAAGTATTTAGAACTAGCTGCTAATAAAGTATTACGTTTTGTTCTAGTTGCAGTCTGAAAGAAATATTTTGGGATAAATTTACAGCGGATTTCAGAAAGGGATGGACAAATTAGGAAAAAATGATATTCATCTCCAAATTCTTTCAAATTGCAAGCCTGCCAGACCCTCTGTTCATAGGTTATATTACAATAACGGCCTTCGTTGACTTCAATTTCAAGCAAGCACATCTAATTTTGGAGACCTTCTTAAACTTAAAAACATTATTGAATAATAGGTATGGCTCTGCATAGCTTTCTGTTTTAAATTGTGCATAACAACGCAAAGAACTTCTAGGTTTGATATCACTTAACCAGTTCTGTCTATCTATATCAAAAACTCGCTGCATAAAATTTTCATAGAAATGTGTAGTAATCCCTTCTCACTGCCCTTCCCAAACATTACCAAACTTAGTTGCATACAAAATATGTTTAACACACAGTCCCCATGATAGCACTCTTTGTTTTCCCAATATTCTTTGTTCTACATAACAATGAGTCTGATACCTGTCTTTATCAAGAATAAGAAGTCTTAACCAATATGTTATTTGCTTTAGTATTGTTTAACTTTTAAAGGAAAAGCGACCCAGCTCTCCTAGAGCTCTTATATTTATGGCATTTGGTGGTAAACCTAAAACATATTTATGAAATGAATTGTAAACTCTTCTTGTACTTTCATGGGGGGTGATACCCCATAACTCAGAACCGTATGTTAAAATAGGCATTACCTTTTGATCAAAAATTTGAAGGATATTACTTACAGGTAAATCAATAGTTCTAGACAAAATTTTCTTAAAATTGAATAAAGCAACCTTAGACTTTGAACCCTGTTGAACTTGGGATTTTGATCATACTCCTTTTGGCGTAAAATTTAATCCTAAGTAATTATGGTTATTTACAGTCTCAATAATTTTGCCTTTGAAATAAAAACCTTCACTTCTTGCAATGTGTCCACCCTTTCTAAAAACCATTACCTTCGTTTTATTTGAGTTTACAGTCAAATCATTCTCTTCACAATGATCTTGGAAAACATTCAATAAACTTTGCAAGGAATAAACATTTTCTGAAAAGATAAGGAGGTCATCTGCATAAAGAAGACAACATATATTATTGTTATTTATGATAATTCCTCGGGTGTTTGTGGACTTCAATCGCTCTTCAATACCATTGATATAAAGTAAAAATAAGTACGGGGATAAGATTACAACCTTGTCTCAGACCTCTCGCACAATTAAATTTGGGGGTAAGACCGTCCTTTGTCTTCACACATGACTCAATATTACTATACATTGATATAAGTGTCTCATAGAATTTACCCCTCATTCCCATATTATAAAGTTTCTTGAATAAAATACTGCGATTGATGTCATCAAATGCAGCCTTAAAATCAAGAAACGTGGCGTAAAGTTTTCCGTGTGGTTTACTCAATGCTTTAGAAATGACAGTGTGAAGTACAAAGGAATTATCAATCGTAGAGAGCCCTGCCTGAGAGAGTTGAACACACAATTACAATGACGGGGTCATCGCCTGCGTATTCGGTTATGATAGTACAAATGCTATCACGAAACGCTTAATACGACCCGGACGAGAACACAGGTACGACGTACGGACAGACATAACATCGACAACCAAGTCAATGTCCACGGCCTTTGATAACCAGTTGTGGTGCACTGGCGTGTCTACCCACCCCAGGATTGAACCCGGGGCCTCGTGGTCTGTAGACAGGTATGATAACCGCTCTAAGTTAATAGCTCCATGGTTGAACACACAATTACAATGACGGGGTCGTCGCCTGCGTATTCGGTTATGATAGTACAAATGCTATCACGAAACGCTTAATACGACCCGGACGAGAACACAGGTACGACGTACGGACAGACATAACATCGACAACCAAGTCAATGTCCACGGCCTTTGATAACCAGTTGTGGTGCACTGGCGTGTCTACCCACCCCAGGATTGAACCCGGGGCCTCGTGGTCTGTAGACAGGTATGATAACCGCTCTAAGTTAATAGCTCCATGGTTGAACACACAATTACAATGACGGGGTCGTCGCCTGCGTATTCGGTTATGATAGTACAAATGCTATCACGAAACGCTTAATACGGCCTTTGATAACCAGTTGCGGTGCACTGGCGTGATACCTACCTGAGCAAGAGAAAGGATATTATAATCCGAGAGCCAATCACATAGTCTACTACATAAAACTTTTGTAAATAACTTTTGTAAATACCAGGGAGTTGTTAAGAACTCCCTGTAAATACTTTGCCTAAAGCACACAATAGTGTAATAGGCCGATAACTACTTAGTAAGTCTTTATCCCCTTTCTTGAATACGGGACTAATTATTCCAACTTGCAAACACTGGGAAATTTGCCAGTTACAAAGAATTCTGTCAAACAATGCATGTATAACACGCCTCAGTGCCTGAGGTGAATTTTTGATGATTTCAATTTGAAGACCATCGATACCACAAGCTTTGCCTTGTTTTTGTGAACTGATTGCTTTCTCAACTTTATTAATTGTAATGCTGACATCCAAAATATCATCAGAAACTTCCAATAAGGAATATGAAATATCAAAATATACTGTAGAATGGTTAAATTCAAAAACAGACGTAAAGTATTGAAACCATTCAATAGCTAAAATATCATTTGTATTCTTGTTTGTGGGAGCTTTAAAGAAAGCCCAAAACTTCGTATTGTCTTTTTGTTTTACTAAAGTAAGAAGCTCCTTTGTTTTATTTTCCATGGATTGTGTTTTCTTGTATGTAATGAATTTATTGTAACTTTTCTTTATATCACAAAAACGTTCCCGACTTTCATTGCTACGTTGTATTTTATGTTCTTTAAGCGCTTTTCTAACCCTTGATTTAAATACAAAACAATTTTGCGGTTTCGGAAGAATTGCATTTCCCCTAATACATCTCACACCATAGATCCTTATTAGTAAATCATTTATTTGTGTCACCGCTACTTCAGGATTGTTATTTTCCAAAAAGCCTATGATTTCCTCTATTGTGTCCAATCATGGAGCTATTAAAGTTAATAGCTCCATGGTCCAATGTATCATTATTCCCCCACTTTTCAGAATATTCATTTTGTCTTTCTTTGTACCAGACTGTTTTCATTAGAGGAACACAATCAATAGACTGTGATCGTTCACCACTAACATTGGTATGGTGAACACTATTTACGTAATTAATATCAAAAGTTAGTGGTAAATGTGGCGAATCTACAGCATCACCAACTATAAGATTAGTAATTACTCTGTTATCGAGCAACTTCTGAGATGCTATTATGTAATCAACGACACTTTGCTCCGTTGATGAAATGTAAGTATATCCTCCGGTTTCACTTACAGGGGGAAATCTACCATTACAAATCCGCACGTTAGTACTTCTGCATAAGTCAATTAACAAATTACCATACAAGTTAACACCATTATCAACAGAGTATCGACATGAATGAATACCAGGTTAAGAAATTCCTAAAGCATTGTTTTCGTGTAATTCAATCAAATCTGACAATTGAGCAGTTCTAGCATTAAAGTCTCTAGCTAATATAAATGAGCATTCATTATGCAAACTATCTAGAACAACAATGTCTTGTTCTAGTCTTTCCAAAGAGGTCACATCAGAATATGGTGAAATCTCAGGTGGGTTGTACAATGCACACAAATATATCGGCGGGATGTTTACTGAAGAAGGAAGATGTATCCATATATGATTATCAGAACCTAAGTTCTGTATTTGCTGTAATTTCAAGCTACTCTTGAAAAACACAGGAACGCCTCCAGAATTTCTCTTAGCCTGCGAAGTGCGTTTTCTTACTGCTGTAAATTCCTTATACCTCAAAATTATTTCGTCACTGCTTCCTAGCCAAGTTTCCATGAAACAAATCATATCAAAAGCCGTGCAGTACCTCTTAAAATCGGGATTTTCAAGTTTTTTGCGAATACCTTCAACATTCCACACAAGTATTTTAATACTAATTATGTTACTCCCATAATCAATGATAAGGGTTCTATGCTCTTGGGTAACGGTGGATTGTCTGTCGATTACAGGGGAAAAAATGGTCCAACGAAACTCTTTGCTTGTACCAGTTCTTGAACGGCCAGGGCCTGACCATCAATCTTTTTCTTTTTAATGGAGTTGGTATTTTCGTCCCAGAATAATGCCTCACCATCGATAATCAATTTATCAAAGCGAACTGTCGCCTTCTTGTCTCTATCTCGGGGTTCCTTCATATAGGGCAGCAGTTTCTTTTGCAGGTACCTAGTGTGCTTTGTTAAGTCTTCGCTTACCCGAATTCCGGTGCCTTTTAGTTTTTTTTGATCGCTTCCCTCAGCACCAGTTCCTTGTCCTTGAATTTAAAAACTTGGCAATGATGGGTTAGGGTTTACCTTTTGATTTTAGTCGGTGACATCTTTGAAGGGTGATTGCATCAGCATCGAGACCAAGTTTTTCCCCTAAAACGATTTCAATTTTATTTCCGTTTCGGCCCATAATTCTTTAGGGGTGCCTGGAATGCCAAAAAATAAAATAATGCTGCCAGGCAAAAGATGTTTTAGTTTTTTTCAGCATTTTAAAATCATTTTATTCAAAAGTTGCCTTTTACATGTTCATACACCTGCAAAATATTATGATGGCCGGGAATTTTGTTTCATTTACAGTAAACTGTAAACTTATTCAGCTAAAATTCTTCAACAATACTAAAAAATATATGAAAGTACTTTTTGTCACAAATCACTATTACTCCCTAATATCCTAAGAATGATGCTCTGATTACTCCTCTGAGTACCTTTAGTGATGCCCGGCGTCCACTCCATTTTAATGACCACTGTTAGTCTACCCTTCAACACATTCTTTGAAGCTGTACTGGTGTTTCATGAGCTGTTATGGTATTTCATAGGCTAGGTTACATCAGCATCTGTTAAGAAAATACAGAAATGACAAAAAATAGATAATAAAATAAAAATCATTAATGAAATTTAAGGTCAGTGAACGGGTAGAGGCAACATTACCTAAATACTTAAGAATATATCAAAAACCATTACAGGCGACAGGAGCAAATAATATCATTATGATTACTAAAATGTTGATCTTTTTACAATGTTTTGAATCTATTATCGATTTGCATAATTTTGCATGTGTTTTGATGTATTACTAGGCTACCATGGTAATTTCTTTGTAAATCCTTTTGTTTGATTAATTGTGTATCGTAATGAACATAGACCTTAAAATAAAGAATATATTTTCATAAATGGCCCTTTTCTTTTTTGTATTATTTTCTTTTTCCTTAAATGCAAATTAGCAGCAATAATAAATGGTATTCGATTCAGGTAATTTTAGGGAAATGCATGGTTAAGGTCTTGCCATGTATTGACTTAGCACCATGGTCAGACCTTTTGCCTTTTGTCATATTATCAAAATGTATAGCATTTAGTTGATCTATGACAATAGAGTAACTACTCCCGTTTAGAATTATCTAAAAATCCTGTTGGCTTTATTTAAGTAACACAAATTTTGCACAACTTTCCATCTTATAACCAGGTAACGTAACATCAATGTTGTTCTTAAACTTGACTTACTTGCTCTACTACTCCCACAAAACACACAGCTCGTTCTGGAGGGGGTACTTCCATATGTGAGGTACAGATATATGTGCCGCAGATGCCTTTTTTGCATCATTTGGTAGTGCAGGTGTTTATTTTCATCAATTTCATAGTGCAGGTCTCAAAAAATGTTGTTTTACTCAATTAATTTTGTACTGCTGGTTCATTTTCACAATATTTTTGTTGAATACTCGATACTGCAGGTATCAAAATTGACTTCTTTGATAGAGCGGCTATCAAAATTGACTTTTTATACTGCGGGTTATTATTTCATAATTTCGTACTGCATGCAAAAATCTGTCATACTGTGGGGATGGTTTTCAGTTGATGGGCTTTACACCCCTACCACTTTTAGTATGAAGTGCCCCTCCCCCCACCAGATCTTGTTTCACCCACTACATAGATATAAATCCTCGGCAAGTCTGCATGCGTTGAAATTTTAGCTAAATGACATTCACCATCAAAAGCTAGAAGGATATAAGTAGCATGTGCAATTATACAAACATGTAATTAAACATGTGTTTGATACCTGGCATGATAAGTCTTCCATACCATCCTGCAAATTCCAGTGTTGTTCAGGTTAATCCAAAACCAAATGATTGTGAGTGATTGTCTCTGGGATACCAGGCCTGTAAATGTATGACAAAATATGCAATGGATGACTAAACAAGTACTCTATCATGATCTATACTCTCCTGGTGCTTGTAAACAGTATGCATTTTTAATATGTGTACTGTATTTATACATTTCTGCTATAAAATCTGCTAAAATATTTCATGGGATCTATGGTCCATGCTTGGGTCCACAGAAGAAGGGTAAAAATGTAGCAAAATGATCTCTTTTCGACTTCTATGGCTGTATAGGCCTCTTTACTGCCTTCAATGATAACAATCTTCTGCAAATGCATCTTCAATTCACCCACATTATTTTCAAGATGGCCGGCTGTATAGTTCACCATGCTGAGAACCGAAGTGCACCTTTAAGCTTCATGTATCATGAAAATTGGTCAAGAGCATTTTTGTCCACTCAGTGACATGTAACTGCTAAATAGTCCACCATTTTTTGGACCACTTTGCGGCAAAAATGGCTGATTTGTATTCGAAGGGCGCTAAGACAGATTGACAAATATGTGAAATAGCACAATTCTCCTATGGTAGAACTATTATTTATTCGACAACTAGATCTCCTCTGAAAATATTAAAAAGCCACCTCCCGTGTTCATAAAGATCATCCCACCTATCAATATTTACTAGCGAGATGTATGGTTGAGAGATTAAGTACCAGTCATGTGTTTAAGTTCAGCTTTCCTCAAAATAATTACAAGTGAGCTGGGTGTGAGATTTTAGTCCCAAGTCATGTGATTAATTTCAGCTCTTCCTAAATATTTACAAACAAGCTGGGTATAAAATTTGAGTCCAACTTGTTGTGTGTTTAAGTTCAGTTCTCTGCTAAATATTTACAAGTAAGCTCAGGGTATATGAGATTTTAGTCCTAGTCATGTTGCATGTTAAAGTTCAGCTCTCCTCTAAATATTTACAAGCGAGCTCAGTTTGAGTCCCAGCCATGTACTTTTAAGTTCAGCTCTCTGCTAAATATTTACAAGTAAGCTGGGTATGAGACTTAAGTCTCATGTTTTTATGTTCAGCTCTCCTCTAAATATTTACAAGCGAGCTGGGTATGAAGTCTAAGTCCCGTTACACATGTAACACGGTTGTCAAAGATCATGCACTTAAAAATTAGTTCTCCTCTAAATATTTACAAGCTAGCTGAGAATAAGATTAAAGACCCAATCATGTGATTAGGCCATTCATTTACTAAGTCACGAACAGTTCTGCAGCCCTCTCCTAAATTCTAAATATTTACAGGTGAGCTGAGAATGAAATTTGAAACCCAATCGTTGTGATTGTCTCAAATGCCCGACTATCAATGGACAGCAATGAATCATGTCGGCTATTTTCTTTGATATGCATGACGGCATGTAGATTCTAACAAAATAAACAGTGGATTATATACAATTGACACAAACTGACAACCTATCGCATACCAAATATTACAGCATTTCCCCGTATGGTTGTGATAATTTTGCTCCGCCCCGTACAGCCATATAAATGATACGAATAATGATGAGACCATGCATGTATTTTCGTTCCCAATACAGCAATGCTAACTGACTAATATAAATATAAACTTGTCGAAATTTTGTGGAAAGTGATACTTTATTTACTAGTCTGCATCGAAGTACGTTACATTACACCTTTTTGAAAATACAACAACCAACGCCACTTTTCTAAATTTACTCTTAGAAAAATATCAGCCATATTTGCAACAAATGCAATACATTTTTTACGTCATTCTTAAAACTTGCAAGGACTCATTTTATAAAGAGAAAGTTATTACACGTATTATAGTCCCCCCTCCCCTCTTCTCCTTTCTCCATTCAGACCACATATACCCTCTGCACTTATATTCTTTTTGCTAAATGCTCACATCCTTATTGAAATTATGGTTTATATCTACATAAGTTTAAACAATAAGCCACATACTCTATAAACAGATAAACAGGAATGGTCAAACCTGAACATGACGCAGTGAATATTTCAAGGAAATTTCACTGGGCGACCACAATCACCCCTAGGGCAACTGATGCGGGGCGCAAAGGAACATGTAAATTTGTGCACCTTCAAAATTAAAGAAAATGTTAAGTTTGACATAAACCTGTAAACTGCATAAATTTCATTTTATATGATGTTGTATGCTTTAAAAACTGTTATTCTACGACAGTATGGGAGCAGCCAGTTTGTTTCTAAATTGTACAGGTTACAACACCAACACGAAAATTCTGGTCACGCAGTCACCAAATTTCTCACTTGGCTATACCAAATGGTCGCCCACTTAGTATGCTAAAATATTCACTGCCGTGACGTGATCAACTAATATATCGATCCTAACAAGTAGTGTCAAATTTGACCATACTATAGTCAGATTAGACCATAAAATGACCAAATTTGTTCTTCAATTTTCACCATATATAGGATCGATGTATAGTGGATCATGGCACATGGTCAAATTTTCTTTTGTTGAGTGTGTGTAACAGTAAAGACAATAATGTTTTATTTATATGAATTTCTTGTGATAAGATATATATTAGTTATAGGATTCGCTGACTGTCTGAAGAAAACCTAAACGAAGTCTTGTTTAAATAAGTAAAAAAGTGAAATCTTTGCGATTGCAATTATACGATCTCACCACGTCCACAATGGCGATGGGGATAAAACGCAATAATAACATGGTAAACAAGTAAATAACACTCAGTGATTTATCCTCAATAACTGAAGTAAAGTACATTTTTGAGAAAATACAGTGGGCAGGTATACAAGAACTATTTTGGAAAAATAAAGTAGGTTGTAAAACAACATTGCTTGAAATTTTGACTTTGACACATATTACGTAAAATGGCTTTTAATGAAAACACGCAAAATAGTATCTGGTTTAAGTGTTGTATTTTTAAGACACTTCACTGAAATTTCACGTTTATATTGGTTTAGGACATTGATAATTTTTCTGCCTGTTTTTTTATAATCATCGTTGTGAGTTTAGGACAGCTTTCCATCCATTGCCAGTTTTGCATGGACCATTTCATAGCGTGTCATACAGAGAAATTTCGCTTTTATGGGAAAAACAAGCAAATAACACTCAGTGAAAAAACCAGCCGAAAATAAAAAATATAGTAAAAATGGTTTTCCACCGAGCTTGTCAAACCCTTTATGTTAGTGTCTTAATGCTCTGGCAATCTTTGCGATACGAGAAGCTTTTCATTGCCAGGAGGAAAAGTATCTTGTAAAGCAACCCTATTAACAAATGTATACAATTGGAGAGCAACAGAATATAATTTATGCATACCGTAAATACTATGAAAAAGATTTAGATCTTCAGATGATCTAATTGACTCCATTCTTTCCCCACTTGCTTTTACTTCTTTTTTGTTTTGTCTTTTGCGGCAAAAATCACAGTAGAACTCACTGGTTGGTGTAACCGCTCTGAACAATGGAGCCGGAATTGGGTGCAGAGGGCGTCCTTTATTTGTATGGAGGGCGTCCTAAGGTCACGTCACACGACTCGAGAAAGGACAACAAGTTGACCATCGGTTAGACTTTCTATATCTCTTTATTTCCTTGATATGTCACAACCGTGTCTGTTTGACTATCCCTTACGTCGGTGACTGCACAAATAATCAGATACAGAGAATTGTCTCAGAATAATAGACAATATAAACATGAATGATGGACGAATGAATAACTATGAAAATGGATTTAAATAACAATTGTAGTAAATAAGTCTGGTGATTCCATCATATCGTAATGTTTACATCTGATACAACTTCATCTGATCTGGAATACAACGATAATATTATACATTTTAATCTTAATCAACATAAAACTTCAGATACTTGCAAGACTAGTGTAGCCAAGACCTTTACATCAGATAAGAAATAAGTGAATACAATAATAGATCGCAAACTGCTGTATCCCTTTAACAAATAATGCGTCAAAGAATACAACCTGAGAGACCCTCTACCAGGATGTTTATAATATCATCAACAATGATGTGTGAGAACCTTTCTCATCAATCCAACATTTTCACGTTTCGATAACTCTAAGAAGTTAATTACCGAGCCGATTATCATAGGACATAATACATAGTATACTAACGTGATTATGACCACTCTAGCCTCAATGATTCATCAGTGTCAACAGGTCCAGCCTCCTATCTCTACCACTTCGCTTCACCCTGTAACATAAACATCTAACATAATAATTTCTTTCCTACACCGCAGATTACATAAGAGCAGGGAGTTGGAATCCAACTCCCTGATAAGAGAGAGTAAGATAATTGAGGTAATCGACACTGACAAAAGAAGGTGACAGTATAATCCGTGAACACACTGAATCCCTCGCTCCACGGCGACTCATGAATATTCATGACTTGTTAAACCAATCAGCGTGACCCATGTTTTAGCAGCATATTCTCAATGAAAAGTTCTAAGAAACCCTTCTTTAGCTTAGGTTCGGCGCTTCAGTCGTTCGTTAAACTGACAGTTTCAAAATACAAATCAATTTGACGTATATTCTTAACGTTTATAATATATCTAATAATATAAATTGATGACAAACAATTGTTCCTACAATAGCAAATACCTAAATTGGTAATATCAGCCTCAAACTTCTTCATAAAGTACAGGATCATTTATTAACATCGGGTGTTCGTGTATATCAATTTAGACAGTTACCGTTACATAAATCTCGCAACAAAACTTTAATATCTCTTGATACAAATCGTAAGAAAGAATGAAAATGTAACAAGTTAGGTTTATAACTCACCTGTAACACCTGTTACAACGAACGATCCGCACAGACAGCAGGAAAGTACAAAAAACGCAAATTAAAATCTCTGCAATCATTTCAACGTGCTCATTCTGCAATGAGTTAAATCGCATGTGTCCAGAAAAACTACTGATCACGGGGTGCGTTTCCGGTCTGCGGCCTTGTGACATGGGAACAAAGAAGCAAACCCATGAGTAATAAGCCCGCGAAACAACCAGCAAATTGATGGTGCACTCGCAAAAAAGGAAAAATGACTAAAAAATAGATGGCGTGCCAGCGAGAATGGGAAGGAACTTTACAGTTGGGATACGCCTGCGTAAACACTCTTTGTGAAACCATTCATTGCAAATGTTGCATTGGGTCATTAGTTCGCCATCGTCTGGTTTTCTACAAATGCAATAAACCCCTTCACTGTTCAACGTTGTTATTCGCCGCCGTTTAATTGTCCGATCGGAGGATCGGACACCAAATGGGTCCATTTTCTTCACAATTAAATTATTCAACAAACTCTCCCACATGTTTTCTTCATTGAAATTAATTTTTGTTGAATAAGACCAGCGCAGAGAGCAGAAGCAAAAGCAAGTGAGAAAACTCCACATGATGAACAACTGAACAATAAAGAAAATATTTCCATAGGTTGTATGCAACAAACATGCTGCTGCTTTCACAACATCCAAATGGTAAGACAATCTCAGTGGTACCATGCTATCGAATACGTGAAGAGAGGGGTGCTTGACCCCAACATTATTGAGGACGATCCAATGAATGTTATTTACATTAATTACCTGTACAAATTCACTTGGTTCCAGTCGAACTTATTAAAAGTGTGTCCTGTAAACTTCCAACCATGTTATACTGTGTGTTTTTTTAAAGTTTTTATCTTGCGTTTATAATTGAATCATTTACCCATGTTTTATCTAGTAATATTTTTTGTTCAATAATACTTAAACTAATTGTGGTAACCAAACGTTTTGAGCTGTTGTTAGTTTGTTTCTTTTGTTGTTGTTGTCGGTACTTTGTGTCGATTTTCTTTTGTGGGTTGTGAGTGGGTGTTAGTTGTGGGTTGGGATATTTGTTTATGAGAATCGCTTTCATCTGTTTTGAGTGTGTCAGTTTCTTCATTGTGCTGTGGTATCCTGCTTTTATTAGCATGTTCATCTGTGCGTTCTTTAGGTGTGTCTCTCTGTATATTATTTTCTTGTACCGTTTTATTGCTTGTTGGCCGACCCAATTTTATTTCGGCCCTGCTAAATTCGATCACAATTATAGGCTTTCCAATGTTTTGTTTTCATTTGTTTTACTTGTTTTTCATTCAGCTGTATATTTCGGAGATCTGCGATACATTTAAATAAAAAGATATATTTTAAAGGGGACATTTGATTCAAAAACTAGTTTCTTCTGTTGAATTCACTGTGTATTTGTTCGTGTGCTTGTGAGTTTAATTTTGCAGAAAGCTCGGGAACAAATTGAATCCTTCTAAGAATTTCAAATTTATTTTTGTATTTTTTTCATGCAATCTGTCAAAAAGGCAATAGTGTTCGTTGAGCCAGTAACTGGGTGGACATTTCCATTTGTGACTCCAATAACCATTTTATGTGTGTGATCAATTTACCGCCTTAAGCTAATCTTAAATGTGATATTGGGGCGAGCTTGCCATTTTTGGGATGAAACATTTCAGAAAACCTTTTGTTTCCATGGGCTACAACCATATAGGCCATATCTACAATAACTACCTTTGGGATAAATTTCATGGATTTAAGTATATCTCTAATATCTCTTGGACTTTCGGCACGAAGAAAAAATTTAATCGCATACACAACCTCGTGTGGACAAACCATGGAAGCCCACCCTCCCGATAACCCTTGTAATTTTGAAAATAATTGATTAAATTTGCTGTTGTCTGTGATAAGTGTGGTCTCTTATATTTTCTATGATATCCAATTTAGACAATTTTGCATTCCCTTTAAACCCACGTCCCTCCCGACTTGTTTGATATATGGTAATTTACTACTATGTAAGAGTTCTATGAGCCTTTCCTGCGTACATTCTCGTACACCACTTCCCAATAGCCCACTGCTCCTTTGAATTTTTCTGTGTTCAGTGTTTAGAACCATGTCTGATGAGCGTGTGTTGCTTCTCAGGTATTGTGCCCAATATGTGTATGAAGAAGGTATGTTGTATGGGTTATGTGTGTCTTTTGATGTAAAGCCTATTACTAAAATATGATTTTCGACATCATTCCAAAATTCTTGACAATTAACTTGATCATTTTCTTTGGACTCATCTGGTAAATCTAAATTTGATACGTCACAACGAAATGCGCCCTTTTTGTCAATATCTAAAATTACTACTTCCGGATGATGACCGCAAATAACACAATTAAACTCGTAAAGTTTTTCGCAAAGTGCTTGGTAATGCAGAAAAAAAATAATTACATCTTGCGATTTGACATTTTCGAGAGAGAGAGCTGAACACACAATTACAATGACGGGGTCGTCGCCTGCGTATTCGGTTATGATAGTACAAACGCTATCACGAAACGCTTAATACGACCCGGACGAGAACACAGGTACAACGTCCGGACAGACATAACATCGACAACCAAGTCAATGTCCACGGCCTTTGATAATCAGTTGTGGTGCACTGGCGTGTCTACCCACCCCAGGCTTGAACCCGGGGCTTAGTTGCTTGTTTATAAGATCTGTATAGCGCCCTAACGCAATACAACATTCCAATCCCTTTTCTAAACGATTCAGTAGCTCTAGAGATATTACAAATATATCGTTGAAATTATATACACTGTCATTATATTCTTGATACCGATACGGAATTTGACACGGCGGACAAACTTTACAATACGTTACAATATTTGTTATTAACCTCGTTGATGTAAGCAACTTAGCCTTGTCTGAGATTTTGATTGGTTCTGATAAAGCATTCTTGCAGAAACAACAGACAGTTTTGGTGGGTATATACTCAATTGGATATGAATCTCTTATAATTATTTTGAGGAATGTGCCATGGGATGTTCTTGTTCTTCTTTATGTACGTACACATATATCTTATAGTTGCCTCACTTTTAGGGGGTATACAAATTTGGATTCTAGAAGGAAACTTTTATCAGACAAATTCATATTTGGGAGAGAAGAATATTGTTTTAGGTACCAAAGAACCACTCCTTTATGCATGCATGTTCTACATTGTTTACATTAACCGCAATTAAGTTTAGAAGCCGTAGTGTCATATGTAACGACGCATCGCCCGAGGCTAGTATAGTCTGATAGTCAGATGGTATTCCACAGAATTAAAAAAATTGAATAATGTCGGTATCGAGGATTTGTATCGACTGTAGGGAACGACAGAATTACTGAAACACCTGTTTTGTTGGCCTCTTTTTGCAATACTTTCATATTGTTTAATGTATGTTTAGAAAATAATTTACTACTTCCTTTAACGGAAATTTCATCCAAAACGATATGTGACAAAGGAATATTTTTTTTTTCCATAAAGCAATTATCTACCTTTTTCAAATGTTTGCATTGAAAAGATTGGAAGTTGCTTTTCCTAGCAACATTTATGGCTGCCATGCAATCGTTGCTTTCGCAAAATATAGTAGGGTTTTCCGCATGCATTTTCCTCTGAACATGCAGAGGGTAGTCTACCCCTCTTGCAGGTTTGCGGACAAAATAGATTGAATTGTAGTTATCAACACATATTTCATTTACGTGGTTAATTCATTATGTTTTGTTTGTAGATGCCTTTTTAGATTAATTTTTAATAATTGAATGTCACATTCAGGACAGTTAATATTCGTATAGTTTCGCCGTTTTGTTTTGTTAGGGGTAAATAATTTAGGATCACAGCCGACATCTTTGATGTCATTATTGGCAATACCAATACCATCTTCACCTCCAAAGTCACCGTCATCTCCCATACTACCGTCCCTCCGTCACTGTCACCACATTCGTTATCCCTCTCCCTTTCTCCCCCCATGTCATCGTCAAGTATGTCGCCACTGGTGTTACTACCACCTTCACTTCCCACACTAACGTCACCCCCCATACCACCGTCCCTTTTACCGCCTTTGACATCACCCTCCCTTTGTTAAGTCAACGGGAGAAATTTAAAAAACAAATTCTTTTTCTCCCAAATTCATTTCTATATGAAATATGACCCTGATCCCAACTAAAAACAATTTTCTGGGCCTAGTTCTATGGTCCCTATGGGGTGTCGGGGTCAAATCCCTACCCACTAACCCGTTAGGGGGGTCGAAAGACGCAACACACTTAGTAAATTGGACTTAGTTTTTTTCCTCAATTTTTCCTACGTGTTAAGTGAACATGAGAAATACACAAATTCTTTCTCTCCTAAATTCATTTCTATATAAAATATGACCCCGATCTCAACCTAAAACAATTTTCTGGGCCTAGTTTTAAGGTCCCCATGGGGTGTCAGGAGAAAATTCCTACCCACTAGCCCGTGAGGGGAGGGGGGGTCAAAAGACGCAACACACTTTGTAAGTTGGACTTGGTTTGTTTCGTCAATTTTCCCTACGTGTTAAGTCAAGAGGAGAAATTAAAACAAAAACAAAACAAATCCTTCTCTCCTAAATTCATTTCTTTATGAAATATGACCCCGATCTCAACTGAAAACAATTTTCTGGGCCTAGTTCTGAAGTCCCCATGGGGTGTCGTGGTCAAATCCCCACCCACTAGCACGCGAGGGGGGTCGAAAGTCGCAACGCATTTTGTAAGTTGGACTTGGACTTTTATTTCGCGATTTTTCCGCACAGCACAGATTATACATAGAGAGTTCTCGGACTTAAACAATGTAAGCGCTGTAACCATACCTGAAAATCCCAAGTATTTCTAGGCCTATAGCACTTAGGCATCCCTGCACAGTGTCCAAATTCATAAGGTCAGCGTCGCCTTAATTTTATCAACCTTACCCATAATAAAAAGCAAATTACGAAAAAATTAAAGTTGCAATGCCAGCGAGTCTTAAATAGGCCTATTGCTACTGCGTTCGTATAGGGTCTAGGCCTATATATAGGAATAATATTCCTCAGAAAATTTTAAAGTTTCTTCAGAGTTCCTCAGAAAAAGTTAGAGTTTCTTTAGATATCCTTATGGAAGGTTAGAATTTCCTTATACCTTTTTAGAGAAGCGTTTGAAAGACAACCACTCACGAAAAGGCCTTAGCGTATCCAAACGTGGTAAAATTACAATCCTATGCTAGAAAAATAACACTAGGCGTAAGGCCTACTGAGTGCCAATGCTGACGAAACTGGGCATAAATTCAAGAAACAAATTCCACTCACCAAAACAAGTTTCTTTCAATGCATCTAAATTCCACTCTTAAAGTGTCTTTGCAGCAAAATCTTCCTTAGCTGCTATAAATCTGCTTTAATTTCGGATCCGACAGATTGCCAGAACTTTTGACGTTCTTTTCTAAGGAGAGGAAGTTTGGAGGACATCAGTACGGAGTACTGGATGGTACAGACCACGAGGAGGTAGGACGGTGCATTTGATCGGTCCTTCATAGTCACTCACATCGGTCGTGTTTGGGGTCTTGATAATAGTAGGATGGCCGATAGGATACTTGCAGTATTTGTTGACCCACGGGTAGAGTGAGCAGACATCGATGTATTAAATTTTATTATCGTCTGCAACGACATGGTGCAGTTTAATGGCATTGGTGCGTCCTCCGAAGAAAGCGTCCCTTGGTTGGAGAGGTGATTTCAGTTTAAGGTTATCGATGAAGTCAACGGATTCCTCGCCAGCTCATCTCAGAACTGGCATTCCCAGATCTCCACTAATTGCCAGCCTTGACGACGACCTTCGTTTATCAACCACTCTCGTCGTCGGTTGAGCTTGATGAGAGCATCCTCGACGGTTGTTTCGACACTTCGCAGATTCTGATCTCTTCTTGGGTAGCAGGTTTAACAACCATGCCACAAACAACCGTAGAATTTGAAGGCGGTTTTTGACGCTTCATCCCAGCCGTCCTCCACGAGACCATGCATGCTGAATGCGTCGACCGTCTCGGTGCTCCAACCATTTCAAACATTGGAGAGCTTTGACGGATTGGGTGTCATTATCGTGACCACGATGAGGAACCAGAGCGATCGTATTAGGGCGTAGGAATTTTCGTCGAAACATCCACATACAGCCTTACAGGCCATAGAGATAGTAATGCATTTTTCGAAGGGATCCTCTCCGGTGGTCTCCAAAAACTCTTTTCTGAATCTCAAACTTCCTCGACGAAGCAGTTCTACGTCGCTGCAACAGTACTCGTACATTTCTCGAGCCATGTCAAAAATCTTGGCCTTCTGCTTCTCATACCAGACGAGAAAATCTTTGCGTTGAGCAGGTTTTATGTGATCGGGATTAGAGGTATCAACTGCGGAATGAAGTTGCACAAGTCAATGATCCTCAAGGTTGTGACATCTTTCTTTTTCTTATTTCTGACTTTTCTTTCAAGTCTATACTCATCGGTTTGAATCCGTCCATCGCGACATTGGGGCACATTCCGACGTTGTTCATGTGGTCGAGAATAAATGGCCATCGTATCCATTCATGTTGTGTGCAATAGCCGTGCTTCTTTTGTTCTCTGAAGGAAGTAACCATTGGCAAAAGTCTTTTTGAGTATTTTTTTCCTGAAAATAAGTGTTTTCGCGCGCCACATGTCTCGCAGTATTGACGGATATCATTGTCGTGGATGCAGGTCAAGCAAACCCAATGCGCCACACAGTAGTTTAGCACATGCATGTGACCACTGTTGTTGAGCTTGTCTTCTTGAATACATTCGAAATCGAAAAAAATGTATTTCAACGGCAGAGTCTCTTCTTCCTCCTCTATCTCGTCTTCCAGACCGAGAATAACTCGAACCTCTTCGTCATCGATTTCAACATGTCCTCCTGCTTCCCCCTATCCTTAATTACTTGCATGTGGCAAAGATGGTCGTTTGGTTGGTAACTTTTGCAGTTTTGACAGTAACGTTGACCACATTTGTGTCGATCCTTAACAGTGGTACCACAAGTAGGGCAACGACGCATACGTTGACAGATCGTACGTGGCGGTGTTTTTGTCTTGGTTTGAATCCTGGTTTGGCTCTTTTTCGGAATCTTCTTGTGGTTTGCAAAACAAGTTGGGTTCTTGAACGATCGGTCATCATCGTCGCAATGCATCCATTCAGTCAATTGGCATTCTTCCTTCCTTGCATTGAAACAGCACTCACAAACGTTACGGCAACGATGATGCTCAAAGTGGTTATACCCTTTCAGGCAACAATCGCAAAAGTTGGCCACATCCAATAACCCAGGTAGCGAAGTAACAACGTCATAATGAGCATCGTGGTAGAGTAGATAAGACTGTTTTTCACGAGGAGGCCCTTGGAACACAAACAAGTCGTGGGAATTAGTCGTAAAGACGTTCACTTGGTAGTCAGGTAATACGGCTTGGAATTGGTTGATTCGTCTACCCCACAAGGTCCAAGCGCTACGCCGGCTCGTTCGTGTAATTCTTTCGCTAAGCATTGTTGGTCACATTTACCTTGCCATAATATTGTTCCAGTTGACAGTACGGTCGGTCTCTTAATCGATGCGAGCTTTGGCAGTCACAAGGACTCGGGATAAACAGAGGTGGTCGTTGTTCGTAATGCGAATGATGGGTCGTTTTCTTTGAGTCCATTCTTTTATATTACTGCGTCCGCTTCCACGAGGCATTTTGATGTGGAGGACTCGGATTTCAAAATTGCCGTCGAGTACGAAAGCGGTCTTGGATTGTAGTACTCGGGCGATTGCGGATAGGATACGTTGAAGACTTACTTGGTCTCTCCACATGAGTTGAATCCATATCGAGATGTCTAACGCCGGTGCGTGAATTTCAAAACCCACACGATCGTGTGCTGCAAAGCCTTGGACCAGTCGTTCGATCAAACTTTCGAAATTGGCGTGTAAGGCAATGGCGACGTCTCCCTCTCTATTGACCAGTTGGACAATTCTCTTCCCGTCAAAACGAATCACATGCTCGTTGGCTTCAGAATGGTACCTTGGAATCTGACGTCCTCGAGTTTCGGCGATCTTCAACGTTGCCACCCATTCCTGCTTGTTCTCCGACATTGTACTAAAACTTGCTGGTTTCGTTGCAGATTTGAAACCACGAGTACGGGTACGTGCACTCGACAAGTCCGACTTCCCATTTGCCGTCCAAATGCAAAGGTCTCGGGAGTTTGCTCTTGTACTCGTTGACCGTGTTGTCAGGAAACACGTCCATTGACCCGTTGCTGGATAGCGTTATGTAAAACGATTTGGCCATGACGATGACGTTTACGTTAATGAAGGTTTTGACTGTCACACATCAGAATTAAACCACATTATCGACTCAACTGTTAAATTTGCTGAGATAACCGTACCATTCGACCAAATACTTCCGCTTTCCGTCCTTGCGTTTGCAAGTTTGCACGATCTTTTCGATTTGTAGATAGCTTCGGCTTCCTTTTCACCAATCCGTTGCAATTCCTCACGGTAAAACGTGCCTTTCACCGGTTCGCCGTCAAGATCTTTCACCGTATATACGATGGGCTGTCGCTGTATCACTTTGTCGATCACAAACACCTATTCCGTCTATTGGGGTAAGTAACCTTTCGAAATGGGCGCGTCACCATACAGAGCCAACGACGTCTCCGACGCGTAAAGTCGATGTCGGCTTGACCGTAGACTTTGCATCTCCGTACAGTGTTTGCCACACGTCTAACTCGTTGGTCCAATTCACGTCTTCGGTTGCTCGTCCAATACTTCGATGGCGCTCGGCGTTGTATGCCGCCATCAGATCCGACAAGATGTCCACGTACTTGTACGTGTCATTGGCCGTAAAATAACGCCACACTCTTGATTTTAACGTGCGATTAAATCTTTCTATGACACTTGCCTTAGTCTCGTTCGCCATCGAAAACAGTTGAACGCCTTTTTCTTTCAAAATTGCTTTCACCTGGCGGTTGTAAAATTCCGATCCTTTGTCTGTCTGCAGCTTCAGCGGTAAACGTCCAGCCTCTTTGAACAGTTTTTTAAACGCAACAAAGAGCGACGCTCCCGTTTTGTTTTTCAGAGGGATGACCCAAGTGCCCAATCATATTTGGAAAATATATCGATGCACGTCAAAAGCCATTTCGCTCCTTTGTTATATCGAGAATAAGCACTAAGATCGACGAGATTGGCTTGCCATTGCTTGTTGATGCCGTTCACGATAACGCGATTTCTGGGGTATCTGCGCCCCGGGGTGTATGCAACGTGTACGTATCTTGGTTCTCAAGCCAAGATCGAACCGAGGTCTTCGTCAGATTCGGGAAGTGTTTCTTGACCACTGCGTGTGGCTTGTCGACTCCGGCGAACCAGCGTAATGTGATGGATCGTAGTAGATCTCTCGAGAGAAAAAAATTCCACTTTCTCTTTCTCCGTAGCAGATATTTTCGTCGTCATGATAAATCACACGTCCTCCACAACAAGCGCTGATGCATGTATATTTTGTAAAAAATTGCTCAAAGTCGCTAAAGGTGCTGATATGTTTGCCATGACGGCTACTTCATTACTAAATGGGAAGGATGGGAGTGATTGAATTTTATTAGCTCTTAGGGTACTGCAACCACCGGTCCTTTTGTTTCTTTTGTCCTTTTCTGCGTCGAGTACGTGTCATGAAAGATGTGCGTGGTTCCAACGTTTGGTCGTCGTCGTCTTCCCAGGACCCCATGCGCATTGCCACGGGAAGGATGTCTTCACGTTCTGCTGGGTGGCCATCGTCAAATTTTCCTGTACGTTGAAAACGTTGAAGTCGATCCCACACGTCACGATTGCCGATTAACTCTTGAGGAAGATTGATGCGCGACAAGCCTTCCACAAATGCGTTGCGTCCTTGCGGGTAAATGATTGTCGGGAACGGATTGCGTCGTTGATCAAATCCACAACGTGGGTTCCATGCACGACTTGTCCGTTGACCATCACTTCGCCTTTAGGACTTCATGTCATCTCGCGTAGCACCGTCTTGGTCAACTGTTCTGCTTTTGCTCGTAATGCTTTGGGTACGCTCAATGACGCCTTCGATAAATTGTCTCTCGGGGATTGGCGGTCGTGTCGGTGGTGGTGGTGGTTCGGTGGGCCCAGCGTTTTCCGTCGGTATGTTGTGTACAAAACCAAAGCATCTTCGTTAAACTTGACTTTTTCTTCGTCGGTAATATCACGTCGTTCCAGAATCTCTTGCATCTTGTCATTCAAAACCATCACCTTGGTCTTTTCCGGCGTTTCAAACAGCTGCGTTTGGCGCGTTAACGCATCCGGGTTTACAACCATCATCTTCTTCGTGATTACAACAGGATAGGAATCACGGCAGGCTACAAATTCGGAAACTGTTTCAGTACCGGGGCGACGATGTTTTGAATTTTTTCCCTGCACCACGTTGACGTAACACGTGTCGTTTGTACTTTTGCGGGTTGTTTGGGTAGGGTAACACCTGTAACTTGCGTCGATGTCTTGCAATGGCTTTCTTCTCCGACGGGCTCAACTTCACCTTCTAATACGTTTAGGGCACACTCACATAAGCAGTGTAATAAATGTTTATTTGAGTTGTTTAATACGTGAAGACGTTGTCTTGATGTACCTTTAGCGATCGCTTTGAGGATTCTTGACCCCTCCACTTCTCCATAATAAATGATATTACCCCACTTTGGTAAACGTATTTTATAAGTGTCTTTACACATCCATGCATGTAACATTGGGTGAAACGCCCAAACAGAGAGGACGAGCCACTTTAACACTTCATTGAAATTTTCCATGATAGAAACTTCACATAAGCAACAAATCAATTAAATGTACAGTGACATAGACACTGCAATTCAAACAATTATCTGAAAGTCAAAGTTACAAGCCAAACATTGTTCATTTTTATCGACACTTTGCAGGACCACGTTATAACGTCAAATAAACTCTTTAGACGATACTGTTGCCATTTATTTATCTTGGTATGTACACGTAGCGTCGGTCGAAGAGACCGGTCTCCAGACGATATCGATCGGGCGTCGTAGGGCAGTAGGGTTAAATCGATGAACAGGTAACCATGCGGCTCTCGTGTGGCATCTGTGTAGGCGTCGCGGAGGTAACGCACCCATCCAGGAAACATTTGACGAGCCAATTGATCGATGGAAGAAGCATCGCACGGATTTTTGACGTAGACGAGATAGTGGGTGTTAAGACTGAGAATACGTCCGCCTTTGAAAAACAAATTCTGTACAAGAAGCAACACGGATATGTTTTGGTGATAACTGCCTTTGGTAAACAGTGTCGTTACAATGGGACTCAGTTCACTCATGAGATCGTCAATGACAATGATATTGTTACGTTCCGATCCAAACGTTTCAGATCGTCTTCGGTGGGCAGGCCTTCAATAAACTCCGCGTGAGGTAAAACTCGCAATCACCGCTTCATAATTGGGTTGGTTTTCGGCATGGAACCAATAGACGCGTTCGGGAGGTAGGTCGATGAATTCTGTACGACGTTCCAACAATGTTCTAACCCAACGGGTTTTTCCACATCCCGTTGGACCTGCGATGATACAGGTAAATGGGTGTCTCAACGTTCCGTCTAACGTGTCGTTATGCGACGTCATTGTAAATGATCCCTACTATGTACGACATGTCTTTATATATTGAGAGAGACCTACAAAAATGAATTTTATAATTTCACGTTTGAGGTACTTTACAATCACATGACACACCCAGTCAGGAAAAGCTATACATCTCGTTAAAAGGACTTTATAAAACAGACAAGACTATCATGTGATGGCAATCTGATGACCCAGATGAAAAAATCTCAGGGGCCACTATACAGACTCCGACCAATCACAAGCTCCGTCGTCGAAAATATTCTGTGACATCAATCCGATGACCTGAAAACCCTCTCTCTAAGATGACGCAATCCGACGACCCAGATGAAAAACCTCAGGGGTAACTATACAGACCCCGACTAATCAGAAGCTCCGTCGTCGAAAATTTCCTGTGACGGCAATCCGATAACCCAGATGGAAAATCTCAGGGTCACTACACAATACAGACCCCGACCAAGCCAGCATTAAGTATATGCAAATAAGCTATCACGTGATACCAATATATTGCAAATTAGCTTTCTACTAACACAACTTGAAGTTGAATAATAGATGTGACGACTGAATGGAATTTATAATGCAGTGTCTGCGAATAAATAGCAAAAAACAAAATTGAATAATATATCTGACGACTGAATGGAATTTATAATGAAGTGTCTTGCCAATGAATAGCCCCCCAAAAAAGGTCTTCGCTTGAATAGAGTGGACACAATAGAATTATGATAATCTGCAAATTAACCGTACTGAATTTTCATTCTAATTTGTAGATAAATCAGATTGATCAGGAGGCTATTATTTATTTCATTCAATGTTCTTGCCTCCATATAAAATATACATTGATTTAATAATTTCTGTTTAAATTTTTTTTTACTAATGTTGAAACACAAAAAAAAACACGAATGTAGACACAAAATACATGCCCATACCAAAAAAAAAAATGTAATAAAAAACAAATGAATATTAAAAAAACAAATGGATAATGGGATTGTTAAACAATGAAGTAATTATTATTTTATAAAAATAAAAATAAAAATATCGAAAGATTCTTTGCCCTTTTGAAGAGCTTTGTATATGAACCTGGCTAAATCTAAATTAAAAGATTTGCTTGTAAATCTTACAAGTGTTTAAAACGAAGCATGAGTGGTGGTGATAAAAATGCTGAGGAATGAAAACTTTACGAATGTCCTCAAAGAAGGGACATTCTAGCACAAAGTGATATTCATCCTATAGACGGGACATTCTAGGACAAAGTGATATTCATCCTATAGACATAGCGCATAATCTTAAATTTCTTAAAATAGTTTGCCGTCTGCCAGTATGGATATTCAAAGGAAGGCGTGTGAAATAAGAACATAAATGCGGATTATCAAAAATGTTAAATACGGTTCATATATGTGAGATAATGTTTGAAAACTCTATAATTATATAGAATTTGAATTCCATTGAATTTATTTGAGTAAGCCAATCTTGCTATTGATGTCAGACAATCTTAATGATAAATCTTGCACGAACACAGATTCATCTCCTGGCACCTCGCTGGAACCATACCTCCCCGAAGTCTAAACTCATTAAGAGATGTCTTTAAACAAAGAGAAGCTCTTTGCTTTAAATCGCTACCCAAGAATTTACCATTACAGAACTCGCCCCTTGAACAGATTTCCATCCTAATTTGTTGTGCCTGTGGCATTTCAGAATCCGCATGTGGCGGTTTGCATTTCCAGTTTATTTTCAAATAATTCCACTTTGCGTTTTAACAAAATTTGCCCTTTAAAGGTGTGAAATATGTGAAATTGTTTTATTTTGGACAAATTGTTAGAAATTTAAATCTTTGAGCATCGAAATTGACGCTATATTTCGTATTTCCACGTAAATTTATTACGAAGTTAAGAAAGATCAAGAACAGCATTCCAACAATAAAACGTCTTTCCCGTTAAACGGCAAATCGAGGGGAGTTTTTAGTTAAATAACATCAATATGTGTTATGTCTTTGGAGTTCTAGGCGTAAATTAACTTGTAAAGTGTATTTCTTGTATATTCATAAGTAACCAATATATAATTGTATTGAGTCATAATCAAAGAAGCATGAGTTTATATGTATGATTATCTCGTTATTGCTATTGCCTACAATTATCTTTGGAAAATACTTTTCGCACTTCACGTGTTTGCTTTACGTAAGTATGCTCGATGGTGCATAACCCCTGACCTCTAGACACAAAGAGTCCTTACGCGTATATTGCACTATGGAACTATTAACTCAGTTAATAGCTCTATGATTGCACTGCTGAATGGAAATGGCGTTAACCGCATGATTGTTTTTCAAAAAAGGTGTTAAGGGAAGGAAGTCACGCTAATGGGTCAGAAAGATTTTGAAAGTCACTCAAAATTACGCTGCTGAAAATAGTGCTATTTTTACGATTTCTGCATTAAATGAAATAATTAAACCAGTTTTCAGGATATAAATGATCCAAGTAAGACCTCGTTGATGTTTAAATATTCAGTTTTGATAAAATTGCAGCTTTTTTGTTGAGTTGTCTCAACTACCTGTGTGGCCGAATAATTGCGTAATACCTTTTTAATTCGTTGAAAGAGTGTCCTTCGAACGGGACGGGATGAAAATGACACTGGCAGTTTCGTCCCGTCCATGTTTCAAGGGGCGCTTTCTTCAAATGCGCAAATATCCACTTTGTGGTTAAGTTGGTTGTATGAAATATAAGTGTAGCGACTCTTATCATGTTTAAAAATTTTAACCAATATTTAACGGCATTTCTTACTGCGTAACAATGAAGACTTACTCTTCCTAATTCCCCTCTTGCTATAACATATACGGAATTACTTGGTAATCTATGGGTGAATTTACAAAAATGGTCGTGAACACTTTCAATTTCAGAGCTGGTTTGTGGTCCCTATAACTCAGAGCCAAACATGAGAATCGGTAAAATTTTCTTATCAAAAAGTAGCATACATTAATAGCATGGAAGGTGACCAGCAATGTGATATTGGTTTTAACCGAGAAAGTAGCCTTACGGACCTCCTTTTGAGCAGCAGTCCATGCATGATCCACCCAGGCAAGAAAAAGAAACTCCAAAGAACTTATAATTATTTACCACTTCAAGTTTTTGCCATTCAGAGAGAATCTATCAGCTTTGGCAAGTCGGTCCTCTTTTGTAAAGACTATTTCTAGTCTTCATTTTATTAATCACTAATTGATTTTCCGTACAAATTATTAAAATGTCCTTATAATTCTAAAATATTAATTACAATTGAAAGAGTAGAGATTGAAGAAGCAACAGAAAAAATTTCCAGCATTTCTGATTTATAAATGTGGAATAATTTACAATAAAAAAGTAGCTTCATGAAAACATCACATATAAAAGTGTTTCAACGAGTTTTGTCCAAGATTGTAGGTCCGAAAAAAAATCCTTAGTAGGCCTACTGTTTCTTTCATCATTGTAGGTTAGTTAAAAGTGGCAGCGGTTATTAGACTTAGGGGCGTAGGACTAACTTAAATTATAAGAGACAGCGAAGGTTACTTTAGGCTAAGGCTGGGCCACTGACATGTTGAAAAGAGAATATTTTTTAAATTGCTTTAAAACTTGGTGAAACAAATTATGTAGGATTATTTTAATCCAAAAGTTACGATGTGAAAGTCCGGATAAAATCTAATCAATCTTATTTGCATTTGTCACTATTTCTCCGGAAAATAAATGCTTTTAGAAAAAAAATCCCCAAAACATGCCTCACATGTTAGCATGTTACTTCAACTTCAAGTTTAACTTCAAGTCTGTATGGAAGCATATATATGCCGGTAAATATTTGGGTCGCGTGGTAAATATAATTACAACGCGACGTAATTCCAATTACGACGCGACGTAATATCGAGGTTTTGAGCAGCATATGCTTCCATAAGTCTGTGACTTCAGCCAGAAAAAGGGCTAATAAAATATATCGAGAGGTCCCATTTCACGGGACAGGAAGCTGGGAAGTTGCAAATTTCAGGAATAGTAGAGTCTTGACTATTCATATCCAAACTTGACGAGATCTGCTTCAGAAACAGTTTCATGGGGAACTAGTTTACCATAGATCCATACCAGAATTGAAGTGATTTGGTGAAAGTGTACAACACCTCTTCACTTTGGCCAAAAAAAAGGGGCTAAAACCTCTGGTGACCCCCTATCGAGAGTACCCTCATCCGAGAGATTTTAGATGATACATTTAGGAAAACATCACAAATTATCTCAAATCTGTAACATTCTGGTACAAAAAGGACCCCAAACTTGACTCTTTCGTAATAGGTTTCAATAGGGAGAATAATTAGTTCCGTTTACCCTAATTCACCTCCCGTAGTCGTCTAACAGCTGACCACAGACACACGTGTTACAAGGCCGCGCGGGTCTTCATTCTGTCATTGTTGAGTATTATGAGAATGAAAATAAATTACGTCGTTGTTCTAAAAGCGTCTCTGCTATGACGTCATAAAAAGACACCCGGTTAAAGATTCTGTCAGCTGCCTCACCGCAGCACCAGCCATTCCGGCACGGCGTCGCCGTCCTGCCCTCATTACGTAATTCACAAGCTCAAGCATATGATAGAAAAACAATAAAACATTGAATAACTTGAGATAAGAATAAGATTTTGACTTGGTGTAATTGGTAGTTGGTTAAGGTTTCATCCCTATCACATGAAATAATGATTGTATCAGACTGTCTCCGGCATAATCTAATTCTCGAGGTCGGTTTGACGTAACCGTGTACGGGTTCAGTACGGTTTTGCCAAGTTGGAGGGGAAACTATATCATTACAGTCAATAGGATATTTTTTATTAATACTTGTGTCCCCTCAGCCAGTCAGCGAAAATCCATGGTACTCATATAAATTGGAAACTATAATACACAACATTTGTGAAAAAAAATCAATTCTGTCGAGTATTTTTTGCAAAATGACAAAAAACAAGTTTTCTCTATTGACTGCAATGATAAGAAGAAGAACAAATGAGAAGGATCTGGGAGTAACTTTTGACTCCAAGCTTACTTTCGAAGCTCACATCAACGAGAAAGTCAACAAGGCAAATATGATACTTGGATAGATCATTCACATATGACAACAAATCAATCACATATCTTGACAAAATCTCTCTAGTCCAATTCTACAAGGAATTTATAAGCCGTACCTCATCTGGAATTGTTAGACTGTGTCTGGCACCCAACAAAGAAAAGACACATTGAGTTGATTGAAAATGTTTTAAGGAGAGCCACCAAACTTAAGTTCCACATTTGCATAATCTGCCATATCCTGACAGGCTTAATAAACTGAAACTACCAACATTAACTTACAGAAGAGCAAGAGGTGATATGACTGAAGTAAGATGGTCACACATAATACAAGAGTTGCAAATTTATTACCTATTCGTAATAATACTAAAACAAAGGTTCTAAAAACAGGAAAGTTCTTCAATCACATTCATTCACCAGCGTTCGACATAATTTGTTCTCCAATCGGATTTGCAAATTTAGGAATAATTTACCAAAGGAGGTCGCAAGCATGAAATCTAAATTTGTTTAAGAACAGGCATGCAATCAATGAAATTTGTTTAAGAACAGGCTTAATAAAACGCTATTTGGACGAGAACACAGGTACACGTCCGGATCGACAACCAAGTCAATGTCCACGGCCTTTGATAACCAGTGGATTCTCGTGGTTTGTAGAGATAACCGTCGGATAAATTATTTGCATATTTCATTCCGGGAATCCGTTGTTGTGTGCACGGCGACTTTTTTGACAATAAAATTATGTCAAAGGCGAAAACAGACAGTTTTATACGATCTCAAACTTAAGTCAAGGGCGGAAAATACATCAAAGAGCTTTATCTCCTTTTAAGTTAATAGCTCCATGGTTTTACAATGGCGTTAACTCCATGGTTATACCTACTATGGTGTAATCGGACTTTTCGCTCTCACTTCAATGCCGAGAGTCACGACTTACTTGACACTTCTAGGTCTGGAATCTCAGGCTACTAGCTTTTCGTCCAGGAAACATCATAGGTATCATTGTTACGTCGCCGTGCACCACAATATTCCCGGATGTCCAACCTCGAAATTCCAGAAATATGCAAAAATGTATATTTTTTGTTTTAGTAAGTCACATGACATGTCAGCTGATGTGTCTTGTGTTGTTCTCGCACTTTGCAGATATTTAGAATAATAATGTTTGGAGAAAATCCCCCATTGCGAGAAGATATTTGTCAAATTTAATGCCTGGTGACTGGTTGAAGACTTTCTGAACTAAATTCAAGGGTAAGCTAGACACAACAGAGAGCCGTGTTAGATAAAGAAATATAAGTAGCGTTTCGGTAAACTTTCAGCAACAGATTCCTGGTTTCACTGGATTAAAAAACAACAAGTGTTACATCACAGGTGTTCTGAGCGTTAAGACTTAAGGCAACCTATGTACTTCAGTGTAGCAAAAAAAGAGCCTAAGCTGTAAGAAATATACAAATCGATAACCTATTTTTCCATAAAGATAAGTATTTTAAGGAAAGAATGTATGCTTTATTAGTATTTTTGGTCCAAAAATTATTTTTTTTCTTTAAAATCCATTGGACATTTTGTTCATAGGATAGAGATATTTACACTGAAGTAAAGTCTTGCATTGTGTGGTTTAAATTTGGGTGACAGGAACTTTACCTGTATATTTAACAAGGTAGGTTACTCCTCCCACGACTTTCGAACCGTATATGAAAATTCCTTTTTTGACCACTCGCGAATCTTAATTACATTTTTTTCTCAACTCACATTTCTTGGAGACTTTCTTTTTCATTTATAACCAGTCTTTTTTTTTTTTTTTCAATGAGATGTACAAACAAAGAATTTTATAGCCCATTACACTCAAGTCATGACAGTGTAAATGCCTGACAATTTGCTGCAAACCAGAGAAACGTTGCGATGACGTCATTAAGTGCTGCTTCTTCATGATGTCATCGCAACATTTCTTTGGTTTACAGCAATTGTCAAATTTACGCAGGCGACAGAATCTTAAATTGGGTGTCCTTTGTATGACATCATACTCTAACTTAAACCTAACCTAAACCTAACCATAGTATTGACATCATAAAAAGACACCCGGTTACTGTCATGACTGTAATGGTGTGAAAATTCATCGTTTGTACTTCTCATCAAAAAAAAAAAACAAATACTGTGGCTTATAAACGAAAAAGGGAGTCTTCGGCAAATGTGAGTTGAGTAAAAAAAATGTAATTTAAAATTCGCGAGTGGTCACAAGAAGGAAATTTAATATACGGTTGAACGTGGCGGTAGGAGGTGACCTACCTTCTTATATATGTGTAATAAGTACATGTATATAGGTTGTCATAATGCTAGGAACACCTGTGTGTTAAACAACAAGTGTTAGCGTATACTTTAAAACAACAAGTGTTAGCGTATACTTTAAAACAACAAGTGTTATCCTATTAAACAACAAGTGTTAGCCTAACGTTAGGCCTACTTAAAACTAACAGTGTAAGGCTACAGTATTAACAGTAAAACTGCAAGCTGCCTATTATTATTACTATTAGTGTACTAAGTTAGGCCCCCTAGAGACCTAACGTTATTACAAATAATTACACGAACACAAAAACTGAATAGTTCAGTAAACTACTAACCTTTGGCTTAGGCTAGTACTAGGTATCTCAGTTTGCTGCAATGGAATCCAACTTACAACATCACCCGAATTACGAAACTAAGTCTAAAGATAGATGTGAAATTTCTGGAAAAATCCTAGTAAAGCAGTTAATTTCTATATAGGAATTAATTTTAACATTTCTAATACTTTGACCAATTTTCTTCAAACTTTTAGGATTTAAAAGGAAAGATTGAAATTCTTAAATATCAATTTTAGTCAACAATCTAGGAATTTTGGGGCTAAAAAAGGTTTTTATTTCAATCGATAAAATTTAAAGAGAAAAAATTTAGGCTTCAAGAAAATCTTGCTTATTAGTCATTTTGAAAAAATTCAAATTTATACCTTTTCATGCAAATTTCTTAAAAAATAAATCACAAGCTTTTAAATTTTGCATTCTTCTTGGCCATTTTGAATGAAACTAAAGAAAAAAGGTGAATAAAGAATTTGAACAATGTCAAACCAGGGAATCCTAAATCCTAATCCTAAGCCTATCCCTAAAACATAACCTAAAAATGAGGATCTACATTAATTACATGCACTTTTTTGTTTTTGATTCTTGATTCATGTCACATTTGGTATACAGATAGCCCATGATCTGTAGATTTGCCCTATTGATTTGGTGTTGATGTCATGCATACATGTAATTACAGTATTAATGAGTGGGTGGGGATTAATGTAACAATCATCAAATGTTCATATTTTAACAACCGAATGTCTGTTTTATTTCATATTTGGTATAATTATATTGCTAGCTATTGTGTAATGTGTTCATGGAATAAAAATGTTTAAATTTTATTGATATGCATAGTAGGCAGGGCTTAATATGAATTTGCTGAAAAGAGATGGTAAACACGATATCTAAAGAATGATAACTGGAGTCATGTTATATGTGGTACACAAATAGCCCATAGTCTGTATACAATATGTGTCCTATTGGTTTGGTGGTGATGTAATGCATATCAATGCTTAAATGTAAAAATCATCAAATGCTCATATTTTAGCAACTTCATGTTTGTTTTGATTCATACTTGGTATGTGTATATTGTTAGCTAGTGTAGACATATTCATGGTATAAATAGTAAAATATCATTAATATACATAGTGGCAGGGATTAATTAGTTTAGCTAAAAAGAGTAAATACAGTAACTCAGTGACACTACATTGGATACAGGTCATATGTGGTACACAGATAACCCATTGTCTGCTTGTGTGCCCTTTTGGTTGTGGTGGTGATGTCTTAAAGTGGGGTGGGGGGCTTAATATAAAATAATTTTTTTGAAAATTTGAAAAATTACAATATTTTTCAAGAAAACTGACTCACAACACAAATTTCTAATATCAGTACTTCTTCTATATTTATGTATGCATATGAATGATGAACACAAGAAACAAGAATAATTTCCATCTAGCGGACAACATGATCATGTGACTATTACGTTTAGATTTCATTACATGCATCGCATTCACATGTTTGCAATTCAGCCAAGGTGACCATGAATCATCTAAAGTGAGAGTCATTTTCTGGGCAATTTTTCATTCCTTTTGCCAACTTACATCAGAGGGTGCCAGTGTTGGGTAAAGGAGCAGGATTTTTTACTTTTTCATATTTTATTATATTTGTGCACATTTTTAAAGTTGATTCAGAAACGATCATGGCCTAAACTAGCGTTTTAGATTTACTACCATAACATAAGTACCATAACATACTAACTAGCCTAGCCTAGATGCACAAAAAAAATTTAGTTCTGTATTAGTTTTTGCTATTGCGATATGTGTTAAGAGGCATATTTCATGTCGTGGGAAAGAGGATTGTCTACACTTACAGTTATGGTGAGGTGTAATGTGCATAGTAATTAGGTTATTTGCATAACAATAGACTTTAATAGAAAATATGTAATCTGAGATATTAACTTGGTACAGTGGTAGATGGCATTGGTACTGTTCATTTGAGCATTATGGATTTAGGGTTGTGTGTGTATACTAATTAGCTAATTTGCATAAGAATGAAAATATTTGTATCTATGATATCTTAAATTAAAGTGGGAATGGGGATTTTGTTTACACAAATGATCATATATGTGAAGAGCATTGTCTGCACTGAATGGTGAGGTGTAGTGTGTATATTAATTAGGTTATTTGCATAACAATATACTTTCATAGAAAATATGTAATCTGAGATAATAACTTGGTTCAGTGGTAGATAGCATTGTTACTATTCAGTTGAGCATCATGAATTGGTGCTTGTGTGCATACTAATAAGTTAATTTGAATAACAATGAAAACATTTGTATCTGATATCTTTTAAATTAAAGTGGCAATGAGGATTTTGTTTACACAAATGATCATATATGTGAAGAGCTTTGTCAACACTTAATGGTGAGGTGTAATGTGCATATCAATTAGGTTATTTGCATAACAATAGACTTTCGTTTAAAATATGTAACCTAAGATAACTTGGTTCAGTGGAAGAGGGCATTGTTACTGTTCAGTTGAGCATGATTGGAGGGTTGTATGTGCATACTAATTAGCCTATTTGCATAGCAATGGAAATATTTGTATCTGTTTTATCTCTTCCATGAAAGTGGGTGTGGTGATTTTGCTTAAACAAATGATCATACAGTATATGTGAATAGCATTGTTTACACTTAATGGAGAGGTATAGTGTGTATATTAATTAGGTTATTTACATAAAAATAGACTGCTGCAAAATGTTTGACCTGAGATCAAAAATATATGGCAGGCGAGAATTACTAAGTGCACATTTCTAGTTTTCTTATGATATTGACATTCTTGACATGAATATCAATACAAATTGTTTGTCTTGCCATGAATAAAGAAGCAAATAAAAGTTTCTTTGCTTCTAAAGAATCTTAGATTAAGGGTTTGAGAAATGTGAACAATAAGTGGAATGTGAGGTAAAAGATGACATGATGACAAAGAAGCTGAGGGAATTTGGATGAGGATGGGATTTCATGTCCACAGGGTGGAATTTTATGTAGGGTAGGGTGGGTGGGATGTTGGTCAGTATGCATGGGCATGTTGGACAGGGTGGGTTGGCATATAGAACAGGGTGGATTAGCATGTGGAACAGGGTGGGTTGGCATGTGGAACAGGGTGGGTTGGCATGTGGAACAGGATGGGTCGATGTATGGGACAGGGCAGAATGGCATGAGGTGGGATGTCATCTGGATTTCAGTTGTGATGGCATGTGGGTCATGCAAATGGTGGAATGACATACATTATCTGGTTTTCAGGAGTGATTGCAAGGAGTATAGGCATAGGATGACATTTGGGACAGGTTGGGATGGAATGTGGGACAGGCTGGAATATGCATTATTAGCGGTGAGGGGATTTGTATCATTTCCTATGTCTAGTTTGTCATATGTTAAGCAATATTGTTTTGTGTAATTTTGCGTTATATTATTGTACATTTTTTATGCTGCTTGACTTTGCTTAACACACATATTTTCTTAAATTGGAAGTTGTATTACAATTCCACGATGTAGTTTATGGAATTTGTAAGGGTTGGGGGAGGGTACAGGTTGGAAAGGGGACTTAATGACATTCTTTATTGACATTGGCAAGTCAGGGCCTGTCCTTTGTTGTTCAATTGATAGAACTACAAAAAAAAAGATATGTTATAGTTATAAAGACTGCTAGCTTTTACATGTCTTCTGAGTTACTGGGTGATACTTGAAATTTTGTTTTTGTCTTAAAATATTTGGGAAAAGTCAAAGATACTTTGAAGCTTGTAGTAGAATGGCTCCCCAACCCTTTGCAACAATTGCAACTGCACCCTCACAATCCATCACGTTCTCCTTGCTTGCCCCCTGTACAACCTTCCCAGAGCTTCCCTCGCTCCCCACAACTCAATTGCTGAATTCTTCCAGAAAAATCCTCTGGATAAAATCATCTCCTTTCTTCATCGTGCTTCCCTCTACAACCATATTTGATTCTCCTCTCCCACCCCCTCTCTACTTTGTTATTGTTTCAACCATGCACCTCCCCTCTCGATCACAGCTTTCTGATCTTTTGTTCTTGAATTTCTCTCATTCTCCCCCTGTTTCCTTTCCTTCCTACCTCTAGAATGATCTGACCTCTCAGGCACAATTTGACCCTCGTTATCGTGGTGCCGTTAAGCCTTCATCAAACAAACAATTGTAGTAGAATGTTATAAAAATTAACAAAGCAAATAAAAATGTAAGTGCATCTTTCAAAGCTCAAGTAATTTAAAATCATCTGCCCCTGCTACCTTATTTCTGTATATACTTCCTCTATAAGCCCATTCTCTATACTAGCTTTGAATAGTCGAGCATACTGTCCTTTCAACAGTTCTTGTTGTCATTGCAAAGCGTTTATTTTTGGAATATTTCCTTCATTTTCTGAAAATTCCTTCAATTTTAGAGAAATTTCCTTCATTTTTCAAAAAAATTCCTTCAATTCTTAAAAAAAAAATTGGAAATGTAGCTAATATTTTCCAAGCTTTGCATCCAATGATTTTACAAAAATTTTCTCCTACCACCACCTCTACCCCTTTACAAATACTTTTTGATATAAGAGGCTCAAATTCATTTGTATATATACCGTAGGTTTGTTGGGACAAAATCAAATCTGCTTCCCCTTGCCGAACTTAAAATGACATACTGTATAATCATACGCCGCTGATTTAAAGTATGATTTATTTGGATGATGATTTCTTTGTCTTACAGAAATGACATCATCCGGACCAAAGTTGTTTGAGGCTGCCTCTCATGCCAAAGAGTACTTGAAATTCCGTCCAATTTATCCTCAAGCTGTGGTTGAGAGAATATTAGCATTTTGCAATCATCAGGTGAGAAGAAGGATCATTTTTGCTTCTAACCTTTAGTCTTCATATAAGGGTGTTTTAGCTGACGTCATGAGGTCACATGACTTTGTTTACATCACAATTTTGTAGGCACGATTACTGTTGTCTGCTATACATTTAATTAGATTTACATATATTTGCATGTAGTAATATAAGATTATTTTTGTGGGATAATTATGCTGGAATCTTGCTGTGCCATTGGATGCACTAGTAAACGTGTGCCGGGGTATAAAAAGAAATTTTCTTGATTTGCATCTGATCCTGATCGACATTCGAAGTGGGTTCTACTGTACGTTGCGATGGCTGCGGTTTACTCTAGGATTTGCAGTAAACACTTTATATGAGGTTTGCAAGCTTTGTCTGAGTATAACGAACAATTAGCTGGCGTTAACATTAAAATTACTCTTCGTATACCCAGTGAATAAAACTTAAAGTAAATATGAAGTAAAATAGGAAGTGAGCAAAATTAGTAAAATTAGCTGAACTGGTACTGGTAGGTAAGCATGTATTATGTTTGTTGTACATGTGATGTGACTGAGCTGTGTGAAAACGCTTGAAACGCAACCACGCTGCTGCCCTGCAAAATGACTAACAATGGAGTTACAGTCATATGATGAAATCCCTCTATAGTACTTAACCTCTCTATCCCTTCCTTATAGAAACTCAAAAAGCCATTTACCCTTTCAGAAATCCTTCAAAAAAGGGCATGTTTTGCATTCTGATGTGCTCCTAATGAATCCAAATTGGCAATGAATATTCATAAAAGAACTTCCAGATTTATAGAACAACTTCCATATTCATAGAACAATATTTTTACATTGAGCAAATGAATAAAACTACTAATTAATCTTCATGTAATCTCATGAATATTCATATATTTTTACTAATTTTATTGGGGGAAGATGGCCGACAACTGCAGTCACCTTGCTTAATTTATATGTATCTGAGGGAGAGTTGTTTTGGAGGGAAAATAATAAACGATTCTTTGAATAACAAACAAACAAATTCTAACCGCTAAAGGTATGTGTTTTCATAGTTTTTGAGATATTCTAAATAACTGCTGTGTGTGATAGGATTTTTCATGGGAGCCTAACGTTAAGTTTCGCGAGTGACCCCTCTATGGAGGAAACCACATTGTGGCCTATAATGTAGCACTCTAATTTCACTCATCCTCAACAAACAAAGCCCTTCATTCCCGTGATATATTTCCAGAAAATCTTACTTGCCCAATAACTAACAAAGAATAGAAAAGTATGTTCATAAAAACAGTACAAATTTTCACAAAAGGATTCCAACGAGTTTTGTCCATGAATTCTTGAATTTTTTGTCCTAAATTTCAGTCACTGAAAATCATTGCTGTCTTCTCCAGCTATCTTTTGATAAAGGAGACTCAAACCTCTTACCCATGTTCAACTAACATTGGTGGAGGATTGAAAAACTTAAAGTTAATATAAGGAAATACATGCATTTTCTTGATAGGATATCACAAAAGTGAAATAAAATTAGCATAATTTATTATAATAAGGCCTGAAAATTCAAACTGCTGAAAATGGTTCATTTTTAACAGATTTTGATAAAATGTCTTGCTATTTTTATAGTTTATGGCATATTTTTTCCACTTCAGCTCAAAAATATTACTACCTGTCCATAGGTCTTATAAGTAAACACAATAATTGTTAATTCTTTGCGCCCGAAATAAGTTGGATCACCTTTGCTAGATATCACAGACTTGTTATTTTATTTTAATTGTAGACTTTCTTGCAATCTTTGGTAGTGGATGTCGGCTGTGGATCAGGGCAGAGCACTAGATACCTTGCCCCACACTTCAAACAAGTTGTTGGCGTTGATGTAAGCAGCAGTCAGTTAGAAAATGCCAAGGTCACCACTAAAGAGGAGAATATACAGTACAGGCAAGTTGAGAGAAAGTTGATTATTTGTTGAGTTTTAGAAGACACACACCCGAACATTCTCACCAAGATTGAATGATAAAACCCACACCTTACGTATATATTTGTAAAGGAGAGGAAATGTCCTGGTGTTGAAGATGTGGCCTTTCCTTTTAACAGTTGTATATTCTGTTAGACTTGTGTGAAATTAGGCATTAGTGCATCTGGTAGGTACTGTATGTAGAACATTTCATCTGTGTAAGTAACCTTGATATTTTCTTTTGTAAATCCTTTGTTTTTGAAATGTGTATCATAATTCTTTTTATGGGGTGACTAACCCTTCTTAGCCCATCATCTTGTTATGTTATGTTATAATTCTTTGACGTGGTGCAGCAAATTCGGACCAAATGTTTTTTGAGTGGTTGCCATATTCCTATAAATTTTTTGCAGAAATACATTTTGAGTGACTAAAATTTAGGAAAGAAATTTAAAGAACTACATAAAGACTTTGATCTGTTCACCAAAAATTCAAAACTAATATAGACATAGGTGGGATTTGCCTACCGAAAGGCCAAATTGGGGGAGGGGGAGACAGCAAAACCACAAAACTATGCTAAGTTTAAAAAAAAAAAACATACAAAAGATACAGATTCTGAAAAAAGTGGGGGAAGGGGGAAATGCCCTCCTGCCCCCTTCAAATCCCACCTTTGAAATTGCTACATGTCCAGTGACATTTAAAATCATCCAAATAGGAAGAATATTACTCTATTGTTTTTATTTTATCATTTTCATGTTGTTCTTCTACAAAGCTTTCAATTTATAATCTATTCCTCCTCTGCCAATCTTATTGATGTCTTGAAGCTGCATCAACAACCTGTCTTGTACCGACAACGCTCGTTTGTTCACATTACCCGTCTTAGAATAGGTCACACCTACCCCACTCACTCCCACTCCTTATTGGCTCCCCCCAATCCCTCTGCAACAATTGCCATTGCACCCTCACATTCCATCACGTTTTCCTTGCTTGCCCCCTGTACAACCTTCCCAGAGCTTCCCTCGCTCCCCACAACTCAATTGCTGAGTTCTTCCAGAAAACCCTCCGGACAAAATTATCTCCTTTCTTCATCATGCTTCCCTTTACAACCATATTTAATTCTCCTCTTCCAACCCCTCTCTCTAATTTGTTTTTTTTTCACCCATGCACCTCCTCCTTCGATCATAGCTTTCTGACATTTTGTTCTTGTATTTTTTTCATTCTCCCCCTGTTTCCTTTCCTTCCTACCTCTACAATGATCTGACCTCTCAGGCACAGTTTGGCCCTCCTTGTCGTAGTGCCGTTGAGCCTTCATCAAACAAACAAACAAACTTAAAGCTGCAACTACCTAAATATAATTGGTAGATAGGTTTTTAAATGAATACGCATGAATAATCATTATACTTTGTAATATAGAAGAACTTTTCTTTGTTTGAAATTATTATTTGAGTAAGAAATACTTTATAAGACTAAATATCGACTTCTGATCACAGACTTGGAGATGCAGAATCATTACCATGTGACAGCAGCTCCGTTGACCTTGTGACCTGTGCCCAAGCTCTTCATTGGTTTAATTCTGAAGCATTTTTTAAAGAAGTGGACCGAGTCCTAAAACCAGCAGGTTGTTTAGTCTTTTACGGATATGGAATATTCATCCCGAAACACAAGAACAAAGAAATAGAGGAAAATATTTATGATATTTACATGGGGGTAAGTTCCACAGTCAAATCTTAATTCAGGGGTGATAAGAGAAAGGGCATGGTTGCTACTTTGCATGATAATTTGACCCCCTGCATATGCTCTAGACGTCAAATTACAGGTCCATTTTTATTTCTTCAGATAAATTCACATGTTTACATCGACACATATATACTCATTACATGCATACATACATACATCTCTCTCTCTCTCTCTCTTCTAGGTGCCAAGTCTGGAACAGACATTGGCGATCATGGCCCTTCAGTCACTTCTGTTAAGAGCTAAGCACATTATTGTTACTTAGGCAGTTGTTGGTTGCCCAGTTGTTTAAGCTTTAGAAATATTGAACTCGCTGCCTTCCTCTGCTTCTTTTGCCCTGAATGTACCCACATACTGCAAGCTGTTCCAACCCACCCTCCTGATAAACATGCCTGAAAAATTCCATCTGTCTCCTTCTGATGGCATGAGTAGGGACCTATCCATTCCTGAAGCTATCAGGACATCATTTGATTTCCTTTTTGTCCAAGATACTTTCAACATTCTCCTAATGAGCCACATTTCCATAGCTTATAATCTTTTCTTGATGTCACTGGTAATTGTCCAGCATTCACAGACCTAGAGAAGAGTAGACCATGCATATGCCTTCAAGACACAGACTTTTTTGTCCATTCCAGTATTTATATTCTTCAGAATTTGATTCATTTTTGTAAACATGTCTTTGGCAATTGCAATGCATTGTCTAACTTTGTTAATTAGGGATGTACCGATCCAAATTTTTGGATCCGCCGAACTGGATTTTGCCGATCCAGGTTGAAATCTGCCGATAAAATCCGCCGAACCGGATTTTTCATTGCTTACAACAATTCTTATAATTTTAAGAAACAAAGGGAAAGGGGTAGGGGCAGGGATTTTCAAGTTGGCTACTAATGGCTAGCAACCCAAATGTTTTGGAAAATAATAATTTTTGGGCATATTGTGATGAAATCAAATCAAAATTAGTGAAAGTTCTGGATTAATCCTAACATCTTTAATATTATAAAACTTGAGACTGTCATACATGTGTTCTTACTGAGGAAGTCAAAAGTCAAATGACACTATGGAGGGAGGAAAGGGTCATTTATCTAACCTTAACATGTATTTGAAGTGCATGTATGTGCAAATTATGTAAAAACTAAACTAAAATAATTAAGGACAGTAACAAGGTAATAGAAATGGATATGAATTCTTTCATGTTTTACATTTGGAAAGTAATTATTCTCTGAATTATTTTTGTGTTATTTCATTAAAACACCTTGGTACTCTGAATTACTTGTAAAACAGTTCGCTTAGATAAGTGCGGGGAAAAAACATTTTTCTCTTTTTCAATAGCAGGAGAATCTAAGCAATGAAAAATTGTGGAAAACAAATTCAGTCAACCTACATGTACATGTACTTTTATCTACAAATTTCATTAATGTCTCTAACTGTAAAATTGTTACCAACTGGTGTGGTTTTATTCATTATCTGTTACAGCCCAATCTGTTCCAAAATTTTTATTGATTTCAAACAGCTACATGTCTTTATTCCGTTTTAAATGATCATACACGTAACATAAGCCAATTTGTTCAGTGTTTTCAAGAAGAAAATACATTATCTACACCGAGAAAAATCCAGATATTCATGTTTGTTTTATATTTCATATAGTTGTAATGTACCACAGTCTCATAATGTAAATCTTCAATTGTTAAAATTGCCAAAAATCCGGTTCGGCGGTTTGGAAAAAATCCGCCGGAACCGAACCGGATTTTTCCCAACCGCCGGATAATCCGCCGACGATATCCGTACATCCCTATTGTTAATGCACCGATTATCTGATGTAAATGTGTAGCCCAAGTACTTCAACTGTAGTACTTGTTGAATTATTTCTCCTTGGCTTTGTATACTACATAATTGGTTTCCATACATTCTGTTTTCTTTACATTTAGAGACAGCCCTCTCATTTCACTTTTCTCCACAACTTTAACCAGAAGAGACTGCAGTTTTTCTTCCGACTCTGCTATAAGCACAGTGTTATCTGCATAGTGTAGGTTATTCATATTATAGCCTCCAACTTTCAGCCCCTCAAGACTGTCGATGTTACGAAGTATTGTTGAAAAGATCTGGTTACAAAACATACCCCTGCCTGACACCTCTTCAGATTACCTTAAATTCACTGTAATCTCCTTCAAGTCTTATTACTACTTCCTGATCCCAGTATAGGTTTCTTATAACTCTTAGGTCTTTTCCGTCAATGTTCAAATTACTGAGTATTTGAAAGAGATCTTCACGTTTGACCTTGTCAAAGACTTTGAAGTAATCACTGAAACATAAATATAAATCTTTCTGTACTTCTATGCACCTTTCCATGATCATTGATAGTGTAAATATTGCATTCCTAGTGCCTTTGTCTACAACAAAACCAAATTGTGTTTCTGAAATTTCTGGCCAGATACTACATGCATACCTTAAAACGAACCTGCTATAAAGAAAGGAAGGGAACTACTTGGTATTGTGTGGATTTTTGTTTTCTTTCTTCTCCAATACAATTGTCAGACTAATTTGTAGGTTAGCAAAGGATGTGTCCTTTACAAAAAGTGTTGGACTGCATACCATGGCTGGATCTTGCATTGGGTGTCAAAAGGTCAAAATAAGGTCTTAGAATTGTATCCATTCTTTGAATCTAAATACATGGGAGGATTTATTATCATTGTATTTTGCTGGAGTAAAGGTTGTGTTGCAAAGAGAATGTTTGCACCCTTACCTGGTCTCATATAAAGTGGAAAAGAGGCAGTGATTATTAAGCTAGGTGTCCAAACGATTGAAGGTCACAGTGAGCAGGAATTTACCTAAAGGTCCAGAATTGGTTCAAAGGTTGTTAGCACCTTTGCATCATACAGATGAAACCATTTTCAGTTTTGAGACAATTAATATTTCCTTTGGTAGTATTTTCAGAAGGAATAGAAATACTAAGCTCATCAGCTGAAAATGTTGAAGATAGGGAAAAACATTTTACTCCTAGGATAATTTTGAATGCCTACAACCTTAAGATTTGTATGGTATCAAGATTTTGTAATAGGATGGAGGACAAGGCCAGAAGAACAGCTTATGGCAACCAATAGGAGAGAATGGATAAGCTTGGTGGATGCCATATGTGCCACCACTGCAGGCACATGGAGCATAGGTGAAGGTGAATACCCCAATAGTGAATAGCCACTTGATTGGGCTGTTGGGTATTTTTCTTCCCCAGGGCCCTGATGGTTTTGTTACTGGCAAGATGGAGGATTTATATTGCTTTCCAGTATTTCAAGATATTAAAAAAATAAAATTATTGAGGTTGCTGAACACTCACTGAACTGTTTGATGATATGTGAGAAGAAAATTTTTTTTAGAACAATTGTCCCCTGTGTTTAAAACCCTCATATTTGTTTTTTCCCTCCAGATACACAAGGGCATCCTTAGATCATATTGGGATGAAAGACGTGAACATGTTGACAATCATTACATTAATTTTCAGTCTCCGTATGCAGACTCGGTCAGGTAAGAAATGTGTGTACACATAGGCGGGATTACGTGGATGGCAAGAGGGGAATTTTTCCACCACTTTTGTCTGAAGTTATATCTTTTGTGTGGTGATTTTTTGTATCTTAATGTGACATTGTTATTTTCCCCAATTTTGGTGGGCAAATGTTATTTTGCCCCCATTTTTTGTAGGCAATTGTGATTTTGTAACATTACCCCCCCCCTCACCCCCTCCCCCCCCCCCCATGACACACATACACGCACACTTTTTCTTCTTGGTAGGCATATCCTACCCATACATTTACGTATAATGCAAATAGTTCCATAGAATATATTTTATGAAATTGGTTTAAAACAATTGGTATGAACATCAAGTAAGGCTCTCAAAATTTGATTTGTTTGTATGAAAAGAGATTTTAAAATGTAGCTCATGAACTGTGTAGGAAATTGTTCATTTCTTGATGCCCCCGTGCTGAAATATGTTTTGATAAGGTTGTTAACTGAAGTTTTTGTCAAACTGATGAATAAGTTACTTTATTTGACAAATGACTGATAGTCATGACCAATATCAAAGGACAATTTTCTTTGAGAAATGAGTTGGATCGCATCTGGAAAGCTAAATCTATCCGAGCCATTAGACTTATTGAGTCAGTGCTTATCCTCGGTTTCCATGGCGCAAGCAGATGAGAGTACATTACTCCCCCTGGACGGGACGGCAGTCCATCGCAGATTAACTCCCCAGCAGTGCTGGTACTGATTTTACAACTGAGCGGACTGGAGCAAGTAGAGTAAAGTGTCTTGCTTAAGGACACAATGCAGCACTCATGACAGGAATCAAACTCGGTACCTCTCGAATACAAGCATGACTCCTTAACCACTGAGCCACAGCACCTCTTAAGCATTATTAAATTGCTTCCATGTAAGAGGAACCTACTCACTGACATCACCATGAGTTTTGGTTTGGGAGCACCGGAGTTGTGATATGAAAACTTGGGGGTAATCGGCATGCATATCATTCACCTACAGTTTTAGGTCTCGGGGGACCTTAACAGTGTTCTAAGGTGAATCCCTAGTGGGCGTCTTGGTGGCAAAGTCAACAGAAGCTTTGAAGATCCAATTTTTTTTATATACCAAAATGGCTTTAAAACATAGACAGTTTTTCAATAAAGGTATTTAATGAGAAGTTTGATTTGTAAAATCCATCGCAACAATGCAATTAACAAAACAAAAAAATAATTAATAAATAAATAAATATAGATAAATAAAAAATAGAAAAAAATAATACAGTTAACTCTTGATTTCGGGGTTGCAGAGACTGGATGCAGACTAACAGTAAATTTGACAGCCTAATAGATATCAAAAGTCTCTCTGTACTTTAATTGAATATCTTTTGAAATTTTGGTGCAACTGAATATTTCAACAGTAGAGCAAAGTGTTTAGCAAAGTAACTTTGGTCTACCATATGAAGAAATAAGAACAAAAAGCTCTCCAAAAACCCTTTCCTTGCATCACAGCAACTACTACAATAACACCTGAGCCTTTCCTTTCCCTACCTACTCCCTGCTCACCTCACTATCTCCTTTCAACCTCTTTTCACCTCTGACATAATCTCATCTCTCTGGCACAATGTGACCATCACTGTCGTGGTGCTGTTAATCCACATTAAAAGGCTTAGTTTTGATGAGTCAAGCAAAACTATATTAATTTTCACTTACTGTTTTGAAATCCATAAATTTAGATAGAAGATATTATATGTAAGAGCTGTTCAGCTTAGAACATCACAAATTTGCATATTTTCAAAAATGATTTATCCATGTTCCATAGATCTTTAATCAACAATCTGTAATCGTTATTTTGTATTTGATTTTGTTCCACAGAGACACAAGTCTTGAGCTGAAGCGAGAGATGACAGTGGATGGCTTGTTTGGTTACATAAAAAGTTTCAGCTCATATCAAGATTTTATCAAGCAAAATCCTGAGAAATCTTACATTTTTGATGACTACTATAAGAGGTAGATATTATCAAAGGATTAGTTTAGGGGTCAAGCAAGTCTATCTGATATGAAAGAGGACTTCAAAATAAACAAAATGGTGAAAAAAACATTCAAAAGTCTTATTCCGTTATGGAGATATTACAGTTTAGAATTTGTTATCATTTTTGTAGAAACGACTGAATTTTAGTTCTGACTAGTTCTGAGTTCATAGCCTCAGATTCCTCAAAGTCTTTATGTATTCTATCATGTTTTGTTCTGCGATTATGTGGCTTTAAAACTATGGGATATATCAAAAAAGTAGTAAAACTGAATCTAGGAATGGTAATTATAATATATGACCTGAAGAAAGTTTGAGGAAAAATAATTAAATTGTGAAAGAATAAAATAAACTTTCTTTTAAATATATAAAGACTTTTGAGGAATCTGAGGCTGTGACATCACAACTAGTCTGATTTCAGTCATTTCTACAAAAATGATACCAAACTTTAAACTTAAATGTCTCCTTAGCGGAATAAGAATTTTGCTTGCTTTCTTCACCATTTTGTTTCTTTTTGAAGTCCTCTTTCATATAAGATGGATGTGCTTGACCATTGAACTAATCCTTTAAATAACTTTCAGTTCTGTAAAAATGAGATCAAAAGTGGTATTGTAGATGGCTTTTTTGAATCTAAAAGCATTGTAATATTTTTCATAGGGAAGATGATTTGACTTCAGGATAATTTCAGGGATTTAGAGAAATTCTCTCAACATTTGGCTTTGTTGGGAAAACAGTCAAAATGACTCAAAAAATGGAAAAAAGAAGAAATTATCAACATGATTTGTGAGTAAGGTTGCCCATTTTCAATATAAAACTAAATAAATAATAGCAAAATGTTGGCAAATTATGCTAGTACAACAATTTTTCCCCAGACAATCTTGTGACAGTCACGGGAGCATTAGGGTCTAAGCTAGCAGGGAGAAAAGGGGGAAATTATCCTCAACATTGTTTCATATGTGAAACATACTGAAACAGTACGTAAACTCGAGCCAACCACATAAGAGTGCAATTTTCAACCAGGGTTGGAAAATACAAAAAAAGTCTCGCCAAACTTGGCGATGCTTAATCAAGTGTGGTGAGTACCACAGTATATCATAATATTTTACTTGCTACAATTTTGTTTTGCTTGCTTCTATGGCAAGCAGGTGAGTGGTTTTTCCAACCCTGTTTTCAACCAGATAGGGAGTAAAATGTTCTTTTTCTTGAGACCCTTTAAGACATGGCTCAGTCTGCTCTAATTCTGACCATCATAATTTGAGCTAGCTAAGCCTGGCAAATGCAACAATCTTTCCTACAGGAAATAAGGATTTATATTATTCAAGTAAAAAGACCTCTGTGGCAGTGCGGTAAAGCTTCCAGCTTATCAATCTAAGTGTCCCAGGTTCAAATTTCAGTGGGTCTCAAACCAGTGCCCCATAACTGGTTTATAAAACTACCATGAAGTAAATACTCCAATGGACTTCTGTAGGGATGTTATATACCTTGGCAAACCTAAATCTAATAAATTCAGCATACTTTATAGCAGTGGCATAGCTAGACTTTCTTGCGAGGGGGCCAAATCATACGAAGGGGGCCAAATCATACGAAAATCCTAATCCAAGCTACCCTCTTTTCCTCACCCCCCTCCTCCCTTTCCCTCCCCTCCTCCCCATCTCCTCGTTAACAGAAATTTTAAGGGAAAAGTTTGAAATTTTGAGGAAAAACTTCAGAAATTTTCAGGGAAAAGTTGAACATTTTGACAGCTTGAGGAAAAACTTTCAATATTTTGAGTAAAACCATTGAGTATTTTGAGAAAGTCACATATGTTGAGGAAAATTGGGGGGAAATTGTCAGATAGTTTGAGGAAATAGTGAGATATTTTGAGGAAAAACTGGATATTTTAAGGAAAAACAAGAAATTTTCAGGAAATACTTCAGAAATTTTCAGGCAAAAGTCGAATATTTTGAGGAAAACATCAGATATTTTGACCAAAACATTATGAAAGTCAGATATTTTGAGAAAAATTTTGGAACTTTTGAAAAAATGCCAGATATTTTAAGGAAAAACTTTTGAAGAAATTTGCTAACTCTAAATAGATGGCTGGTGTACAACCTAAAATCTTAGACCCAATGCTTTTATCAGGGTTACCAAAACAATCCAACATTTTCAGAATATTTGGAAATTTATGGTCAGGGTTTTTCAGTTTAGCTGTGCCACTGCTTTTTATATAGTAACATTTGTCCAACATTAAAATTTTAAATAGTTCATACATTTCTTTTGAAGGTTATTGGATATGGTGGCACCTTTTGCCAACTCCAGTGGACCATCAGAATTTAAATTTGATTTCACCGCCCCAATATTCATCATCATGGGAAGAAAGCCTATCAGGTGATTCTCACATTTACATATTATGTGCTTTTTAACTGTTATTTACATTTTCACTTTTTATCTTTTAAAGGATTAGTTCAGGGGTCAATCAAGTCAAGTCAATTCTTTTTGAATGAGGACTTCAAAAGAAACAAAATGGTGAAGAAAGCATTCAAAATTTTAATCTGTTAAGGATATATTTAAGTTTAATGTTTGGTATCATTTGTGTAGAAATGATTGAAATCAGACTAGTTGTGATATCACAGCCTTAAAGTGTTTATTTCTTGTATCACATTTTCTCCTGTGATTTTGTGACTTTAAAACCATTGGATATGTCAGGAATGGAGTAAAACAGAATCTAGTAAAAGTAATTATAAAAAAAGCACCTGAAGGGAAAGGTCAAGGAAAACTAATTCAAATAGTAAAAAAGTGAAATAAGTTTTCTTTCAATTCAAATAGTAAAAAAGTGAAATAAATTTTCTTTCAATTCAAATAGTAAAACAGTAAAATAAATTTTCTTTAAAATGTTTAAGAATGAGAGGATGAGGACGCCAACCTTCCAAAGTTGACTTATGACATCAGTCATTTCTACACAGATTCAACAGAGCTTTAAACTTGAATATTTTGTTAACGGAATAACATTTTTAAATGCTTTCTTCACCATTTTGTTTCTTTTATATTCCCTTTTGTATAAAATGAACTTGCTTGACCCCTGAACTAATAATTTTTAAAACCAATGAAAGTAGCAAAAATGATCATCAAAATATTTATTGAAAATTTGTAATGTATTATTGGTAACCTGTATTCTGGCCAAATGTTTTTTAATCTTTTTCATGCCCCAAAACAATTTTCAGCATCATATTCAGTGATAAAGATTTAGGAAAGAAATTTAAAGAATTACCTAAAGATTTTGGGCTGTTTGCTCAGTCGTATGGCACAAATTTTGAGCTGTTCACTCAGTTATATGGCACAAATTATGAGCTGTTCACTCAGTTATATGGCACAAATTATGAGCTGTTCACTCAGTTATATGGCACAAATTATGAGCTGTTCACTCAGTTATATGGCACAAATTATGAGCTGTTCACTCAGTCATATGGCACAAATTATGAGCTGTTCACTCAGTCATATGGCACAAATTTTGAGATGTTCGCTCAGTCATATGGCACAAATTATGAGCTGTTCACTCAGTCATATGGCACAAATTATGAGCTGTTCACTCAGTCATATGGCACAAATTATGAGCTGTTCACTCAGTCATATGTCACAAATTATGAGCTGTTCACTCAGTTATATGGCACAAATTATGAGCTGTTCACTCAGTTATATGGCACAAATTATGAGCTGTTCACTCAGTTATATGGCACAAATTATGAGCTGTTCACTCAGTTATATGGCACAAATTATGAGCTGTTCACTCAGTCATATGGCACAAATTATGAGCTGTTCACTCAGTTATATGTCACAAATTATGAGCTGTTCACTCAGTTATATGGCACAAATTATGAGCTGTTCACTCAGTTATATGGCACAAATTATGAGCTGTTCACTCAGTTATATGGCACAAATTATGAGCTGTTCACTCAGTTATATGTCACAAATTTTGAGCTGTTTGCTTAATCGTATGGCACAAATTGTGAGCTGTTCGCTTAGTCATATATGGCACAAATTTTGAGCTGTTCACTCAGTCATATGACACAAATTTTGAGATGTTCACTCAGTTATATGTCACAGATTTTGAGCTGTTCACTCAGTCATATGGCACAAATTTTGAGCTGTTGGAACAGTTGACGGCACAAATTATTGAGATGTTCACTCAGTCGTATGGCACAAATTTTGTCTTATCTTTGTAGAAATGACTGGTGTAGTAAGTCTACTATGGAAGGTTGGTGCCCTCATCCTCACATTATTAACAATTTTTAATGCATTTTTTAAGAAAATTTATTTAACTATTTTTCAATTTGAATTATTTTTTTCAAACTTTCTTCAGGTGGTAAATTATAATTACCTTACTAGATTCTGTTTGACTACTTTCCTGATATATCCAATGGTTTTTAAGCAACACAATTGTAGGACAAAATATGATAGAATACATCAAGACTGAGGAATCTTAGGTTGTGGCATCACAACTACTGTAGTCTGAATTCAGTCATTTGTACACAAATGATAACAAGCTTTAAACTGAAATATCTCCTAAACAGAATAAGATTTTTTAATGCTTTTTCACTATTTGTTTCTTTTGAAGTTGTTGTCATATGAAATGCTTGCTTGACCCCTAAAATAATTCTTTAATTTGTTTGTTTCACAGATAACATCAGATGGCACAAACAAAAGAACCATTTTATCAGTAATTTCCCTGCCAGCATAATGATTTATGGATGAGGATTACAGAACATTTAGTATTATCAATCTGTCAAGTTCTAACAAGTGAAAAATAAACTTTCCTGGAAGACCAAAGACTTTCTTACAACTGAATTTTATTTTGGAGCTGAAATATATTATTCATCTTATGTGTCCATCCTGATAAAATTCCATGGGTCCACACTAAAAACATGTTAAATGTAACTTATGTGTGCTTTCCTTGGCATGTGCCTAAAAGTGCAAGCTAACAAACATGTATATCGATGAATGTTTCCATCAAAAAATGGATTTACTTCAAAATAAAAACAATTTCGTTTTGAGACATCTGTTTTTCTTGTTTGCCTCATTTTTCATCTCTTCTTCCATACTCCTATCACCTAGATCACATTCTTTTATAAGAGGACTAAAAACATTTTCACAATGCAAAATACTATTTTTGCAATTTGCATATTTTATGCAAATTTTATGTTTTGTATTACAGGGACAGCGTGGCATTTTTTTTTGTAAATCATATGTTTTTTAAATGTCTGTCATAATTCTTTGAAGTGGTGGAGTAATTTTTGACCAAAAGTTTGAAAATCTTTTGCCATCATGATGAATAATGCTGGCTATAAATTTTCAGTCTATTGCACACAAACTCACTAGAGTGTTTATAACTCACTGATGATAACATCCTTTTAAAAGCCTAAATGATTCCTCAGCCCCACATTACACACATAAATTGGCTCTGCAGTAACCCTTATCCATAATACCTGGTTCTTCACAATAAGCTCCATTGTGTGCATATAGATAATAAAGAGTGTAATAAGTGATGTGTAAAATCACTCAACTATCTGTGGTGGGTTTCTTAATTGCTTCTAGCAGAGTCTAAAAGTTATACCCGCTGAAATGGAGGTTTTTGCAAACATTTGGTGAAAAGACAAATACAAACCCCATGATTAAATTCCTTCAAAATCCAATCAATTCCTGATTGATTTTAGATGGGCGTGGTGGTATTAGACCGAGTCTTAAAATAGCACCCGCAAAAATCCATGATTTTTTTTATTTATTTGTTGAGATTCGGCGTCCCCCTCCCATTCATTAGAAAGAATGGCTTTGCTTAAAACCAGGAACACTTTCACCGGCCCTCATAAAGAGCAGGGTTGGTTGAAGTAAAAGTTATCTTTTTTTTTATTTCCCAAAACCACAAAACTGTGATCTATTCAACACTCCATACAAGCTGTTTAATAAACCATGTGTTTGATTTCCACCCAACACAAAAAGAAAATTTTTTTAATAAGGGCAGCAGCATCTCCCAAGTAGTATAAAATGTCCTTTGAAGCAAAGTTAATCTTGTGGAATGATGCGTATAAAATGAAGTCTGAAATTTGCACAACAAGTTTTTAAGCAGTGTCCGTACTAATATATACATCACAAATTTTGCTTTAACTAAAAACTGATCAAACTTTGATCAGCCATAATTCAAAAACTAAAAGTGCTATTTTCAAAAACATGATTTGCTCAGACTTTGATACTCTTTCAACTAATATAAAAATTGCTAAATTACATTATTTTGCTGCATACATTCTATTCTTACCATATCTGACACAGAGACAAAATGTATCAAACTCTATCTTTGAGATCCGCTGAGACTAAATGTCGGATTTTACAAGTGCCCTCAAGAACTGTTGGAGAAGGTTTTGACATATGTGAGCTCAATGGTAAGTGTTTTCTAAGATAAAAAAATGTTCTTGTGCAAAAGGGGGAGCAGGGGAGGGGTAATGCCCACCCCATCCCAACCACTGGCAATACAAAAATTCAGGCAAGGTTGATGCATTTAATGTCAAATTAAGTGAAAAAGAAGGGGACAAATCATCATGTGCAAATTTGCTAGTCGGTTGCCAATTTTCAAACTGAAATGATGAAGCAATATCTTTCCTTAGGAGAAATGGTCCATCAATCATTCCCAGTTAATGCACATTATTACCTCAGGCATTATGATACACAGCTATTTTTATCACCAGTTTGAAAACAAACTTCTCCCACTATAACACCTAACACGGAAGAGTGATTATAATCACAAAAGTGCCTTGATTATTCAGCTCAGGCTTTGTGTAATCTATTCACACAAATAGCCTTAGGCTACTTGGCTGTAGCGTGCATAGAAATGTCAGATAAACAATCATTGTTTGGACTGGAAACAAATACACTGAACAGCAAGTCGAGCTGGTAATTGTCATACCTTAGTTTTCAGGATTAACTCAGGTGTCGGGTGCAGGTAGGCTTAAAGAGAAACTTTTTGGCATGATGACATAAAATCTGTTAGAATTAAGAAAAACTTATTGGGGTAAAAACTCTTGCCCCCTTGTGGCCTGTATGCCTATGAGAAGATTGTCTTTATAATAGATTACTAAGCTGAGATGTAAGTTGTAGCTAGCTATTGCAATTCTGTTCTCATTTGTAAGCAGAGGTTTTAAGTGTAAAAATTTCAGCATTTTATTTGATTATATATTTCTACAATATAGCATTGAATTGTTTTTTTTTTTTTTTTATAGTATTCACTTAGACAAGCATGTGATACATTTTCAAATGCTTTGGTTTTGACATATTTTGAGGTTTGTTTTAAAACTCCAAATTGGAAGAAAGTTGAATAAGATTTAATGTTTTTAAAATTTAATGCTGTGTTTAAATTTTAATGCTGTCTTTAGTGATAAGGGATTTAATGCTGTCCTTAGTGATAAGGGATTTAATGCTGTCATTAGTGATAAGATTTTAATGCTGTCTTTAGTCTAAAAATGATCACTTTTGAACAGATTTTGATGGGATTATTGGCTAATTTCATATTTTTTAATACATTGTAAAGATAGTTGCCTTCTTGCATCCATAGACATTAGGCCCATTGTAACAGGGGATAAGCTTGCTTCCTAATGAATTGTCAAAATTTCTACTTTTTTCATTAAGTTTAGTTGGTTTAATTATATATTTCTTCAATTTTAGCCCCCTTCCCCCCTCCCTATTCTTCCACACACACACACTTAAAAGTTATTTTTATGTTGCTGGACCTTTCATGTTTAAAATTGGACTAGGTATTGGTCAAAATATTACATTACATGATATTTGTCAAACCATAGAAGACGCTCTGATTTCTCTCTTGATTCAAATATAACTTTGAATATTTTGTTGTACGTCTTTATTACATAATAGGAGGATTTATCACGCACAATAGCAGTTGATGTTGCATGTGGCAAGGGTCATACCACAAGGCTGCTTGCTGCGAACTTTCAGACGGTGATTGGTGTTGATGAAAGGGAAGCACTGTTAGAAGAGGCAAAGCAGGCAACGAAAGCTGCAAATGTTGAATATAGGTTTGTTTTCTAATTAATGTTTTATTGTGATCTCACTTTTTAGGTGTGACATTGGGTCAATATTGGGATTTGCTGCTATAGACCTTATGCACGTCAACGACAGATGTGGACAGCGCTGGGGCTGAGAAATAAGCACTGTACGCGTTTCTGCATAGTGCGCACCTGAAACTAAAATGCGTGTGCTTAGCTTTAGTAACGTATACATAAACATACACTCTAGCTTGTCCTCAAAGGGATGGTGCTATTATGGTAACTGCAGATTGTGACATCAATGCACTAAGGTCTAATTTCATTTTAATTCAAATTAAGTAACAGAATCATCATTTGAGATCAGAAGCTTAAAATTATTTAATTGGCTGCGGAAGGTTCAGAAATTTGGACAGTTTAAGTTTTTGGCTTCAGAGAATTGGATTTATTTGATATGTTATAAATGAAATGGAAAAATGAAAAACAGCCCCAGAAGAGGGTCAGGGCAGCCCTTTTTTCCATGTCAAATTTCTTAATCTTGATTGATTTTGACTTTGTAAGAACATAAATTTCCTGTGTGTAAGGTGCTGACATGTGGGAAAAAAATTCAAGATTTTACTTATGTATATAAAGTGTGGTTATGCTCAAATTTTCTTATTCTGCAAACGAAGTTTTCCAACATACTTAAAAGTGACACAGAAGTTAAGTCAACATGTAAGATGGACTTCTTCTGTATTATCAATTTCAAATGTACATTTTCAAGTCATCAAGATCAAGAAATTTGACATGGAGAAAAGTGGCAGCCCTGACCTTCTTCTGGGTCTGTTTTTTTGTTGCCATTTTCAAGTTTCGAGCAAAATCACAAGAATTTCAGTCTAATTATGTCTGTTTTGTTTTTCCTCATCTGAAGTAATTAGTTATCTCTTTGTGCTTCAGAGGAAGATTTATTATTATACTAGAAGCATATTTATTGGATACTTTATAAATAAAATATGGATATAGAGTAGCTCATTAGCTCCCCCCCCCACCCCCTTTCCCCACCCTTAAAATAACTCAGCCTTGGTTGTACATAATTTGTTTTTATGTCAATTTTCTTTATCTTCATTTTGACTTTGTAAAAGATTAATTTCCTGCATGTAGGTTGCCGACATTTTCCCTTTTTGATTTTTTTAAAAGTATGGATGCCTGTCTCAAGTTAGTTAAAGAAAATTGACTTACAGTGAACTGCCCCTTAATTCTAATGCTGATTTAGTCATCTTTATCACTAATAACTGGGAAAAACCAAAGCCTGAGCATAATTGAAATCAGAATCTTTGAAAAGATTTTCTGATGTACCTAGATAGCAAAAATTTGTGAATCATTTTTTCAGCAGTAGGAGTGGATTGCAAAGATAAGTAAAGAAATGTTTATGAACTCAAAATAAGCAAAGTAACATCCTTCAGACTAGTGTATATAGTAAGCATTTGCATTTGATCTGTCAATTCTCAGATTAGCCAGCATGGAATCTCTGCCAGTCACTTCTTCTACTGTAGATGTGGTCACATGTCTGGCATCACCTGCTTACATGAATATTCATGTCTTTCATGAAGTAGAACGGATTTTGAAACCTGGAGGTCAACTTGTCGGTGTTGCATACCAAACAATAAAGATCAACCACGATAGTACAAACGCGCAAAGGAATTTGGATGGCATTAATGAGGATGTGAGTTAACAATCTGATTGGTTTCTTTGTTACTCCGTATTATGCTGGTCAGGATGAAGTGTAATAGATTTGCATCGTTGGATGATAATCCAAGTAATAATTAAAAAAAAAACAAATTTTTATGGTACTTTTAGAAGAAAAAAAACTTGCTAAAATCCACCTTTGTTTTTAATTTGGGTCTTTTATCACTTTGTCTACCCTTAGTATTTTCCTGCCTCATTATCATCAGTGTTTAATTTAATTCAGACTGTTCTTTTCTCCTTTGGCACAATCTGCTATCTTTTGATCCGAATGCATGTGCTCTCCAAAAGTGGGTGGGAGGGAGGGGGGAGGGGGGGGGGTGGCAAAGTGAATATCCAAGTTATATATGTTGTTTTGCTCTTTTTTTACTGCAGCTTCAAAGCAAACTGATTGCTAGGAAAGAAGAGTTTTTCCAGCTTTGTACAGATCTTGGATTTCAGGCAGAGTACATGAAAGGGTAAAATAATCCCCCTACAGATGTCATTTGATAGAATCCTTCTGAATACTCATTTCTTTCTTGTCAATTACAAGGGTAAAATAATCCCCCCACAGATGTCATTTGATAGAATCCTTCCAAATACTCATTTCTTTCTTGTCAATTACAAGGGTTAAATAAGATGAAATAAAACCATGATTTAAAAACTGGAAGAGATTTCCGAGTTTCAACTCATATCTGAGAATTATTCCAGAGCACAGTTACATTAATCTTTTTTGTTTTTCCATTTAGTGTTGTGGATGTCCAGCAGCTGATGACCGTGAATGAATTCCTTGCCTTCTTGACATCTATAGCAAGCTGCATGGATTCTGCAAAGGACATCTTTGCAGAGCAATATCGTCAAAAGTGGGTTTAATCGATTGGTTTTTTTTGTTTTAATTTATAAGCTTCTTTTCGTTGGGGAGAATGATTCTCATTGACTGGGTTTTGGGGGCAATGAAATTTTACCTAATTTACAAACATCTTCTGCTCTTCATCGGAACCAAGTGTGTATCTTGTGCCCTGTTATTATAGACAGAAGATGAAACAAACATAATATCTCCATTAAGTAAGATTTGAGATCTGTTTCAGTAGCAAGTAATGCTCATTCATAAAGTATGGTTATTAATATGTTTGTTTTTAGCACCTTGTTTTTTCCTACTCTAACCCATGGCTTAGACTGGAATTTTCATTAAACAAAGAATCTAAACAATGTTTGTTTTTAATATCTGATGAGTTGATTAAATGATGATGTGATGATGATTATGTGATGATGATTATGTGATGATGATAATGATGACGACGACGACGATGATGAAGATAAAATTGATAAAAAAAGAATAGGAGAGATGAAGATTTAAGAAGGAAAAATCTAGACAACTTTGTTTTTCTGGAGTTGATTAAATTATGGTGAAAAACAAGTTGTCGTTGGTGTTTGAAGTGATTACAATTGGAGGTGCAAAAATGTTTGTATTCTTTGTAACAAAAAACTTAACAATGGATTAGCAAATATTTTAGGGTCAATTGCCACCCCCTTGCCCTATGACATCATGTCTGTAGAGTTTTCCATAGAAAGGAGGAGTGCAGTCACACTGATATGTGTGAACATAAGTGTTTGTATAATCACATATCCAAAAACAGCATTTATTTCTTAGAAAAACCAAAAAACTGATAGAATGAAGTCTTGAAAATGGTGCATTTTTTTTCCATTTTTTTCTCAGATGAATGAAAGGGTTGACAGTACAACATATCTTTGTATTTATTTCTTCACTTTGTACTTTACTCCAATATTTAGTGGTTGAAAGTAATGAGAATGTATTTTCCATGTTGATGATTGGAATGATGCAAGATTCTTTGGCAAAATCAGCTGAGCTTTGCTTGAATAAAAAGTTTGACAGAAAGTTAAATTATACTGGATTAGGAAGAACAAAAAGTCCAATGAGCATTAAAGGTAGTACCTCCTTGATTCCTACGTCACAATTTACATACAAAGACCTAGAAATGACAGAAAGCATTAAATTGTAATCCATTAGAATGGTATTTTTTCTTGGCATGTTTTCATAGCTTTTGATAGATTTTGAAACAATTTGTTTACCATTTACCTATTCCTAGTCTTTTAAAAGTAAAATAAACAGCACAAACATTATTTTCTGCAATACTTCAAAATGTAGAATATATATAATGCTAGAAATCGTTTCAAAGTGTAAGAAATATTTTTACTTTTAAACAACAAAGGTGGCACAGTTTTCCTTTTTTTTTGGCAGATTTTGGAGTTTTTGCAATCATCGGGTGATACTACATCCTTGTCGGAGATAAAGCTCTCTGTTACATATTCTGCTGTCAATTTGGTAGCTGAAAACAAGGTATTTAGATCTATTTATTTATTGCCAATCAAATTTAAGCATGATGTATTATAAGTGAGTTAAAGATGAATTTAAAGATTGATGGACTAAAGACTCCCAGGGGAAGAGGAAGCGAGGCTGAACCAAGAACTCCTGGCGACACGACCTGCTTGCAGACAATCAAAAACAGGCCACACATGGAGAGAACTTGAACAGATGGCCAGGGACAGAGGAATGTGGCACTTTTTTTTTTGGTGGCCTAAGCACCAAAAGGTATGACGGGCATAAGTAAGTAGTAAGTAATTTGACCAGGCTTGACTTATTCCTTTTGTTGGTGGCCTAAGCACCAAAAGGTATGATGGGCATAAGTAAGTAGTAAGTAATTTGACCAGGCTTGACTTATTCCTTTCCTTTTTAATTGTCTATTATAATTTCTTTAAATGGTTCAGCAATTTCTGACCAAATCTGGAAGTTTTCTTGGATAACTGTATAAAAACAGTGGGAAGTCAATGTGTTTATACAGGTTATAAATATTTATAACACTGCAGAAGGTAAAACTGATTGAATGCAGACAGTTGGATACCATGGCAATACCTCTTTGTTTGTATTGTGGTGATTCTGATTAATAGATCTTATATTCACAATTAGGTGAGGGATCAGAGACATGGCTCCAAAATGGAAGCTCTTTGAGGGAACATCCCATGCAAAGATATACCAGAAGTACCGCCCGACTTATCCTGCTGAAGCTGTGAATAAGATAATGGACTTTTTATCTAAAAAGGTCAGGCTTTGACCTTATGTTAATAGTTTCCAGCAAGTGAACTTTCCAAGGGGAGTTGTTTTGAAGTTACCTTAGAAATCAATATATTTGTGGTCGTAGCAGCTAATTACAAATTTAATGTCAGATATATATTGATTTATTTCTTACTTATGTGGTTATTGAATTTAAGAGGTGGCTTTTCAGTTTTGCATGATTATTTTAGGACCTAAAAGAATATTTGTGGTAAAATAGCCATACCTAGTGGTAGCATACACTTTATCTTCTCTTTATATGTGAAAAGTATTTTTGCAAGTTTGAAAGAATAGACATTTTTGCTTTCAATCATAAAATTGAAAAATAAAGGAGATATTTTATTTTAAGTTTCATGTCACAAGCATCAATTCAGACATTTTGAGTAAATAACAAAGCTTCAAGATTGACTTTATGCATCATTTTCCCCCAAAATTTCCTGATTTTTCCAACAATGGGGGAATTTCCTCCAATTTCAGCAATTCAATAGCATGATGATCAAATTAAGAACTTACTTCAGGAAGTGTTGTTTCCTTTCTATAACAAGAAAGAGTTATCACCATTTACCACTTTAGTTTGAGTCACAAAAATCTCTTACTTTCTATTCCTTTGAAGAGCAAATTAATGTTGTCAAAGGAGTCATAATTATTTTGTTAAATATCAAACTTATGTTACATATTTATCCTACTCCTCATGTGGAGGTATTTGACATTTCAGGTTTTGTTTTCCAAAATTTGAAAATGAAATATCTGTTTTCTTGCAGCACTCCGGACCTTTTGACCTTGCTGTTGACGTGGGTTGTGGAACAGGTCAGAGCACAATGTTATTTGCTCCTTATTTCAAAAATGTCATTGGAGTCGATGTCAGTCCAGGTCAGGTACAAATAGCCAAAGAATCAACTGCACTTCAAAACGTACAGTTCAGGTTTGTTGTCATACAAGATATTTTTGATGAATGTCTTATTTCTTTTGGTCATTGCAGAAATCAGCTATCATCAACCCTTTTACAAATTGCTTTAATTAGAGATCTATGGAAAGGAAGTAACAACCATGTTATAAACCATGAAAATAGCCAAAATTAAATCAACCATTTGACAGCATTTTCAATTTTCAGGCCTTATTATAATTATGCAAGTTTTATTAAAATTTAGTGACATCACATAAAGAAAAGCTAGAAATTATGTTTAAGTTATTGTTTGTAACTCTACCAACGTTAGTTGAACTGGGAGCAGTTGATTATTGCCAAGAGGTTTTCAATCTCAATCACACCCTTAGCAGGAGAAAACAGTCTTGATTATTTTCAGCAACTGTGTTGAAATGTGACTTTGCAGTGTAAAGTGTGATGTCATAATTGCAGATCCAAGAATATTTGTATGCATTTCTTCAAAATTAATTCTTTTTTTTAATTATTGGAAACATAATACATGGAATTAATATGGTGCATTTTTAGTTTAAAGAACTATTTAAATGGGCTCTACAACTAACAGACTAGTTCTCTGGCTGCCTATGGGTGCACATGAATTTAGTACTTGAAAGGGAAAGTGAATGAACACCGCGTTTTCACGCTTCTCTTCTCGAATAGTGTTCAGAGAACCAGGCAGGGGTGACTCTCCTGCCATCGGGAGCGACAGCTTAATGTCCCCTCCGAAGGACTGTGTGCGCCATTCAACCATTGTCACTTTGCTCAACAGCTGAATGAGGAGTAGGAGCTGCAGACAAAATGCTTCCGCTTTGATGTTCGGCATATCCTTCTGCTTAGTTGTGGAAAAATCGAGTTAGACCTGACCGAGGCTTGAACCCGGGACCTCCAGCATCTCATCAGTGCGCTCTGACAACTAAACTACCTATTCTCTTAATCATGAACATGCTTTGTTCATCTGCTTATGTACTTTAATATTTTATAGAAATACATACAAAAATTGTCTTGGATCTGCAAATATGGCATCACACTGTGCACTAGCTACTTTTCAACACACAGGTGAAATCTTTGAAATATAATAAGTCCTTGATAAAACAAGTTATCTCTGGACTGATAGAGGCAAAATTGATACAATTATACTTTAAAATTCACTAAAAAACAAATGCATGAAAGTAGCAACAATTTTCATTATGAAAGTGGATGTAGAGTATGATTTAAAAGTAGGTACATTTCCACAAGCTGGTGATATTTTATCACACTAATTTAGTTATCCTCTCAAAATTAGTCCATATCTATTGTCCATCCATTCAGTTACTATGGAACAAAAAATTGCTGCCCTTAGGAAAGAAATTCCAACTATTTTTATGGAAAAACTTTATATAAAGGAGAACAAATACATTCCAGACCTGAATAGTAGCTTGAATGAAGTGTTTTGGAAATGAATAGGGAAAAAACAGCAAGGTTTTGCTAGTTTACAGTGGAAAAATAATGGAATTATGATATAAACTCCAGGTTAATTTGCAATGAAGTTTCATTTTGATTTGATAGATAGAACAGCCCTATTTGGTTTATAAGGGAAAAAAAAAAAGTTGAGCATGTTTTATTGGAAGTGTTAGATTTAAGTTAAGGCTGTGGGCAGGGTGCTGTAGTGCAATGGAGTGAGTGGAGGTTATAGTGAAGGTTGGAATGATGAGTTGGTTAAGTGTATTTGGTAGATGAGTGGATGGCAACAGGTGGGTTGGGATAGTAGGTGAATGGATGATGGTAGATGAAAGGGGGATGTAGTGAATGGCGGATGGTATTTGAATGGGGATGGCAATAGGTGGTGAATGGGGTAGATGGGGAGGATAGGTGAAGGGAGGATAGCAGGTGAAGGGAGGATAGCATGTTGAAGGAAGCAGGTGAGGGAGGATGGCAGGTGAAGGGAGGATGGGTGGAGGGAGGATGGTGAGAGAGGATGAAGGGAGGATAGCAGGTGAAGGGAGGATAGCAAGGTGAAGGGGAGGATGGGTGAAGGGAGGAATGGGTAATGTTGAGTTGATAGAAGTGAGGGGATGGGAGTTAGACAAAGAATGTTGGGTGGAAGATAGTAGAACTATTGGTAGATGTAGGAATTAGGATAAAGGTGGGAGGGACAGAATGGGATGAAATGTGGGACAATGGGATGGCATGTGGGACATGGTACCATATAATGTGGAATAGAATGTCATGGCAAACAAGACATGGTGGGGTAGTATGTGGGACAAGGTGGCGTGGCATGTGAAACAAGGTAGTGTCATGGCATTGATGACAGGCTGGGATGGCATGTGGGACAAAGTGGGATGGCATGGGGACAGAGTGTAAAGACATGTGAGACAGGATGGCATGTCGTCTGGATTTTAGATGGAATGCCACATGGGACAAGGTGGGATAGGATTGAATGGCATGTAGGACACTGTGGGTGGTACATGGAAGGATGGCATGTGGGACAGGGAAGGATGGCACAGGGAGGGATGGGATTTAGGACAAGGTGGCCTGGTATATGGAACAGGGTGGCAAGGCATATGGTGAATGTCATCTTGATTGCAGGTGGGATGACATATGTCTGGACTCATGTAAGATTTCCTGTAGGGAGGGACATAGGATGGGACATCATGCAGAACAGAGAGTGGGATGGTAGTTGTGACAGAGTGGAAAGCTTGTTATTAGTGATTGGGGAATTTGTATCATTTGCAATGTCTGGTTAAAATAATGAAACTGACATTTCAAAATTCTCTACCTCTCAGAGAGAATGAAGTTGATAAATTAAACCGGGCTGTGTTTATATTTTAAAGTGAAAAAAAGTAATTGTTCATTTGTACCCAATCAGAATAAGCGAGAAAATTAAGGTACATTGTATTTTTATCTTTACAGAATTTCTCCAGCAGAATCTTTGCCGTTTTTGGAAACATCCTCCGTTGACCTATTGACCTGTTTTGAATGCGTCCATTGGTTTGACTATGACCGTTTTTGTATCGAGGTAGATCGAGTGCTAAAGCCAAGTGGGGTATTTGCAATGTGCGGATATAGACATTTACTTCCTGAGCATGAAGACAAAGAAATCCAGAGCAAGTTACAAAGCATCTATTTCGAGGTAAGATGAGGCCAAAAATTATAAGGGATTGTGCAAATATTCATGGAAATATGAAATTTCGGAAAAGTTTATGAGGGCTTTTTCTGTCTGTATTATATTGAATCATCATCAATTTTAAAGCAAAAATCTTTTACTTCGAAACAAAATTTTCAAATTTGAACCATGGATGTTTAATTTTGTACCAAAATTCTTGGAACCAACTCATAAAAATGTTACCTTATTCTTCTTTTTTTGAGTTTTGCTCTCAAACTGGACCACCTGGGACCGACTTTACAGCCTTAGTCTGACTTTATGGGTGATATTGTAGGGCTATGAACACCAATCTGCACACAATTTGTTGAGTACCTTTCAATTGTGCTGTCTTTTAGTCATTTGATGTATCTGTGTGTCTGATCCCTAGCATCCAGAATGTGGAAGGAGTTATAGATACCATGTCATGAAACTACACATAGTTTCTAACTAGTCTTTGAGTTTTAAAGGATTAGATAAGTGATAAGAAAATTCTTCAATATTGATTCCATTAGAGGGATATTCAGGTTTTTATGTTCTAAAGTCTCGTTTGTGTAGAAATGACCAAAATCAGACTATTTGTGACATCACATCCTCAATTTTCTCAAAAATCTTCCAAGTGTTTTTCTTCCTGAGAATGGCCTAAAAATCATTGCATGTCAAGAAATAAGTCAAACATGAGTCCAGTAAAGTAACTATGATTAATCACAATCTGAAGAAATTTTGACAAAAAAATTAAATCAGCAAAAAATATGTACATATATCTTCAAAATACATTAACAATTGTTGAGAAAGATAGAATGAGGTTGCCAACCCTACATAGTAGACTTGTCACACCAGTCATAAATGAGAATTAGTTTCTTTACTGTTTTGTGTTTTGAAGTCCTATGGTAATTTGCTTGATCACTGTTTAATAGTCTTCTTCCATATTTTTCTTTTGCTTTACATATTGTGCTCAGCTCATAAAACAATAAATGATACAAAGATACAGCCTGTTTGTGCAACAGATGATTCACAACATGCAAACAAGCTAAAAGTCCACAAAAAAATCCTTTCCAAAAATACCACTTATTCTATTCAAATAATCAAGATTATTCTGCATGAATGCCGAGAACTTTGAAATTTCCCAAAATATTGTTTAAGTACATTTTTAACTCCAATCATAGTAAGAATTTCATTTCTATACTTTGATTTGTATATATAAAACTTTGTAAGCAACAATAATAAATGGATTTTTATCAAAGCCAATGCCAAATAAAATGATATTCTCTATCTTGCTCTGAAAACTTATGATGATGCAGTGTGTATTACAAATTAATTAATTTTACATGATGATATTCGTCATTGCATTGGAATCAAGTGTTATTAATAAATAAACAATACCAGAGATTTATACAGATGAACATCGCAAAGCACTTTACAACAAGCATAAAAAGGTTATAAATAGATCAAGGAGAAATCATAATCAAACAGCAAATCGAATACACAATGTACAAAAAGAACAATGATACTTGCTCAAGACATACAGTTCATTTCCTTTAAATAATGAGTGGACTTGACAGCTATTTCAGTGAAGCAATCAAGGTAATGTTACACCTTTAGATTGGACCATTTGAAAATTTAGTCCAGTCCAAACTTGGTGACACTGTCCATGTTGTAACAAAATAATAAGATGTTCTTTCTCCTTCTCATGTTGCGCCTTTGAACAGGTAACTGATGATTGGTTGGCTCCCTATTGGTCTGGACAACGAAAGCTTGTGGATACATTGTGGATCGACTTTTCGCCACCTTTTGCAGATTCTGTCAGGTATGTTTATGCATTCAGATATTTATATGTAGGGCTTTATTTTCCAGTGGTGCATATCCACTTTCTGGTGGAAGAAATGAAGTGTGTTTAATTTTTTTTTTAACTTGCTGCATTTGTAACATTTTTGCCTTGAAATGCTTAGTTTTAGGATGTGCTTCTGGTTTGTATTTCATATTTGGCCACTGTTGTGTTTTTTTCGGTGGAGGAGGGGGTGCAAGTACAAGTGTGGGTGCAAGAGTAGAAGAGGATGTATATTCTCCCTTGGATTACTGCCAGACATAGGCACACACTCTTGTAGATAAAAAAGAACAAACTCCAACTCCTCACAAACTTTGAGTCATTTGTTAAAAAACGAAAGTTACAAAATTTGTCCGGTCTTCCTCAGTATGCCTGCATATATACCTATTCCAATAGATAATTTCAATCAATTTCATAAAATCAACTTCTGTTTGCCCAGACAGAGGGTGGACCCTCTTTTGCCCAGACAGAGGGTGGACCCTCTTTTGCCCAGACAGAGGGTGGACCCTCTTTTGCCCAGACAGAGGGTGGACCCTCTTTTGCCCAGACAGAGGGTGGACCCTCTTTTGCCCAGACAGAGGGTGGACCCTCTTTGCCCAGACAGAGGGTGGACCCTCTTTTGCCCAGACAGAGGGTGGACCCTCTTTTGCCCAGACAGAGGGTGGACCCTCTTTTGCCCAGACAGAGGGTGGACCCTCTTTTTCCCAGACAGAGGGTGGACCCTCTTTTTCCCAGACAGAGGGTGGACCCTCTTTTTCCCAGACAGAGGGTGGACCCTCTTTGCCCAGACAGAGGGTGGACCCTCTTTTTCCCAGACAGAGGGTGGACCCTCTTTTGCCCAGACAGAGGGTGGACCCTCTTTTCCCAGACAGAGGGTGGACCCTCTTTTTCCCAGACAGAGGGTGGACCCTCTTTTGCCCAGACAGAGGGTGGACCCTCTTTTTCCCAGACAGAGGGTGGACCCTCTTTTTCCCAGACAGAGGGTGGACCCTCTTTTTCCCAGACAGAGGGTGGACCCTCTTTTGCCCAGACAGAGGGTGGACCCTCTTTTTCCCAGACAGAGGGTGGACCCTCTTTTGCCCAGAGGGTGGACAGAGGGTGGACCCTCTTTTGCCCAGACAGAGGGCAGACCCTCTTTTGCCCAGACAGAGGGCAGACCCTCTTTTGCCCAGACAGAGGGTGGACCCTCTTTTCATCATAGTTTCTTAATTTTCACTTACTTTTAGAGACACCAGCTTAGAGGTAAGAATGAGATCAAGCGCAGATCTGCTGATTGGATTGATCTCAACTTTTTCAGCTTACCAGACGTGTGCTCGACAGAATCCTGATCATCAAAACAACTAGATGGGTTTTATCAAAGGTGAGAATTAAGTACAGAATGTCCTGCCTCTATCACGAAAGACCAGATTAGGGCACAAGCTACATAGCTTAGGGCCACACATCTAAAGTTAAAAAAGAAATGTTTCAGTTTATATTTTTTTGTAAAATGTTTGTATTTCAAATGCTGTTAAGCTGTAAGAAACAAATTGGTGAAGAAAGCATTTAACACTCTTATACCGTTAAGGGGATATTCAAGTTTAAAGCTCTTGTTTTATCTGTGTAAAAATGACTGGTGTAGTAAGTCTACTATAGAAAGTTGGCATCTTCATCCTCACATTCTTCACAGTTGCTAATGTATTTTAAAGAAAGTCTATTTAATATTTTCACTATTTGAATTTTTTTTCCTCAAACTTTCTTAAGGTGGTTTATTATAAACACCTTTCCTAAATTCAGTTTACTACTTTTTTGACATATCCCATGGTTTTTAAACCACAAACTTGCAGAACAAAATATGATATAATACATAAAGACTGAGGAATCTGAGGCTATGGCATCACACCTAGTCTGATTTCAGTCATTTCTACACAAATGATTCCAAACTTTAAACTTGGATATCTTGTTAACGCAATAAGATTTTCGAATGCTTTCTTCAATATTTTGTTTCTTTAGAAATCCTCTTTCATATAAGATAAGACTTGCTTGACCCCTGAAGTAATCCTTTGAGATGATTGGAATATCCATTCCATGTAGATTTGGGTTATGGTTATTCAAACATTTCTTTATCTTGATTCAGTTGCTCAGGCATCTTGTTGCAGACATTTAAACAGCAAAGGATTTAAATGAGGAAATAGAGCAGGCTGCCCGGTCCCACATCACCAATTTCCATATTTATTCCTAAAAATTCAAAAAGCTGTAAAATGGCCAATTTTGAAGGAAGCCAATTTTGAAGGAAGCCAATTTTGATTCAAAATTTCTACTGTGTTCATAGTTTTTCAGTAGATCTTAAAGCAATTTAGCTCATATTGCTTCTACAAGTCCATAGCCATTTAAGCAGCCTAGAAAAAATGTTTTAGAAATCAATCACACTTTTTATGTTCTCTGTTGCAATATAAATTTTGTTTTGAAGAAAATTAGGAAAAAATTGTTTTGCATAAAAATAGTAAAACATTAATGGTGATAATTTCCATTTCATAGTGGCAGCATATTAAAGAATATACCTTTCCTCATTTCTTTGTGTAAACAAGACAATTTTACAGTTTGAAATTGGCATTTGGAAAAGATTCATCTTTCTTGTGGAGCACCCTTAAGATTCAAACACCCAGAAAAATCCTGGACACTGGACAATTTTGTTTCAAAATGATATTGAAAACCTTTGCAAAATCACTTTTGATTTCAATTCTCAGGTTTCTTGATGTTCTGAGAACAGTTCCTGGTGTCAAAGACCCGAGAGAAGTGACCTTTGATATTGTTAGTCCACTTGCTGTCATCATGGGAAGAAAACCTAGTTTTCCAGATCAGCTGACAAAACAGGAACAGAAAGTTTAGAGCTACTCAAGTGATATATCTTAAAGGAATATTCCCATGTTTTTTTTTGTAACCTTCCATAAAAAAGAGAACATTTTTAGAAACAATTTAGTACAAAAATTATGTCGATAATTGATCTGTTATTCCTACCAGGAGATAATCAAATTTTAAGTTTCGCAAAAAATAGCAATAAACGAATAGGAAAAGGGTCAGTATGAATGACATCACAGCAACATATTCTCCCACAAAGTTTTATGTATTTCATTAAAATCTTATCAGACAATCAGGAACTAGTATGGTCATTGATCATATTTAATGTAGCTGTCTGATTTGTAGATTTTTGCTATGTCCTCAAACTTTACACAGCAAATAAAACAGAAAATAAATGAGTTATTTATGAAACTTTGTCTTATATTCACTTGGTTGGATATCCGGGAACTTTGTGACCCGAGGTCATCAGACCGCATAGTAACCGTGTGCATTGGAGTGAAAAGAAAGCGATCAGTTGTGTTTGTTTACATGCCATAAGTACACGCATACAGAAAAAAGTTAACATGAAAATTCATAGGATTTCTTGAGGTAATGTCACAAAATTTAAATAAAATTTTCATAATTTATCATAATAAAGGCCAGAAAATTCATAATGTTGTAAAATGGTCAATTCTTAACTGATTGTTTTACTATTTCCATGGTTTATAGCATAATTTCTTACAATTTAATTGCATGTTGCTACATGTCCATAAGATCGTTAATGTTTTTGAGTTCACCTAAGTCTAACCAAGGAGAATTATAATATATATTATATCATATTTTGGGGCTTGCCTTATTTTATCTATACAGAAAATAATTTGTATAAAGATTTATTTGAGCCTGTACAGGCATTGCAAACCAAATGTGTTTGACAACTGTTCTAACAAGAAGAACATATTTTTTTGTACTGTGACAGATTTTGCCAATATATTTACATGATTGTTCAATAAACATATCTTGTATTTCTTATTTGTACAAGTGTCTGAATAATTTCCATATTTTTTAACAGATGATAAAACTTGAAAAATTGATATTGAGCACCCGAGATTTCAAGAAGCTGTAAAATCATGATCAATCTTGAACAGTTTTGTTTTTCCACAATTGGGGAGAATCCCAACTTTTCTTGTGTATTTCTTTTTACACCAAAAGCTGGGGTTTTTTCCCGGCCTGTTACATGACTATTAATTGATGTTCCTTCTACCTCTTTTCATAGACTTTCAAATCTAGAACCTTTGGTATTGAGATACTCTTCTCGAGTAATAGACGGTAAAACGTGCTGGATGTACAAACACATTGTTCACAACCTGCTTCATTCAGGGGTTGTAAAGCCTCTGCATTTTTCAAGAAAGCTTAAATAAAATTGTAACTGAGCAAGATATTCCCAACTCCACAAGTTGTAAGTATAAAATAATACAATGCTGGCAAAGATCTAGCACAGTTTTACTATAAAGTAAATGACATAACTCATGAATTCTTTTCACTTCTGTAAAAATCTTTGAAGCATATCCTTTTACACCACGATATAATGTATGACCTCATCTTGTTGTCAACTGCATGATGATGGGATTGTATGGATATCACAGCATGAAATTTATGAAAAACAATTTCCATCTCCAAATTATTCATGGTAATCAGGTAAAAATCAGTCTTGTTTCTGCAGCTAAACATGCTGTCACCGGGAGGGGGTTGCCATTGAAACTTCCTGCTGCCGCATTGCACTTTGATCTCAGAGGTAGTACACTCTTTATCTTTGCATACATCATCTCTTCTGTTCTATAAAACTGTCCAAATATTTTTTGATATGTCCCTGTACTTCTTGGCTGGTCAGCATCTGTACAGCATCTTGTATGTCTTGATCTTTGGAAGACTTGAAGGCTTCTATAAGCGGATTCCTCATCAAGAACTTGGTCAGGTATCTTGCTTCATCTTTTGAGAAGAAAATTAAAAAGGGACATTATCATTTTATTTAAAAGGTTTAAGATCTTCAAAACCTCAAGTCTTCCAAACTGTAAAATATGATTGTAGTGTTTGATCTCACCCCTTTTTTGAGAAAAACAAAGTTGTCTGAATGCCAAGTATTAACATGCTGCTTAACCCCAGTTTCCCTACCCCTATCTTACCTGGAATTTGCAGCCATTTCTTGACTCGTGCCTTTGCAACATCCAATAATTCCTTTTCATTGACTGCTTGGTCTACTAAACCTATCTCTGCAGCTTCTTCTGGATTGAACATTTTCCCTGAAGACGAGATTATAAAAGTGAAAGTGGCATGTATTGAACAAAATTGTGAAAATATCTCATGATGCATAAGTCTGGCTATAAATTTCAGTCCAATGAATCCTAACTCACCAGAGTGTTTATAATGCACTAATGAACACATCTTTTGAAAGTCCATATATGGGAAAATTGTTTCATAAATGACATTATCAAGGTCTCTTGCCTCCCCTCCCAAACTTTTAGATGTTGCCACTACATAATTTTCAAAGAATAAAATTTAAGAATGAAAGTTACCCAAACAACGATTTTAAGCTTCCACATGGAGCAATCTGACAAGATATTATTATGTAAATTATGTCACATTATATTTTGATTGTTAGCTCTTAATCACAAAAAGTTTCTCAATTTAATTAGGTGCCATTCCAAAAAACTGTAATGGACATTAATCTATTGCCTCATCAAATAAAGGAGGCCAATTGCATGTGTGTAGCATGTCGTCGACCACCCCCTTCCCAAAATAAAATAAGGTGAAAAAAGTCAAGCAAATATGAAAAAAGATTCAGATATCTTCCCTCAGCAACCCCCTAATCCAAAAGGCTGGCAACACCCCAGGCATGCTTATAAGTAAGAGGGTTTAAAAGGATCGCACGACCCACGAAAAATAAAAAAAAGTCCAGTAAATAAAGGTCCAGATATTTTCTCTCGGCTACCTCCCCCCACACCCCCTTTTCCCCATCCCCAATCCAAAAGGCTGGCTATACCCCGGACAATAAAGAAAGCTGTGCCATCCAAAAAAACCTTGATTACACTACGGTGATAACTTACCCCTTGATATCGCTCTTTCAGCCTTTTGCTGCCCAATGAGTCTCACCATGCTGTCCGTGATCCACATGGGTACTGTGAGCCCCTGAAAATGCAAGGTGAAACCTCAACAATAAAATAATATCAACTATAAAGATTAAGCAAAAACTTCTGAAATGGTATTTTTCTACTGTCTTATTTGCATATACAAAGGATTCCTGAATATTTATGCACATGAGGTAGAATTCAATAGCAGTCATTCTTAAACTTACTCAAAAGTAAAGTTTGATGAATTTTCAGCTTTGCAAGATTTGTTTTGGAAAGGAATGCAAAACAGGTTTGATTTTACTGTTGTTAGTAATTAATCTGTTTGCATTATCTTCACACAAAGTTACCTCAACCAAACCATTTTAAGAAAATCACCAATCAAATGTTTTTGCCATTTGAGGAAGCAAGTAATTCTGCAATTTCCCCCAATTTAATTTGAATTAAATGAAGGTCCTCTGATGTGTGGGCTCCCATCAGGAGATCTGCTAGTTGTCCCCATGCAAGATGTATTGACAGCCTAATAAAATGGAGTGGTTTAACTATGCCAGATCTGGCTGCTGCAGCTTGAGACGTGTTAGACTCGATTCACAACCCAACACAACTTGCCATCACCAATGACTTTAGGAAGTGCATCAACGAGCAGCGTGAGGCTAATGGTGATGAAGATCCCCACACTTTTGACTTAAAGCGTCCCTATATTCGACTCCGTTCCTGAGTTCCAACAACCCCTAATCTGGTTATGGAGAAGAACGTAACTTCTTCTTAAAACAGATTTCTTGAAAATTCCTTTTTCTCACAATAGTACACTTTGACACATGCCAAATCTTCTCAAGAAAGCTGAAAAATTTCCCTGATAATGGTAACAAAATGAAAGGCACTCAAGACCAACAAAAGTCAGACAGACTACGTAAAAATTCCCAAAAAGTCTAATTAGCAGAAAGTAAAATATAAATTTTAATATTTTTGCGTTAAAATATTTCATAAAAATACAAAATTATTTCACGAAGAAAATAGTTTACAGTACTTTTCATTTCACGAAACCAAATGCTAGTCCAGAAAATAATAAAACACGTCATTTGAATTTTTTTAAAGATCAAGAAAATGACCGAGAGGAGAATTTACCACAGCTGCTGCCTTGATCCCAATCGTGTATGGTCCTTTGGCCATTATCCGTTCATCACACTGCAATGCAAAGGCACATCCACCTGCGATTGTATGTCCCTTGAACAAAGAACCAAAAGGTTTTGTGGTTCGAATGCTTTTTTTTAGTAAGCTGATTGATTTGCAAAATTTGTATTAACTGTTATGTCATTGCATATCATGAAATATTTGTTCCAGGTTATTTATTCATAAGCCATGCAGATCAATAAAAATGTTGACAACGTTAGCACATTTGCATAATAACTAACAACGTTATCATAGCAAGTATGATGCAAAAACGGATGCTAATTTATCCTATTTCAAGAATTTGTCAATAAGCCCTGCCCACTTATTACTATGCACAAAATCACCACCAAAAACATTAGGGCACATCATGCAGACCATGGGCTATCTGTGTACCTTTTTGTAGAACAACTTGCAGACCATGACCCATCTGTGTACGATATATGGCATAAATCCCAAATAACATTCATGAGATACAGTATGGTGTTTACATCCTTTAGCACTTTCACATTAAGCCACGCCTACCATGCATATTAATGACATCTGCTGATAACATAAGCTCTCTCTCTCTGTGCCGAGTCTAAAACAGACATTGGCGATCATGGCCCTCCAGTCACTTCTGTTTAGAGCTAAATGCATAAACCTATTGTTACTTAGGCTGTTGTTGGTTACCCAGTTGTTTAAGATTTGGACATATTTAAGTAAAGCAGATACACAATAACCAACAATATTGTCATGCCCAATATGACACAAAATGGACATTAACTTGCTCATTTATCAGTTTTTCAAAATGTTCACTTAAGCCCTGCCCACTTTTTACTATGCACGAAATCGCCACAAAAAACAATAGGGCACCTCATGCAGGCCATGGGCTATCTGTGTACCAAACAAGACATGAATCCAGTTTATAGTTCTTGAAATATCATGTTTCTTTTTGTTTACAAAATCATATTAAACCCCACACACTGCATATTAATGAGTCAACGTTTTTATATATTGAACACATACACACTAGCTAACATCATTATTATAACAGTATGAAACAAAACAGACATGTGATTGTCAAAATAAGAGCAATTCAAGATTTGTATATTAAGTTTTGCCTACTCATTAATATGCATGATATCCCCCCAAAAAATAGGGCACATCTACAGATCATGGGCTATATGTGTACCAAATATGACATTAATCCAGTTTACAGTTCTTCGGATAACGTGTTTACTAGCACTTTTCAGCAAAATCATATTAAGCCCCTCCCACTAGGCATATTAATGAAATGCAACATTTTTACACCATGAACATGTACACACAAGCCAACATCATAATAATACCAAATATGAAACAAAACAGACAAGTAGTTGTTACAATATAATTATTTGAAGATTTTTACATTAAGCCTCGCCTACTCATTAATATGCATGACATCAAACTAAAAAACAATAGGGCACATCTACGAGCCATGGGCTATCTATGTCCAACATATGACATGAATCCAGTGTATCGTGAATCCAGTGTATCGTGAATCCAGTGTATCGTGAATCCAGTGTATCGTGAATCCAGTGTATCGTGAATCCAGCGTATCGTGAATCCAGTGTATCGTTCTTGAGATGTCACATGTAAGAGCTGGCCATCACATACACACACATACACACACGCAATCATGATTGCATAGGTTCCTGATGCTATCGCATCGGAACGAAAAAATTAACATCTGACAGTAATATAGAAAGTCGAGATGATGGCAGCAATTAGTACACTAAATTTGTTGGTTTTTCTCTTCAACTTGATACACGTTCTCATTCTTTTGCGGTGTTCCTTAGCGGTATCATTATTTTCCTTGAGAATATTCCAAAAGAGTTACCATATATCTCAAAGTTCTCCAATCCTTAAGTTTGGAAGTCTGGCAATTATTTTTCACATTTATCACTGAAATTAGGGACTAATATATTTAAAGTTAAACTCATTAACATTTCAGTGAAAATCTTAAGCTTATATCAAACCCAAATTGTTCTCTGAAAAAAAGCAAGATTTTTCCAGGTGACCAGAAATATCCATATTGCTCTCAAAATCTCATAGGATACCTAGAGACTTCTCAAACAGTCAGTTCTGCATTTATAATCATGGTCAAAAATAGGCAAATTAATTGCCTCTTTCTAAAGTATTAGAAACACCTTTTGTTTGATTTTTGAAATGGGATATAATATGCACTTTACAAGAATATGTTGTGCACATCTGCTCATGCACCATCAACTCAAAATGAAAGAGAAATTAAGTGTAATAACTCCTTAACGAATAAAGTATTAACATAGTTTTTTCACCAATTTGTTCCTTTTTATCATTACAATTCATGGGAATATTCCATAAATGAATAACAATTACTTGGAAATAATATTTGCGACAGCCACTTACTTACATTTAGTGCTCCGACTGTGATTAATCTTGTCGAGAACAAGCCTATAGCTGCATCTTGCATGGCTCTCCATAAATCTGCGGCATCTTCAGCAGATATCTGATATAAACCTTTGATATCCAAGCCTGCACAAAACATCTTCGGCATTGCCTGAAATAAGGAAAACATGGAAGTTTTACGATCGATTGATTAATTGATTGCTGGAACTTGTGAGCATGGTGACAGCAAAGATCAAGTTGCGCAAGGAAGGTTGAATCATATCAATGTAAAAGGCAAAGAAATGGTGCATTCTAAAAAAGCAAGTTAGAGGAAAAAGAATTGGTAGTGGTGAAGGAGTAGTCAGTTGTAAAGAATAAAGGTTTCAATTTTTTTGTTTGGAGGGGGAGTGGGGGAGAAGAGTTTTTGCTTTATAAAGTTTAGGTTTAGCTCATTCAAGAAGTAACCGAAATATAGTTTTTCTAGGATGAAAGTAGTTTCTAAAAATTGCAGATAGTGTTCTAAAAACTGCATCAGGGAAAAAAGAAATTATTTTACTTATCTATACTACACCCATCTTTTCAAACTTTCTTGTGATTTATCATTTTGTCCAGTTGTTTTATTTTTTATTTTTTATTTTTTTAGGAATTGTATTTTTATATTTTACAGTGTTTACTTAATCATTTTATCAATGTATTTTGGGGAATTTTTCTAAATTTAAGTCAAAATTTATTATCCTGACATGGTTTTATACAGCTTTAGGTTTGTCTTTTATTCTTCTTATGATTCTGCCTACATTTCTATATTTTGTATCTTTACTTCGAATGATTTTATATAATGGAATGCGCATTTTATATAATGGAATGCGCTTAAAGCTTTTTCAAATTAGGCGTAGCATAAATGTATGTAATGATAATAATAATGATAATTTATTTCTTTTAAGTTAAAACAACATTAACTTACAGAAGTAAGAATGATTGCTCTTGTATTTTTGTCCTTTTCCAGATCTGAAAGTGTCGCTGTCAGGTTATTCATGAATTTAGTGGAAAGAATATTCACAGGCGGGTTGTTCATTTTCACCACAGCTAATTCTGAAACAAAAGATTATTGAATTAGTCGAGAATGATAAAAAAAAAACCCTTTGTATTTGAGTTATCTGTTATAATTCTCTAAGTCTTGTTTCATTGTACCTCTTGCAGTATCTTGCTCTTTCTCTGTCTTTAACTTCCCCCACCAATTTCCAAAAACTAACCCAAAAATGAATTACTGCATGCAGGCTTTTTGATACACCATCTAAAATGATATACATTTCTTGAAAACTATATATCCCAGTTTCAAAAGAAATATTAATATTACCTTTTATATCTGGATCCCTTTCAATAGTGAAAAACTGATGTTCAGGAAGAGACGTAAATGATCTCACAGAACATAGCGTGGTACTCCATTTTGTGGGATCGCTTTTAATCAATCTCAGTACTGGAGGAAATAACACTGTAATGGAGCAAAAAGTAGATAATGAAAGTTGGCATAAGATAACATGTATAAATTTAGCTTCACAAACAGTATTGCATTGAATTAAGTTAAGTGTTTCAATAATAAACTTCATCTTTATATTATCGTTTCAAGCCAATGAAGGCTTATTAGGGTCAGTGCTTTCTTGGTGCAGGTGGATGACAGTACCATGATTTGACTCCCCATGGAGGGACACACGCCCATCGTCCACACCCTATCAAAGCTGGTGCTCATCATCCACACCCTATCAAAGCTGGTGCTCATCGTCCACACCCTATCAAAGCTGGTGCTCATCATCCACACCCTATCAAAGCTGGTGCTCATCATCCACACCCTATCAAAGCTGGTGCTCATCGTCCACACCCTATCAAAGCTGGTGCTCATCATCCACACCCTATCAAAGCTGGTGCTCATCGTCCACACTCTATCAAAGCTTGTGCTCATCATCCACACCCTATTAAAGCTGGTGCTCATCGTCCACACTCTATCAAAGCTGATGCTCATCATCCACACCCTATCAAAGCTGGTGCTCATTACACAGTAAAGTCTACTGCATCAATTGTAAATCAAATGTTTTGCTCAAGAACACAATGAAGGACCCAAAGCGGGAATCAAATGCAACACCATAACAATACAGGTGAAATGGTCTACCTATGAGCTACCATGCATCCCACATCCTCCGCAGTTCTACAATAAACTCTCCTTTCTCTCTTGTATTTCTCTTGTACTGCCCTTCCATTATAATAATATGTGACCCAAGTGAAACTAAGTGTACAGGAGAGGTTATGGACAACTGGCAATATACAAATTTAGGAGGGGGTTCTGTGAGATTGGATCCAAATACATGGAGTCTCTGAAATGCGATGCTCACGTCAGTTGGAGGGGGATGGCGGCAGGGGGGGGAGGGGGAAGGGGGAGGGAGGGGGAGGGGGGAGGGAGGGGGAAGGAGGGGGAGTGAATATCAACTGTTGTAGGTTTCTGTGCATCAACTTAATTATATTGCTCTCTTTTTGATCAATTCATCTGTATGAGCTTCACAGAATAGAGGCGTGATGATTGTGAATTTAAAAAGAATAAAATTAATAGCCAAATTTTCATACACTTTTGCTGAGAAATATTTTGTAATGTGTCTTTTTTTATGTTACTGGTAGTTTTACATATTAGAAAAAGGGCATTACTTGTTAGGAAAAACTGTGGTTGAAACAAGTTTCTTAGGTTTCTGTCTGTGTGGACATTAGGTAAAAGTTGAGGACGTCAGTGTTAATTTTCATGTTCTTCAGTGACCACTGTAGTAAACAAGAGGTTTGTATTAGCGAGCTAGTACTACTAATTTCTGGGGACTGATGCTTCATTAAAGAGACTTAATATGGAAATTGAAAAATTAAATGCTGTAAACCTTTGCAAACCTACATTTCCACGTCCATCTTGAATAGTGCACCCTTCGTGTACAAAGTTCGCGAAACTAAATAAGGGCTTTTTTCGCGAAACTACTATAGCGTATTCAATTCATGTTTTTTGCAAATAGTTTTTATCAAAATTATAAATTTCATACAACAATGGGATCTCATGTTACCTCTTTTTGTTCCTCTGATGATTAAACCAGCCATTTTCACTTTCATTCTTTCGATAAGAACAAAGTCGACTCACTGCCGTGAGCGCTTGACAAGATCTTCGACGCAATCTTAGGAATACGCACAAAGTGCTAATTACAGCACACATACAATAGCGAACTAGAACTTTAAAAGCTACAAAAGAAACAAATTATCAGAAAAATTAGGGAAAAGTATTGGAAACACAGCTAGAGGTGACCTTTCCTAGTACGCCCCTGACACCGCCTAGATGGCGAATACATTTATCGAGTTTACAGGTTGATTAGTTGACGAATCCGACATAACATATACCATATACAGTATATAAATATATATAAATATATATATATATATATATATATATATATATATATATATATATATATATATATATATATATATATATATATATATATATATATATATATATATATATATATATATATATATATATATATATATATATATATATATATATATATATATATATATATATATATATATATATATATATATATATATATATATATATATATTATATATATATATATATATATATATATATATATATATATATATATATATATATATATATATATATATATATATATATATATATATATATATATATATATATTTATATATATATATATATATATATATATATATATATATATATATATATATATATATTTATATATATATATATATATATATATATATATATATATATATATATAAATATATATATATATATATATATATATATATATATATATATATATATATATATATTTATATATATATATATATATATATATATATATATATATATATATATATATATATATATATATATATATATATATATATATATATATATATATATATATATATATATATATATATATATATATATATATATATATATATATATATATATATAAATATATATATATATATATATATATATATATATATATATATATATATATATATATATATATATATATATATATATATATATATATATATATATATATATATATATCTATATATATATATATATATATATATATATATATATATATATATATATATATATATATATATATATATATATATATATATATATATATATATATATATATTTATATATATATATATAATATATATATATATGTATTATTCAATGTATTATGTACTGCATACGCTATGCGAGCGACGGCGTGGGGCCAGTCCGCATAAGGTCAATAGGCGAACCCGGTAGGGGCCCAGTGGGTGAAGTTCCTGGAACTGCCCTACGTTTCTCGTAATTTTGGAATCAAAAACTTGCTTAAAATTATGTCAAATACAAAAATCAGTTTAGCAAAATATACATTTGGAACTTGGAACAAATGTTCAATTAACTACAAGTTCAAGTTGTGTCTTTAGTTGGGGTCCATGGATGCTTTTCATGTTTTTGATGTAAGAATGAAGAAAACGAGAGAAAACGATAATGACAAGGAATAAAAGGAGGAAGAACATTAACACACACGTGTTCTTTTTCAGCTCATATAATGATATATGTGCCTCCCTTTTCCTAAACTTTTTAATGTTTTTACTTCAACCAGCAGCGCTGTCAATAAAATTGTTTGGCCTTCATGCAGGAAAGATATTATATATTGCAGACGAGCTTCGCCATGCATCGGCTACTGTAGTGCGAAATCCAGGACCCGCTCGAATGCCCATGATGAGGTTTAGGGGCGAAGTTCCCGGAAAATTGTGTATTTTCTGTGGAAAATTTGTGGGGTAGCTAGGGCCTTACGGGCCCTACAGCCCCTATGGTATAGCGACACCCAACATTAAGGAGCGGGGCGCTGTTTCGCCGTCTTTTTACGAGCCCCTTAGGGTCGGGCGGATACCCCCCATTGTTATGCCACTGTGGAAAATTCATGCGCTCTTGGGCTACAAAAACGAAACATTACTTGAGAAATTAGGAATAATTTCTAATGAGAACCATACTGGAAATTCCAGTTCAACTAGATTGAACTGGGTTTTTTCCAACTAGGTTGAGAAGGAAATTAAAACAACTAGGTTGAACTGGGTTGAACTAGATTGAACTAGGTTATCTACTTTGCCCTATTTGAACCCAGTTCAAACCCAGTTCAACCTAGTTCAACCTTGTTGAAAACTTCAATATATTTCCAAATAGATGTTATCTGGTTATGGAAAAACTTTTGTTGTTCTTAATCACTTCACATAATCGAAGTTATTATTCAACACCGTGACAACACGTAAATTTTTCCCTAAAAATCATATTCTCAGAACGATTGGAGCCCCTTTGAGCACTCTTCGCCCTCTCAGAAATCATTGGCTAGCTATCTGGGTCATGACGCCCTCCTTATTCGGCATGATGATGACAATATGATACTTGGGCACCGATCTTTATAGTCAGGCAGAGATGTAAAATGTCAGATGTACTTTTTAGATCAGTGCTTTATCGGAATCTTGTCCAACTTGGCTAGATTTCCTGATATATAAAGCAAATTTCTCGAAAATCGAAAAACTGCCCGGAAACGGAAGAAAATGTTTGCGAAAATTTACCAAAAATCGAAAAACCTTCCTGGAAATTGAAGGAAAATGAAGAAAATTGCACGGAAATGAAAAACTTTCAAGAAAATTGAAAATTCTGCCCAGGATTTTCCAAAAATTAAAGAATATTTCCTGAAATTTGGATATTTCCTGAGCAACAACAAATTAAATGTTGATAGAAACTTAATCTAGCAGTGCAATTTTCACCCTTGTAACCGGGAATTGTTGGGGTTCTTGCCCCTCCCCCCCCCCGATCCCCTTTCCTTCCCGAGACTGCGAGAGGGGACCCTTCCTATGCACCTGCTACAATAGCTCTGCTTAAGGAGTCATAAACGCAGAGGCTCAAAAATTAAAATACATATCTTGTAAAAGTGATTAGAATTGGGTGAGGAGTTTTTCTTTGTTTCTTAAATTTTGTTCGACCCTTTTCACAGCTTTTAATCCGAATATATCAAAATAGTTTCCCCAAGTTTTCTAAATTTTCAAAAGAAATTTCTTCTCTGTTGGTAACCCAAACGTTTACATATTTGGTTGATTGTTCGAATTTATTCTTCTTCTCTTCATTACTAGTGTCTTGATTTTAAATAAGCTAACGGCCGAGCAGTAAGGGCTTTTTTTTTTAGTCTCAAGAATATTCAAACACACTTATATTGCACGTGAGTAGTACTAAAACCTTTGATATAGATGTTCAAATTAATTATGATTATTTTCTTATGAATACTTTTTTACTGAAGTTTTAACGACATTAGTTTCAGAAATAAGACCTGTGGAATTTTAAAATTACATAGACCAGTTGACGTCATAATTTTTCGACGGAGAGCTCCTAAAGTTTGAAACATGCATTTTGGGGCATACAAAAAATAAGATTTTTTTTTTTAGAGCGTCGCCTGGGCCCTGGACTTTTATTGGCCTACCAGGCATTTTTCCATGAAACCCACAATTTTGCCCAAATTTGCTCAATTTCCAAGGGAATTTCTATGACTGTTTAGAAATGGTAAACCAAATGCCTGTTTAAGTAGTTTTATAATATGAGAAATTTAAATTGTCTACTTTTCATCGATTAAATTTTAGATTATCAAAAACAAGAAATTTTCAACTGTGCAGAGTTTCCAAGAGCTTCTTACCCCGGACCCCTCCCAAGACTTCGTACTAGCGTGCCTCACCATAAAAAGAGTGTTTTCAAGGGTATGGAAGAGCGTGGCACAAACAATTTATAGGACTGTAGGAGGAGGATGGGGATGCCCGCATTTCACCCCCTTTTGTCCGGTAGGTTATAGGACATTCAGTCCGCCCTACTTGGATACATGTATGTAATCTGTTGGATATTTTCAATAACCTCGTTCGGCACTGGAAATGTTATTTCAAATAAATCATTTCACATTCGTCTAACTACATAAAGTTATTATCTATACCAGACTACCCAGCAGCTTAGTCACGAGTTGACATAAACGTAGGAAGGATTTGCTCGGCCGATTGCGTGCTTTATTCCCGTTTTGGGAGGTAAAATTGATAAATCATTAACAACAAATTGGTGAAACTGAAGAAAATTTGTTTAAATTATTGAAAAGTTTGGAAGAATTTGGCAACATTTCCTGAATTTTGAAGAAATTTGTAACAAAAATTCTAAAAATGAAGAAATTTTTCCAAATCCCTGGGTAAACTGTCAGCTGAGAGGAATTCGCCTTCCCGGTTGTATGCTTTCTTTATGGGAGGTAAAACTTACTAACATAAAATTGGTAATATTGAAGAGAATTTTCGTCAAAATATTAGAAACGTTTGAAGAATTTCCCAAAAATTGATTTTCTGATAAGCTGCAGCCACCTAGAAAATTAATCATCAGTGCCATTTTCCGCTTGTAACCGAAAATATTTGTAAGTTTTCCTTTAAAAAAAATTGGGGATAAGTATTCCCCCTCCCCCTCCTTTCCCTCTTTCCCCGTTTCATACGCTAAGGCGAATAAATAAAGTATTAGTCTTGATTGGGAAGCTTTAAAACGTATAATGGCTTCCACACTTTAAGATTTGGGTCTATACTTAATGGTCGATAAGAAAATGGAATAGAAGAACAAGATAAAAACACTCCCTTAAACCAAAATTGACATTAATGAGTCTGAAACATTAAAAACAACAATCATGTTTAATGAGGTTTTTCTTCTTCTTAATAGCACCCTCAATATTTATCTATGTTACCGATTAAACAATATATATATACATCATTTTGATTAAATGAAAGATACAAAGAACACATGTGTAAATATTCAGTGACAATATATGTTCGGTGTATCTTAATGGAATATAGTTTAAAACATTGTTTTCTAGATTTCACAAGTACGCTTGGTATCATCCAACAATAGAGAAGAGTTGTATAAATAAGTGAGATTTCATTTTGCTTAGATTGCAATTGTAGTCTGTCTTCCTATAATGAAATAGACTTACGGGACAGTCTCGACTAAAATGTTGACTAGACTCATATGCTGCGAGGGCGTCTTTTGGTGAACTTTTTTCTTCTTCATATGTTCATTTTTGCCTCCTAAATGATAAAATGTTATTGTTTATGAATAAATACTTAGTATAAATATTGGTGTTAAGAGAAGGAGCGGGGTGAATGTTTCCTCTTATCTTTATTAGAGGGATCGTTTTAAGTATCCCAATCTGAATTATTCCTAGAGAACAAAATTGGTCATACTACCAACCGATGAAGACGTCAACTTTGAATGCAGGTATTAATTTCTATAAAGAAAAATCTGGAACACCCTGCACCAAATTGTAGCTCTTCCTTTATAGCGGATAAGTTTTAACGCCAACCGGATTCCTGTTTTGAATTTCTCAAACCAATGTCAAAGTTTGATTATCAAAATGATAAATATGCAAATGTTGCATGCATTCTGGGTAAATTCATAAGAGATGACATAATTCTTTCAAATTCGTAATTTGTATAAACAATTTGTTTAATATTTGGTATAGGATATTCTGAAGTGAAGCACTTCGCCAGTCTACTTTTGGGTAAAATAGACACAAGGCCGTTTTGAAAACCGTCATGTTATGGTTTAAATACACAGATAATCTATAGTAACACTGACTGGCAGGCAATACCTTTAATATTATCAGAAAAACTGAACGAATTTTAAGTGCCTAAAATTACATTTTTTGTGTCCGATTCAAGGACATGAAGGAGATTATGTACACAGAATTTTCTGCCGACATTACAGTCATGACAGTGTAAAAGCCCAACAATATGCTGCAAACATATTGAAGTGCTGCTTCTTCGTGATGTCATCGCAACGTTTCTTTAATTTGCAGCAAATTGTTCGGCATTTACACTGTCTTAACGGTAATAGGGTACACAATTAATCGTTTGTACATCTAATCAGAAAAAACGACCAAATAGTGTGGCTTATCAACAAAGAAAGGAGTTTCCAGCAAATGTGAGTTGAGTCAAAAAATGTAATTAAGATTCGCGAGTGGTCAAAAAAAGGAATTTTCTTATACGCTTCGAAAGTCGCGTAAGAAAGTGACCTACCTTTTTTTGTATATATGTATTAAGTATATAGGTTGCCATAACGTTAGGAACACCTGTGATTATATACTTCAAAGGGCATACACAGATACACGCGCGCTGAGAATCTCCGCAGATCTTGAAGACAACAATCTGATAATTGAAAAACCCCATGCACACTTTGGCTCTGTATACGATGCGGAGATCTCCCCACTTTGTCGTAATCATGGATGTTTTGGAGGGTCCCTGGAGGATCAAGGAAGGGGCACTGGAGGACAGAGGAAAGAGCTAGGGAGTGCAGAGGGAGCCTTTTTCAAGTAAACTGCATAGGGAATCTTATCGACCAGTAAAATATTGCCTGCAAATTTCACGCACAGTACGGGACCCGCAAGCATATGAAAAAATGCTTTCAAACGCTAACGATATGATTTTTTTACATGAAGGTAATACGTGCGCGCATTGAAGATAATACGCGCGCGCATTGTTGTATACAATTGTTTCTCCAGCAACTGCAGCTGATTGGTTGGAACACAAATAGAAAATTTCCCTAAGAACAGTTGATTGAGACTGGCAGTTCTGCTAAAATCAGTTTGAAAAGTTCCATAGGAATCTTTGTATTGAGAAAATTGCACAATAAAATCAATCTGCATTAGTATATAAATAATAATTATTTTTAATAATTCCTCTACATAAGAAAAACTGAAATAATTTAATCGAGTATGATTAAAGTCTTGTTAATAAATGAGTCATTTGTATACAATCTAAACAAGTGTTTTTCTCTTAACTCTTTGAATTAAAAATATGGCAAGTGTACTAAAATATAACCTTCTTTTGCCATAACATCTTTCGTCCCGCCGTTCCATCCTTGCCATCACCTGCCCAATAAGGATCATCCATCGCAACTGAATTGGTAGTCCTCATTCCAATTCCACGGTTACCCCCGGAAGAAAGCCCCCCACCTTCATATAAATCAATAACTGCTGAATTCCTTGATTTAAACGATCGTCTGGATCGCTGTTCTGCATTCGATCGCTGAAACGGCGAAAACATATCAAAAGTGGGATCGTGATCGTCAGCTCCTGAAATCGTATTTACCCGATCGTCTGCCGCCGATGTATCTTGAATGTCATCATTTTCAGCGGGGTTGGATTGACTCCAAGTACTGTTCAACCTTAGAATATCAATCTTGTTAGATCCACGAGAGTTGGCTGAGTTTGAACGAGAAACTCCTTCTTTTTCAGACGATGGTTTCGAGTCGTGGATATTTGCTGCGGGGTTGTCAATGCCGACGTCCGAAGATTTCCGACTATTTCCGACTGTTGCACTGATTATAGTAGGTGCATAGACTTGTGAAAAGGGACGAGATCTTTGAGTACGTCCAGTCTGTGTTTAGAGGGGGAAAATAAGCTGCATTAAATAATATAGGCTAATAAAATCTTAATGACGGAATTCAATCCCATGGGTAAGATTTCGGAAGAGAATCTCGTATTTAATATTAAAGGGATACTAGACCGAGAAGTGACGGCATGATTTTCCAGAGACTCACAAATATTCAACAAAGCCATAATTTGGACTCTCGTGGAGTGCTACAAAATTCTTAGACTCCAATATTTATACTAAGAAGTTATGTTTGATTTATACACAAATAATAATTTGTCACTTTGGGAGGCAAAACAGGTCAATGAATATTTGAAACCAGAACCAAAAGGTTTTGTGCTTCCGATGCTCTTCTTCTCATGCTGATTGATCTTGCATTAAAAGTTATGTCATTGCATATCATGAAATATTTGACATGACATGAATTGTTCTTGAGTTTTACAAGCTCTTTTCAGCAAAATCATATTACGCTTCATAACAATATGAAACAAAACAGACATGTGATGTCCAAAATAAGAGCATTTCAAGATTTTTATATTAAGCTTAGCCTACTCATTAATATGCATGATATTACCTCCAAAAGCAATAGGGTATTTCTACAGATTATGGGATATCTGTGTACCGAACATGACGTGAATCCTGTTTGTCTTTGAGATACTTTACATGGTGGTTTTAGAAAAACCATATTAAGCTCCGCCTACTACGCGCATATTAAGGTTTTTATACAATAAACACACACACTAGCTAACAACATAATCATACTGAATATGAAACAAGTCAGACATGTGATTGTAAAAATAAGAGCATTTAAAGATTTTTTTTATATCAAGCTTTTAATTTTTTGGTTATCATAACAATATGAAACAAAACAGACACGTGATTGCCAAAATAAGAGCACTTCAAGATTTGTATATTAAGCTTCGCCTACTCATTAATATGCATGGTATCACCACTAAAAACAATATGGCACATTTACAGACCATGAGTTATCAGTGTACCGAATATGGCATGATTTCAGTTTACCGTTCCTGAGATACCGTGCTTACAAGTTCTTTTAAACAAAAGCATGTTAATCCCCGCTCACTAAGCATATTGATTAAATTCGATGTTTTTATCAAATGAACACGTACAAACTACTAGCTAACATCGTAATTCTACAAAATATGAAACAAAACAGACATGTGATTGTTAAAATATGAGCAATTCAAGATTTTTACATTAAGCCCCGCCTCCTCATTAATATGCATAACATCACCTCCCAAACAATAGGGCACTTCTACAGACCATGGTACATCTGTGTACAGCACATTACGTGAATCCAGGTTTTTTTTTTTTTTTTTGAGATACCACGTTTAAATGGTCTTTTTGGCAAAACCATACTAAGCGTCCCCTACTACGCTTATTAATGAAATTCAATATTTTTGTACATGAACATGTACACATCAACTAACATCATAATTACACAAAATGTGAAATAAAAACAGGCATGCGGCTGTAAAAATATGATCATTTCAAGACATTTACAATATATCAAGCCCCGCCAACTCATTAATATGCATGACATAACCACCAAAAACAATAGAGCACATCTAATGACCATGGGCTATCTGTGTACCACATATGGCATGAATCCAATAAATGTTCCTGAGATATCGTGCTTATGAGCTTGTCACATACATGCTTGTCACATACATACATACATACATACATACATACATACATACATACACATATACATCCATATATACATGCATACTAACATACATGCATGCGCGCACGTACGCGCGCACACACACACATGCATACATGCATGTATGCATACATACATACATACATACATACATACATACATGCATGCATACATACATACATACATACATACATACTTACATACATACACACATACACCCATACATACATACATACATACATACATACATACATACATACATACATACATACATACATACATACGTACATACATACATACATACATACATACATACATAATACATACATACATACATAATACATACACACATACATACATACATACATACATACATCCATCCATCCATCCATCCATCCATCCATCCATCAATACATACATACATACATACATACGTACGTACGTACGTACGTACATACATACATACTTACATACATGCATACATACATACATGCATGCATGCATACATACATACATACATACATACATACACACATACATACATACATACATACATACATACATACATACATACATACATACATGCATACATACATACATACACATGCCAGCATGACTGCATAGGTTTCTTATGCTCTTAGCATTGGAAACTAAAATCACCAAAAAGACGGCAGGTCTCGTCCACCTATAAAGGACGTTTCTACAGAAAGGCATGAAATTCTGCGACGCTGATAAAGAAATGACAATTTTTTTTGGTTTTAAAGTTTTTTCTGAAACCTGCAGGTAGAAATTTTGAATAATAAACAAGCACGATGAATGTTGCCTTTCAAACAAGCATCTCACACCCCACCCTTCCCAAAATCAACCATATTTCATATATACAATGCGAGTCAAATGTGCCATATATACAATAGAAATTACTCTTTCGCTTGAAAGATATATGGACATGTATAGCAAGAACTTGAGGTTAATTGGAAGAAGATATGCAATTAAGCCATAAAAATATGCAATTCAACCATGAAAATATGCAATTCAACCATGAAAATATGCAAATAAACCATGAAAATATGCAAATAAACCATGAAAATATGCAATTAAACCATGAACATATTAGACACGGTAAAACATTGACAGAATTTGAATTTGTAGGCCTTTATTATAATAAATTTTATTGAAATTTTGTGACTTCACGTCAACAGAATCTAGTAATTTCCTTATGTCAATTTTTTTAATCAATCGCCAACATTAGTTAATGGGAGCAGTTGATTATGGCCAAGAGATTTGAATCTCCATTCGTCCTGTACCCTTTCACCTGTAATTAAAGAATATTCTGTTTAGAATTTGAAGGAGACATAAAGTATAATACAATCATTATTTCATATGATAGAGGATACAAATCTTAACCAACTGCCAAACACTGGAAACACAGCAAGTCAAAATCTTATTCCTATCTCAAGTTATTCATGTTTAAAATCGACACACGGAGGCTGCCACTATTGTGCATGATGACACAATTTCCCAATAGGGACATATGTATTATAATGTATTACTTTAAAAATGTGATTAAAGTTTTTATTCCAAAATGATGTGACACAAAGTTTTAACAGCATGTTTTTATAATTTCTTATGTACACAAAAATTCCATTGACCCTTACAACAGGAAAACACTTTTTCATCAGCTAGAAAACTTAAGGTAGATTTTAAAGAAATACAAAGCATACCACCCTCCTGCTGGGCTGATGGCATTATAATCTGCATGTTTTGAAACCAAAATGGCAGCCCCCATGGTACTATTAAGTAGTAGTATTACAGTTTTTAATAATCACAAAAAATGTGTCAAATTACTTCGGGAGTTCTGAAAGTAAGTTGGTCAGTACATTTGTTATTTTCAGTTTCTATTATATGAAACAAGGATAATGTCAGAGTTTATGACTCCTTTAATGCTCTTCCTAATGAATAGAAAATCTTTAACTGTCCAATCCTTTAAGAAAAAACTATTGAGGAATGCTATACAATCTTTGACAGTTTACGGTACGTACTATTTTGTATTTGTTTAAATGTAATACATTTTTAACAATTCCTACCAGGTCAACTGCGTCATATTCTTCTTTGCCGAATGTGGGATTATTTCTGATAGAGCTTCGCCTTGAAGATCTACGGGAGCTACGGGAACCGAACTTTGAACTCCGTATAGAACTCCGCATAGAACTACGTCGCGAACTACGACGCAGTTCGCTCCAAATCACTGCTTGGTTTAATTTCTCCAAATCTGCAAATTTGTGAGGTTCCCTTCTGAGAAAGAAATAACAGAAAAAACAAAACGATCATAATCTAATACGCATTTACCATTTTTTTTTAACCGGAACTCTAAGGTGACATAATAAAAACAAATATTATTTCGTTTATTTGAAATATTTTTCGTTTATTCGAAACATTAATACGTTTATTCGAAATATTGACAAGTTTCTTCGAAATAGTATTTTGTTTATTCGAAATATTATTTAGTTAATATTACTCGAAATTATTTCATTTATTCGAAATATTATCTCGCTTATTCGAAATATTATTTCCTTTGTTCGAAATAACCATTGTTTGTTTAAAATGATTATTTCGTTTGCTCGAAATAAACATTTCGTTTGTTAGAAATTATTGTTTGTTTATTCTAATCAATTGTTTCGTTTATTTAACATAACTTCTCAAATGATTGATTTTATTTTCTTTAAGTCCAGAAAATTTGATTGTTTGGATTTCTTTTCAGCTGCTCGGGGAATGAATTCATTGTGGAGCGCATTGCAATGGAATATTCAGCTATATCCCAAAACTATTCCCACCCTCTGTCCCAATGTACCCGGGCCAAATTTTAATCACTTCTACACCAAGTTAAAGTAGATTTAAAGCCCAAATATCGAAATTGATCAATTTTACAGATATGGCAAACAACAAACAAACGGGTGAAAACATAACCTCCATCGAATCTCGTTGGCAAAGGTAATTATATAAAAATGGACGTTCCTTTTTTCGCCAACTTTGTTTGTTTGTTTTGGAAAGGAAGGGGCTCAGTCCCCCCCGTGTTAGAAATTTCTGAAATTGAGGGAGGGGGAAAGTGGAAAAATTACGAGCTGAACATTAATTTTCCAGAACTCTCATCCCATCAAAACTTGTATCATAAATATATTTTGTATAATCATTTTTGTTTATTCGTTATTTTGTTTTTTATTATTCTATGGTAATAAATGTGCATTTTTGATCATGGACCCACTAGCGCTTCCCTCCCCATCTACCGCTATTTTTGTGTTTTGCTTACTTCTAATATCTCTTATACAATGATGCCCTATCTTATTTCAATCCGTGCGTCATATGAAATTAGGCGCTTAAGACTAATCAGGAGTTACCGTTAAAATAATATCTTGGTATTCACTTGGTTGGAAATATGACTTGAGGTCATCAAACCGCATAGCAACTGCGCGCATTCACCCCGCATTCGAGTGAAAACAATCATGATGAACTTTCAATGCTATTAAAAACTGGTCTTCCAACCCCTTTTAATGAAACCACAATTTGAAACAAACACCACTCTAATCTCTTACTTAAATCACACAACTCACTTGGCAAATGATACTTAATACCTACATCCCAGGCACTGTGTGTTTATGCTCATGGTTCATTAATTCATAGAAATTTATAATTGTCGGAACTACTTTCATTAGGCCTGTGCCTGTGGTCTGTGACCATATTGTTGTTAATACAGTTTAGCTAGATAGGGTCAAGACAATGTACCTGCTGCTAGTGCACTCTATTTTCACTAACAACATTTTGAATTTTGTTGCGAGTTAGATATTGTGGGTTTGTAACTTTAACTGTAATTTTCTGTGTTCTAAATTCAAAATAAAATTAATTGCATGCATGGAACAATTTATTTTTTACTGATAATCAATCACAATCTTTTTGAAGAAAATTTATTTGCTTCCTGACCATCATTAACTTGAATTTCAATATGGACATCTTTTACACATGTGGAAGTGTACACATTTCTGAATAGAATGTTCTTACATTTTGTTAAAAACTTTGTTTTGTTTTTCAGCTATAATGACTGAATAAAACTTTAATAATCCTTCATTTGTTACTCAGTAAGATGGGAGTTTTGCCTAATTATCATTTCTTTACTTTCATTTGTACTTTTATAGGAATGGTCAAATTCAACTGCTGCTGAATTCAAAATAAGTTTCTCACTATATTATAACTAGGGGCCTGTCCAGGTTTCAGTGGTTTGGGACCTAACTAGTAACTGAAAACCAGTGGCATTGCTGTTGGGAAGAGGGGAGGGGAGGGGTCATTCCCCTGCTGGAAATTTGCCAGAACGAAGATTTTGTTCTAAAAATATCCTTCTTTCTGTTCACTTTCCAAAACATTTGCTCAATATATGTGATATATCTGACTTTTTCTACAAAATCAATTATTCTTTTATCATGAAAAGAAATGTGAAAAATTTCTTCTCTATATTTTTATAATAACTTTAGTTTTCTCAGGGCAACATATTTTGTGGGGATGAATTTCCCCTCAATAGTGCTGCCACTCCCGTGTGGAAAGATCATGTTTTTTTTTAAATGCACCCGAACGACAACATAGATGTGAATTGAGGGGAAAAGGGAACTTTCCTCCCACTTTGTATCTTTTTCATGGTGATTATTTGCATCTTAGCATGATTTTCCCCAATTTTGACTTTGCCCCCACCCTTACCCCCTTGCACACACACACACTTTCAGTAGGCAAATCCCACCCATGCTTCATGTAAAATTGTTTTTGTTCAATGAATCTTTTACCAGTGATTGCAAAGTTTACAGTATGTTCATTGCTAATTATGTTTACACTTATATCCTTGTTAATCATTAACAAACAACACCTATTAACTGTATGCCTCATATACTGATGGTCATTTTCTTTTACTTTTTATTTTTAGTTGCAAATCATCAGCATTAATAAACCTTATTCAGCACAATGGGTTTACTTATCTTCTCACTTCACATGAGTGCACTTTTGTAAACTTCAAAAGCTCCTTGTATGCAGTAACTGATAAGTGGCCAATTCACATAACACTGTGGCTTTGTGTATGGCTTTCATCAACTTTAAATAATCCTGTTTTTAATGCACACTTTTAAAGAGTTAATGTTTTTAGATATACATTTATCAAAGCAGTAGAGTAAGTTAGGTTGAACTTGTTTGTTTTTGTTAGTTTAGTGTGTACTAGAGACAGATTTCCTCATTAATGGCTTAATGATAAAAGTCAAGTTTCTTTTAGAAAACAGTAAATAGTACAAGGGTAACATAATTTTGAATTTATAATGAGTCTTGAGGGTTAATTTTGCAGGTGTGGTGATGTTGTAAGCCTCAGGATCGATGGCTTTAGTCATTAAACCCCATGCCTGTTCTTTTTTTTGACTGGCTTGTTCATAAAATTTGTGAAAAGAGCACACAAGTTGGCTGAAAGTTCTAAGGAAGCAGGAGAAAGATGGGGTACCAGGGGCTTACCTCCTTTTCAAAGAAACTATAAAGGATTTTATGAAATAACCAACAATACTGATATTTTGTAGAATTTTGTTGGCAAAATTATTTTAATTTCTTCTTGAGAAGGATAACTTCTGTAAGAGCTTCAGGAGATTTGCCTCTTAGCTGAAACCCCAAATCCATTTTTCAGATAAACACAAAATAGTTTTGCTTCTGTCACTGGCAAAAATTGACCACGATATCTTTTTATTTTCTGTATTAAGAAATAATTGTCAAGAATTACAACCTATGCCCTCCCCTCCTAAATACCCTGCCATATTTGTTTTGTTGAGGAAATGCAGGACAGTTTGAAGTATCCAGTGGCAGTGATTTCTTACCAACATAAGGGAGGGGGGGGAGCCAACCCACAACCTAGACATTGGTGTAGCCAGCCATAAAGGCTTTATTTTGTACGGGGACAGCATATATGTCCCCCAACAAAATTATTAGGAGTGGGGCCCCGCCCTCTACTTCCACCTATGTGCATATGCATCTTATGTTCCTAACAGCATCTGCCAGACTTTAAGAAGAGTTTCATTAGTTGACATACCTATCTCTCATCCATAAAACATGTACTTGCCACTCATTCATTAGTCAGAATATTCATGTAGTTGCAATGTTCCTGTTCATTTGATTCATTGTTGGCTTGAGTGTCTCATTAACCACCTGACGAGCTCTTCTGGGCTTTGACATCTAATGCTATTCATTTGCAAAAGATGTCAAAGGACCAAATGAGGCACTGCCCTAATAACAAACTGACAAACATAAGGTCCGAAACTGTTCATGCATTGAGATGTGTGCTTGTTTAAAATGTTGATAAATTCTATATCAAAATATTGTGTTAATTACGACTTACTGGAAGAATTACAGAAAATAGCTTATCAAGAATTTTTGACAAACCTAAAATTCCATTACACCAGCATCTAGATATCAACAATTTTTGTTTCTTGCAGATTTCAATGTAGCTGAGCTTAAAAAAGTGGATTATTATTTTGTGCAAGACATCAAAAATGTCCTTTCATGAACAGTCGTGGTGTTTATTTCAGGTGCTTTCATCTGTTAGGTGCTTTAATATTTCTGACTATGATAGTCATGACCCCCCCTCTGCATATGTATGTGCTTCCCCTTACCAAAATCATACTAAAAATATGTAACTCTTAAGGATGGATGGAGATTTTGGCCAAGTTCACCCTCTTTAAGTGTTTGTTCTCTCTTAAAGGTGCTTGTTCCCCAATTGCAAAAAGTCCCGTCTATACAGGTTAACTCCTGCAGTTAAATCAATGTTTCGTGAATCTCTCCCCCTTCCTCCAGATTCAGGATCATTACAAAACCTTGCTCCAGGCCATGTTTACCTTTTCTGGGTTTGCTACAGGATTGGTGGGGTCACCTTATCAAGGGGCCCTGTGTTTAAGCCATTTTGTTATTTGTCGGTCACAGAAGTAGTTTCCTTTTACTGTTTTCCTGGGGTGATCGGTGCAAGAAGGGGAATCCATTACCCCTAATCTCTGATCATGAGACATTCCTCAAAACCCTGAGCTTCACCCACACAAAGTAATAGCTATAGATTGAAATAAGCTTAATTTGCTTTACGCTATTTATTCTCAGAAAAACGATGCCAATTTTATCATTTGTCATCTGGAAAAATTCATGCCCTACACTTTAAGCCACATAGGGATGAGTAGTTTTGAAGGTATCAATGATCACAATATTTTTGTTTTAGTTGGACAACGGGCATAATGTACTTGTCAGTTATATGACTGACCACTACTACCCCAGCAATGGCAGTCAAAGGTGAGTCATTGACATATGAAATAGTGACTCACATGTGCGTCATTGTACCAAATTGTCAGTCACCAGAGTGACTCTTGAGGTGGGTCAATTTATTTCAGACCTATTGACTTTGCACAGATGTGAGTGATTTGGGAAAGTCATTTCACAAAAAATGTCAGTCACATGAGGGTGCATCAATGTACATGTTTTGTCCACCCACCTTGGTGCAATGACTCGCCTTGTCCGGGGTGTAGGGGTGAGTCACACAATTGACAAGTGCATAATGAAGGAAATGTGCATTTGATATCAGGGCAAAGGAACATACAGTATATAGTGCACATGTTGTGGCTTAAAACTTATGACTGATCAATGTGTGACTTAATAAAATGGATGCTACCTTCAAATTAAAGAGACTGTACAATCAAAATTTGAAATGACAAAAGCTTTTCATTTCAGCAATTTATTCAAATCTTTACATTTCTTTCTCATATAAACCGTTGAAAATAAAAGCATCTCCAACATTAAAAACAAAACACTTAAATAACGAAAGTTCTTTTACATAAAACATTGCCTTTCTAATCAACGTAATAAAAATGAACCTTAATATTAATGAAAATTAAGATATAAACTTGTGGCACACAAATAACAAACATTACAGACCAAACATTATATTTGCATACAATTTTGGAAGCACCTTAATTGATAGAAACACCTAAATAGTAATGAAAGATATAGCTTAAAATATATGAGTCCATACTCAAATCTGTTAACTCTCTACATTCATAAAGTAATGAAATTTCAGTAACACCAACCATTCCTGCAAAATAGAAACTAAAGGAAAATTGAGTTGGAAGAGGTTGTTTTTTTACTTTGCAGATATCTTAAATTCATTATAGAATCCAATATCACTTGAAAACACTTCATACACACTGACTACCAATTAACTACAAAGCAATTGTAAGGTCACTGTAATACCAACTATGGCAATAATGACATATGTACCATATCCTAAATATCAAGACCTGAAAATACCCATAAAGGACCCTGCTGCTTAACATTTAATTGGAATGCAAGAGCAGCATTAAACTCTTTATTTGTTTACTCATATCTTATTAATATTCAATCATAATGTATCATGCAACTTAAAACTTTTGCATTATACAAAACCTCTAAAAAACTAAAAACAGCATTGAACCATGACAGCATGATGAAGGAAGGAGATAATTTTATCCAGAGGATTTTTCTGGAAGAACTTCGGCAATTGAGTTGTGGGGAGCGAGGAAAGCTCTTTGAAGGTTGTACAGGGGGCAAGCAAGGAGAACGTGATGGATTGTGAGGGTGCAGTGGAAATTGTTACAGAGGGTGGCCTAAGGAGGAAAAGTGGGCCAGGAGTAGGTGCTGAGAGTGGCGGGTTGATGCCGAGATGGAAGAGGTCTGATTTAATGCGTAAGCTGAAGAGAGGGGATAAGGTTTTAGTCCTATCAAAGAGGGTGGAGAAATCGGGGTACCTAATGAGGTTGTAAACAGGGTTCTGGGTGTTGGTGAGGACTCTAAAAGCATAGGAGAGGTAATCTTTCGACATCTAAGTAGAAAGGGGGGTTCGTTGGCTTCAACATGAAGGCTGGTGATTGGGGAGGTCCTGTAGGAACCCAAACAAAGCCCGAGGGCTTTATTTTGGATGGTGTTAACAAATGTAAACTTGCATAAAAGTACCTAATAAACAAATGTAAAATTGCATAAAACTATAATTTACAGTGTAAGCACCATGAATATTAAGCTATCCCAGAACAGAACACATTTTCCATATTTTGTCACTCCATCTAGTGTAAACTTCCAGTCACAAATTAAAAAGTGATTAATTATTCAACAATAAATATACTGTCACTGTACTTATGAAAGGTGAGCGAGCAATAAATGGCACAAACTTGACAAAGCGCTAAATATTTTTCTTACAATAAAACAATAAAATGGTATTTGCAACTTTAAGGTACATACAGTTTACAGCATGACAATATAAGATGCATGTAATTAACATGTTAGCAAGAACTTCACAATAACTTTTTACTGGTAATTTAATTAAATATAAGTTTCATGTTACTTCATTGAATTAAAAACTCCAATGTGAAGTCTGAATACTTTGATACCATGAAGTGTTGATGTAAATGATATACTGTACATACCTGAGGAAATTGGTGAGGAATAGGGTAGCAAGTACTTAAAATTATATATATAAATTTGTTATTACATCTTTTTAATAACAATTATAGACATCTTTTACACAAATTTGTCACCACTTACATCTTTTACACAATTATAGAAATGACAAGTTTGTCACCACTTACATCTTTTGCACACAATTATAGAAATGGCAAGTTTGTCATCACTTACATCTTTTACACACAACTATAGAAATGGCAAGTTTGTCACCACTTACATCTTTTGACACACAACTATAGAAAATGGCAAGTTTGTCACCACTTACATCTTTTGACACACAATTATAGAAATTGCAAGTTTGTCACCACTTACAAAACATGTAACAAAAACATAACAATGGCATCACACAGTTTGCTTCAGTCATAATTCATATTAAATGATTAGCTTTAAACTATCAAATGATGTTATTACTAATGTACATGCAAATATACCTATGTGTAAGAGGTTAAAATATGTTGTTTTGATCATATCATACCAAAAATGTGTGATTTTAAGTAGAGCTGTGAACGTTTAGGGATTTTAGTAAACGTGTACACGCCAAAAAAGCGGCGTGTATCGTGTACACGAGTTTAGTACCGTAATTTTTGGAAATACACCAATTGCTCAAAAACTACAAGGCAAAGTAAAAAAATCGTGCAAGCAGTATGGCAAAAGTACTGACTCCATTGCCCAAATAAACACTGATTTTTGTTTTCCAAATCGTAAAAGTTTACTTCTACAGTATAAATTATCATTTTTATGGAAAATATGAATGGAAATTAAGTTTAGAAAGAACAGATAACTTCCTTTCAATGTCATTTACACTCAACATGGCATAACTTTTTTGTCCTATTCGCTACTGCTTTCAAAGTTCTTCTGTAAAAATCTTGCATACTAGGCCTATGATACCTCGCCGTAAAATATTTCAAAACTACGCCACCACCCTAAGAAGTTCTAAATATCAGTCCTCTCAAAAAAATGGCCGCCATCTTTGCAACGCATGCAGAATTTCAGCTCTGTTAAAACCTTTTTCTGTTTGTTTATTATGCAATTTTTTTTTCTTTCTTTCAAAATTTATTTGACTAAATTACAATTTTTCATTTTCATTTTTAACTTAAGCCTTGTGGCCTAACCTTAGGCCTATTGTTAGTTTCACTGTTTACTGCGGCACATTCGCGGTGCATTTTACAAGTTAGATTACTAAGATTTCGTGAAATCAAAGTGCATAATATCCCCATTCATTGGTGATTACTGCGCATTTGTGATTCGCACATTTAAAAAGGATTATGCTAATCGAGTTTAGTTTTTAAAAAAGTCATTGATTGGAATTTTGTCAGCCGATGTGTGTGATTTGAATCATGACTTTCAATATTGATTTTCAACGGCAAGACTGACTATGAAAAACGATTACTCGCAATGAAGTATTTAGTAATCGTTTACAAGATTTGCGAGCATGTAGCGTGTACACGCTGAACGGTCACAGCTCTAGTGTAGATACATCTTGAGCAGTAGAAAAATAGAATTGTTTTGATGCACAACAAATATTACTCTTGGTTTCTCCAATCTTATGACTATGTTATCTCTTCATCTTCTTCGTTTTTGTGTAAAATCCACCAGTATTTGTAGTCATCATACCACAGACCTCAGTGGTGTAGTAGTTAGTGCTTTGTCCACTCAAGTACACGTCCCGGATTTGAATCCCGGTGGGTCTGCAACCAGTGAGTTCACAACTGGTTATCAAAGGCCGTGGCCATCTTGATATAATATCCAGCACTAGATAATTTTGGGCCGTTAAACCTTGCTATGCTATGCTATACTACGAGTACTGGCATATTCCAAAAATGTGTCAGCCGTCACAAAACCCCACAGCGAGAGCATTTCCGTCAGCTTATTATGTCAAATGCAAACCCCACAACACCTGTCACATCTACAACATACGCTTTGAACACAAATATAAGTAAGCATTAATGTCTCATCCCTTAAGTTATAAAAATATCATATCCAGAAATAACATTATGTGAATTGACACTTGATCCTTAACTATTTATAACTAAATATAATGCAACAGAACAAAATATCTATATATACATATATACTATATATACATATATATATATATATATATATATATATATATATACATATATATATATATATATATATATATATATAAATAAAAATAAAATAAAAAAAAAGATTTACAAACTCTGCAATTCACACACCACTTTAAGATAAATCATTGACTTGATAGGCAGGTTTTGACCATAAAGATATTATTTCCTTATTAGTATCTCCATGTTTTGACACAGTATTTTTGTAAGTAATAACCTTTTTTCGTGCTTCACTTTCTTTCCATTCAGTAATCACTTGTTGGGAATATAAGTCTTATTGGGAATTGCCTTCGGTTTGGATTGTTCCATCACCTTCCATGGACTGAGATTCTGGATCCTGGGTGTTCATATCCTGATGGGCATCTGTGTGTATAAGAAAATAACCAGAAATTAATTAACCACAATTCACTAATACCCAAATCTCATAGCTTCAGTGCTACTAGCAGAATATATATCCCACCCAACCAACTTTGGGGTAAGCTATTTATTTTGAAAACAGTGAAATGAAAGTATCCAATATCAGTTATTTCTTTGTTTATTATCCAGAGTGTAAAACTTGCTAGCTCTGTTCTATTTTTTGCACCATTTGTTTTCCCTTGTCACAATTATTTCAGTAATCTGTCTCACCATGGAGATACTATTCCAAATAGTATCTCCATGGTCTCATAAATGCTGTTGGTGTGTTGTTTGTAGCCATTCGAAATAAACAAACATTGCTAAGAAACCAGAGATCCAAAGGATTAGAGATAAACTTTGTTGAATGGTTGCAAAATGCCATTAAAATTTTAAGTTGCTATATTGGGTGGCAAAGAACACTAGAGGGAGAAATCTCACACAGTTCCAATGCTAACTTTGGATTAGAAGCAATTTTCTTTTATCGTATTATCATACTGGAACATGTAATTTGTGTATATCCTGTTGCTTGTTTAAGTGTTAAGGTTTTTGCCTTAACTATAAGCCACAATTACAACAACCAATGAAAAATTGTATTTGGCTCCGCCTGTGTAAATAATGAAGTCAACAACTCAACAATCTATGATCCTGTATCATCCTTGCTTTTATCAACACCCCAGCATCATACCAGGTTTGATTTAAATTCAACATGGGTTTGTGGAAATATAGTATGAGCATAAAAATAATTTCAGTTAGTCCTGCCTTCTTATTATTATTTATGACATCAGCACCACAAACAATAGGGATCATCTACAGATCACAACACATCCATATACCAAGTATGACATATATCCACTGCACAGTTCTTGAGATATTTACTGGCATAAATACATTAATGGTACATTTTTGGTACAGTACTGCTACTGTACTACTGAATGGTACAGACGGGTATTACCAAAGTACTGAGTACTTTTCAAAGTGACTACCCAACAGTGACAAATATGTAGTCCCATGGAATTGTACACCAAAATATTGTATACTTTGAAAATGCACATTATTATACTTAACAAAAACTAGAAATGTTAAGTTTAATAGTAAGTCTCACCTCCCATATATTTGTGATTTTCTCATTTTACAATTAGTAACAATACATGTTTTTATAAGTAACATATTACATAGATTATAAAAAGTGTTAAGATTTTCATTATCATGGTTGGCAATTTGTAAGCATCGAGCCTGGTAATTTATTAATGCAAAAACAATCCCCAACCATACATATCTGACCTGGCTAAAACTGTTCCAAAACACTTTTGATATGCAAATAACCTACTTGATATGCCCACTACACCTCATCATATAAGTAAGGACAACGCTCTTCACATATGATTGATTGTGTAAACAAAATCACCACGCACTTTAATATCAGTGATATCATAGATACAAATATTTTCATTGTTATACAAATCAGCTAATTAGTATGCACATACAGTACTGTAGTACAACTCTTAAATAATGCTCAACTGAACAGTACCAATGCCATCTACCACTGCACCATGTTATTATCTTATGTTAAATAATTTGTACGAAAGTCTATTGATATGCAAACAACCTACTTAATATCCTCAACCTTCAAGTGTAGACAATGCTCTTCACATATACGATCATTTGTGCAAACAAATTCCCCACATCCACTTTAATTTAAAAGATATCATAGATACAAATATTTTAATTGTTATGCAAATAAGCTTATTAGTAGCCGCGCACAACCCTTCCCCCCCCCCTCAATCATATTAAGTTACATGAATGTACACCATAGCTTAAAAGTTATGAGCTGACGACAACAGGATGATCCCTATGTCTCTTCATTCTGCTTTGCAGGTGAGATAAAACACTAGGGCCTATTACAATTGTTTGGCAAAGAAAAATAAATTTCTGCCCATTTGGCAAAAATTAATTTATGATTGTCTTGATTTTAAAATACTGCATAGGGAATACAACGGTTGGTAAACTTATACTGTTTTATGCCTTCATATAAACCACGAAATAAATTACTCATTTTGGACAAGTAAGAAGATGTTTTGTCTTGACATGTTTGATTTGAATAATCAGACCGCTAGCTTGATTTTAAAAAGGGAGCAGGTGCTAGACTTGTTGAGGGGCACACTAATGCGTGCGCAAAGTGCCGCGTCTTTGGCATAGAGTCCTGGGCCCCCTTAAGGCTCAACCCACTGCTGAAGAAGCTCTGGGATTTTAGCTATAATCATACCTCAGAATGAAACTATTCTGATTGATAAGGACCATTCATGAGCCAAACAGGACAATCGCTTACTATGCCATCATTCTGTGTTCTGTATCCATGTAAGGTATTTCATTTATGAGGTTAATTAGGAATATTAAATTTAAAAAATAAAACAAAATATTTTTTTATATTTTTTTTAATGTTTTTCTCATGAGTGGCAGGGCGGACCCCAGGGGGAAGAGCGGGCCCACGGAGGGCATGGCGGCCGCCCTGTAAAGCAGCAAAGCTATGATAAACATGAGATAAACAACAACTGGGAGTACAGTAGACTACCGCTACTAGCCGAAGCTAGGTCTAGCCTAAGTTAATTTAATGTTAGTAGTACTGCTACACAGTAACGTAAATTCAATTAGCCTAGGCTAAGGCTACTATTGTTAGGCTAGCCATGAGGAAAAGGACATCGGTTAACTTCGAAGTTCGAGATTTTAGTTTTTAATGAAAGGTGATAATGGCTAAAGCGATCATCTTCCGGTAAATGAAAAACTATATAATACGAAACAATAAGTAATCGGACAATTTTTTTGTAAATAGGCCTAGATTGAATGATTCTACATACCTTTCTCTGGCTCCGGGATTGTTTCGGAGGCAACACAGTGCATGACTTAATTCGATACGGGTAGCTTTGCCTCCTTCATCTGAGCGCTCCCCAGCCGATAAAATGAATGAACACTGAACGTAAATGAATTTGAACGGCACCATAGTTTATCAAACGCATGTCCTTTTTGTCCTCGTTCAAATTCTGCTGCCATTTTCCTTTTCCGAAATTGCTGGCTTGTTATTAAAAACACATGGCAGTTCCCTACTTAGCACTGGCAGCAATCCAATTACGCAATGAATGGATTACGTACAAAGTAAGATAAGTTTTGCAACTTTAACCGGAGCACGCAAAGATCATTGCACGTAAACAAAATATAATACCAAATATAATAATATATACACCATCATTTCAGCGACATTTTACACACATTTTGTTTTTCTTCTTAAAAAATATAGAGTAACATAATAAGCAGAATATATGGAATGGATAGTATTTTTTCACGAGTAAAACCTTAGTATCTAACATCAATTTCCCGTTTTTATTTTGCGTATGAATGTACACTTCCAGTACTGCTAGTGAAGAGCTGGCTGGGGTGTTACGTAATTTGAAACAGGAAACCTTTCAGCGTGAAGTTCAGACTGTCTGGCTTTGGATTATATTACGTTGGGCAGCAGTTGTGGTTTTGTGTTAATGATTTAAGTAAAGGATATCGTATATCGGGGTTGGAAATTTAATCTCCCAAACGACCAAAATGTAGAAAACGATCGGGTCTTGCGGGTAAAGGCAATAGCATTAGAAGTTCGTAATGACAGAGTTATTGTCTTACTTTGATGGCTCTCTGAACAGGGGATGTCTATTATCAAATATTTTCGGTGTTGAAGGTTTTTCAACTTGTCTGTAGAAAAATTCAATGCAATCACAATTATTATTAACAATATGATGAGAAGAACAATGGATACACATGCACAACTAAAATTACAGCACTTTGCATAGAGCGCATACAACCTCCGCCCCTGTCCATTCCTCACCAGAATGAAATCTACCTCAGAAACCCTCGACCCACCAAGTTATAATCCCAAGCAATCTCTTTCTCACTGTTAATCCTTATTGCTATTTACATTCTAAACACTTGAGGATCATCACTTGTGATCATTGTTTTCCGTTTCATTTAGGCTAAGCATTCATTGTTTGAGCGCTATACAGGGTAGATTCACATTCCATCATTTTCACTCATGGCAGAAACCAATTGTTGTGATTTCATTGATACCAGAGACCATTTCACTTGATTTCCTTTGAGTCCAAAAAATTCATTGTATGACTGCTCTTTCATGGCATGAGTTCGTTTTTCAGCACATTCCATTGTAAAGTTTCAACTAAGTGTTGATAAATCTTGCCCTAAAATATCTCCACCCCTCTATTTGCCCGCTATCCCAATTCCAATACGTCCCAAAATTTAATCACTTCTTTTGTGAGCAGAAACAAAACCACACACCAAATTTGATCCAAATCCAGTCATCAGTTCTTGAGATATCTTGATGAAAGGCAAAATGTCCCCACCCCCATTTGCACTCTTCTCCTGTTCTAATATGTCTCAAATTTTAATCAATCACTTCTTCCTTAAGTAGTAACAAAACCACACAGCAAATCTAATCCAAATCCAATATTATCACTTCTTGAGATATTTTGATGACAAAGAGACAAATAGAGGCAAAAACATGTCCCCACCCCTCCATTTGCACGCTTCCCCAATTCCAATATTTTCCAACTTTTTTGCACTTCGTCCTTAGGTAGTAACAAAATCACACCATTTTTGATCAGAATTCAATTATCACTTCTTGAAATATGTTGATGACAAACAAACAGACAAACAGGGGCGAAAACTTCACTTCCGTCCAACTTCGTTGGCGGAGGTAATTAATCCTGATGTATTGTTTGGACAGGGGCCGCGTAACCGGGGGACCTTTTCCAAGAGGAAAAGTGCGGAGTTTTTTTAATAGAAAAAAGTGTTTTTTTCAGAGAAGACAAGTGCCATTTTTCATTAAGAAAAACGTGACCTTTTAAACACTGAAAAATTTCCCTGTTCATATCTGATCTTTTTAGTAAAGAAAGTAACACAAATATCACCCTATAATTGTGAAATTTGCGTATTTGTAAAAACTCTAAAGAAGGGACTTTGCTATAGAGTGTGTGAGCCACTCAAATTTCATTAGTAGGGCTAGGGCAAAACTTACGATGTTAACCAGGTCCTTATAGACTGATGTGTCCGACCCGAGATTTTTCAGTGTATTTTGACGGTCGAGGGGGAAGGAGAGGGTGGGGAGAGGGGGGTCTTGCAACCCGTGATTTTTGTATTTTGACGGTCAGTGGGAAGAGGTTGAGGTTGGTAATGCATCTGTCGTACCCCTCCCTACGGGTCTGTTATATAAATCCTCCCACAGTTTTACTGACATACTAAGTTTTGAACTTTTACAATTTTATTTCAAATGTTCACTAGTCAGAAGTTTTGATAATAATTCGGGAAATCATCACCTTGAACGCATAATAATAAGTATATCAACTTAACTTCTTACTGGGAGTGGGCCAGGACTAGAGAGGTTAAGCCACACTGAGTCAGGAAGTATTTCTTTAAAAACTGCCCCAGACTCAAATATGTAACACGTAGGCCTATTAGAAGGTGTATTTTATCTATCAATTAATATTATTATTATTATTGTTGTTGTTTATTATTATTTTAGGAGGGGGAGGGGTGGGGGGGTGGGAGGGGTGAGGGGTGGGAGTGGTGAGGGGTGGAAAGGGAAGGGTGAGGAGTGGGAGGGGTGAGGGGTGGGAGGGGGAGGGGTGAGGGGTGGGAGAGGGAGGGGGCTTAAAGTTCCAGATCGTCGGCCGTCACTTTTGTCTCTAAAAATGTGGAGGGCTTAGGCCCCACTTTGACTGATGGAGCTATGCCCCATCCCGTCTCCCACGCCTGTGATTTAACAGGTGTGGTTCAGTGTAACCTACAATAAAGACGTTGACGTTGCATCATGACTTAAAAGGACGAACATATTTGTATAACTATTTAACGACGTTTTAAATTACTTTCACAATGTCAGCAGTGCTCAGCACATATATCACAATTTACATTACATTTCTACTCGATCGTCAATATGCCACCCACTTATGAAAAAAGTTTGTTTTGCCTATTTACTTTTCATCATCATTAAAAAGTGGAAAGGAGACAAAGAAGCAACACTTTAAGATGCATTGATCTGTTGATATCAGTGATTTGGATTTGAAATAAGTCTATGCTATAAGAATAGTCTATTTGCAATAAGAACAGGATTTACTTGTCTCACCTAATTTTTCTGTAGTATAACCATACAACAATACACATGAGTACAAGCACGAGAATGAAGAGCGCTCCCGCGGTCGCTGCTACGATGATGACAATGATTTCATCCATTGTAAGACCCGGAGGCGGCTTCGTAGGATCTACGGAGCAAAAAGAAAAATACGTTACTGAGGTTCCTGCATGGATAGAGGTATAGGCGACGACGGAGAGGATGCAGTATACGTTCCCTCCAGTTCTTGGAATGGATGAATATGCTCCTGTCATGTCCCCTTCCCAATAATTTCCTTGAAAACAAGTATTGTTTGTTAATATTTAACGGCATTGCGACAGTCAGGAAAAGGGAAAATAAATATCACTTTGGACCAATAAGATAACCGTAAAATTGTTGCAAAATATTAATGATTTCGCCAGAGTTTGTTTCACTCTCCCCAATCTTCAAAAAATCCGTCGTCATGTCAATCGTCGTCATGCCAATCGTCGTCATGCCAATCGTCGTCATGCCAATCGTCGTCATGCCAATCGTCGTCATGCCAATCGTCGTCATGCCAATCGTCGTCATGCCAATCGTCGTCATGCCAATCGTCGTCATGCCAATCGTCGTCATGCCAATCGTCGTCATGCCAATCGTCGTCATGCCAATCGTCGTCATGCCAATCGTCGTCATGCCAATCGTCGTCATGCCAATCGTCGTCATGCCAATCGTCGTCATGCCAATCGTCGTCATGCCATGATATTAAGACCTCCAATGAAAATGTCTTGATTTGGTAAATGTCATTCGCGCCCCCAACCACCCCTCCCTTTTCTTGAAACGCAAAGCTACCACTGTTATATAATAAAGAACAAATATTTTCGTCAACTTGAAGTCCCCGACTCTTCAAGCAGACACGGCTTATTTTGATTCCTTTCTTTTTACATGTTTTACTGCATAACTGATCAAACTTGAGAACGCCATTACCGGTGTGAGAGCTTACCAACAGCAGGGATCGTCGTAGTGAAGTCCTCCATCGTTCAATTCAGGTTCCTTTGATAAAGTTATTTCAAAATCCGAAGTTTTCAGGTTTATAAAGCCTGCATTAGAAATGTAAAAAATATGAATGTTTACCATTGTTAATGTCATTGTCATTTCAATTAAAACACTCTAAAGATATTATTTCTTTGTATGAAGAAATTTCACGGGAAGCTACTTTAGAATAATAAACAGAAGGTTTCAGTGTCTATGAAGAAATATATAGAAATTTAATTGACAAAATTTCAGACCAGCAGTTTTGACAGTCTAAACACCTGTTAATATTGAATTCCTATTAAGATCTGAGCATGGGTCAAGATGCATTAATTCCATAATACCTGAATACTGATTACGTTAAGAAATATTTTGTTAATTTTCATTTATATTTTTCGTGTTATGGCATATGTGCAATTATGCATGCATATGTTCATTTTGTTTATATTAGTCAAAATACTCTTTGCTTCTATTTGCACATCTTTCTAATCAGCGTAATACAAACAACAAAGTTACGGAAAAAATATGTAAAATATGAGATTATTAATGGCCACTGTTGAGTGGTGAAATTTGGTCATTTGGGTGATTTTTGGTCGGGTTGTACTGGGAAAACCAAGTTGGACAAGCTGGGAAATGCACTGATCGTTGAAAGCTTCCTCAACCCAAAAAAACAGTAATAAAATGAGATGATTAAAACGGCGAAATTTAAAGAAGACTATGTGTCTGCTTAACAGAAAGAAAAAAAAAAGAAAAAAAAATGGCTGATTTTTAGGAGGGGGATTCACGTGGGTACCATTTGGTGAAAAATTGGTGTTAAAGGTATATTCCCATGGTTTATTGTAAAATTATATTTAAAAGAGCATAGTTTGGCTGTTTCTGTATGATTAGAAACAATTTTCCAAATGTTTTTGAAGTAGAGTACAGTATATTTGGCAATGTATATAAATACCTAACTTTCATCAATTTATTTTTCTTGCAGGATTTACTAATAAAAAGGATGATAGATTTTAATGAAATAAATCTACTTTGTGGGAGAATGTGTTGCTGTCATACTGAGCCTTTTCCTATTTGTTTATTGGCATTTTTTGTGAACCTTCAAATGTGAATATCTCCTGGTAGGAATGACATATCAACATGACTTTTGTACTAAATTGTTCCTAAAATGTTTCTCTTTCTTATAGAAGGTTACGAAAAAAACATAAGAATATCTTTTAAAACGAAATACGCTTCTTAACTCGACACTGTCAGACTGGGGTACAGGCTAAACAGCTAAAGGTGCATGCGTATACCATTTTCCCCAATAGCTGATTGCAGAGATTCTACAATTGAAATTTTGGCGATAGACTTATTTGTTTGTTTGTTTGATGAGAGTTTAACGGCACCACAACAGCAAAGGTCAAGTTGTGCCTAAGAGGTTAAACCATTCCAGAGGTAAGAAGGAGAGTAAACAGGGGGAGATTGAGAAAAACACGATAACTAGAAGCCAGAAAGCTGGGATCGAGAGAGGAGGTGTATGGGTGAAAAAATAATGTAGAGAGAGAGAGAGAGGGGTGGGAAAGGAGGATTAAATATGGTTGTAGAGGGAAGCACGATGAAGAAAGAAGATAATTTTATCCGGAGGTTTTTTTTTGGAAGAGCTCGGCTATTGAGTTGTGGGCAGCGAGGGAATCTCTGGGAAGGTTGAAAAGGGGGCAAGCAAAAAGAATGTGATGGGCTGTTAGGGTGCAGTGGCAATTGTTGCAGAGGGGTGGGGGAGCCAATAAGGAGGTGGGAGTGAGTGAGGTGAGTGTGACCTATTCTAAGGCGGGTAATGTGGACGTTGTCGACGCGGGATAGGTTGTTAATGGTGGGTTTGATCGGAATGGTGGGCTGGATGATGTGGAGTTTGTTATCTATATGGGAGTCCCATGAGGTTCGCCAGTGTTCACGAACAAGGAAAGCGATAAGCGCTTTGATGTCAGAAAGGGTTTGTGGAAAAGGGATAGGGGGAGAGGTGAGGGCAAGTTTAGCAACTGCATTAGCCCTGTCATTGCCAGGGATGCCAACATGGCTTGGTATCCAGAAGAAAAGAATATGATTCCTACAGCGAGGGAGTGGGGGGTGGGGGGGGGGGTGTCGTGGCGGAAGGAGTTTACGGAGGATGATATGCGATGTAGGGTTATCCCATTTTACATTGAGTAATGAAGTAAGGACAGCCTTAGAGTCGGAGAAGATGGCAAAGTTGCTGAGCGGAGGGTACTCGATAAAGTTGAGGGCGAGGAGGATGGCCTTGGTCTCGGCCGAGAAGATGGATGAGTGTCGGGAAGCCTGCTACTGAGGGTAATGTCGTGGATGACGGCAGCAGCAGCTGTCTTGTCGCCTTCCTTGGAGCCATCAGTATAAATGGAGGTATACTTTGAGATTTGGTCTTTGATTTAATAGACTTATAGGATTTTTCTGGGTCTAGGCATTCTCTTTATTTCCATGCATGCACCCATGCGAAGGCTGTCTGGTCCCACACCACAAAATATCAATCTCCAAGGGTTGTATAAAATAAAAGTACGATAAACAGATAATAGAATACCAAGTTTTACTTTTCAGACATTTACGACAAGCTAAACATTTTTATGAATAAGTGTATCCCCTACACCCCTCCTTACTATACAGCCTCAACCGCCTTCCCGAAGTTGAATCCATTTTAGTGAGTCAAAATCAAAGATCATATATCTTGAAGTACCCATCCTCACTGAGAGATTATTCTTTCTTTGTGTGAGATAATATCACACTCCGTATCAGATATAATAACGCTGAGCGGGGAGGAGGGTGGTTGGCCAGTAGTGGCGTAGCCGGACCCCTACTTTTCCCGGAAAATTGCCAAAAATCTAAATAAACTTTGTTGTTTCTATATATTTTTGCTTTTCAAAAACAAAACTGCCCCCAGAAGTGGGCTAATTTTGAGCACTTCCGTCTTGGAAGGGGTATAGGACCCCTGGGTGGTCTATTAGGGAAGGCGACTTAAAAATCCAGAACAATATCTCTTGGAAGTGACAAGCAAAGAAACGTGGGCTAAGTGCCCAAACAATCAAATTGTGATAACATACGAAACATACTTTCTAAATGTTTCAATCTCACAAGTATACAATAGTATACTGATGATATAATATTATATAATATATAGTTCATTTAGTGGTCAGTTTTGATTCACCCAGTCTGGCTACAATTTCCTAGTGTAGGCCTATTATATATATATATGATTCTCACCTTTTTGACATAAGCTTAATCTAATTCACCTGGTGGATTTCTGTTCCATAATAAATCACCGGCTTTGGGACCACAAATTACATGCGGCATTATAATATATCTCAACAGAATAATATGTCTAAATATGCCTGGAACATTTTATTTCTGAACAAAGACATTAATTTGGTAAACGTAGTCAGTCGAATATGGTTACGTGTTACTCCCCAACAGCTCAAGTATTCCAAGACATTTGTTTAAAGTATAAACACTGCTCCTTTACATGAATGTTGTCATATACTTATTCTTAAATCCAGTATACACATATATTTCTACACAGACAGTTCAAATTACTTTGGCAACTGCTTTTCAGTTAAAATTTTCTGACTCACACCTTTACTGTACACGTTTTAAAACCCATTGTTGCTCATGGGCGTTCACTGTATGCTATTGCTGGTTTGCTTTTTTTTAGAACCATGTTATGCATCACTGGGCACCGTCAATGGTCCCATCCTTGTCTGTATTTATACTCACTGTTTCCCTATTTACTGACGTGGGTGATCAATTTAAAGGGGTATTTCTGTTAAATTTGAAGTGTGTTGCTGCTGTATCACGAGTATCTCTGTTTGATATCTTGTGATGAATAGCTTAGACAAGAACAGACGATGCATTGAAACACAAATATTCAATATTAAGGTTTTTTTAAAATAATCAACTAAATGGTACTAAAGTAAACGTGCATTATTTAACTATATTGGACAATCCTCTTGAAACTATTCAGCGTTGTATAAGAGGAGTTGAGTGTATATCTCTTGATTATTTCCTACTTATCATGCTTATTTCTCATTTCTCACCCCTCCCTTTCCAATGTTTTTTGTTTGTGTTTTAACATAATTTTGGAAACCCAAACATTAACAATGGTCAATCTTGATGGGGTGAGGGTGGGGAGAAGGAGGGGGACGGGAGGGTTGATATAGTAAGCAATAGGGTAGAGTAAACAGGCGGCGTAAAGGAAATTATGCCTCATAGATGCATCATTGATCATCCGTCAGCTCAAGATGCTGACACACTAATTTTTCTAAAGGATTTGTTTGGTGGTCAAGCATGTTTATCTTACATGACTCCTACAAAAGCTCTATCTTATATATGTAGAAATCACTACTATGGTGAGCGCCATCACCCTCACATTCTTAACAATTGTTGATGTATTTTAAAGTATATAACTTTTTACTATTTGAATTACTTTTCCTTGAACTTTCTCCAGGTGGTAAATCATAATTACCCCTACAATATTATATTTTACTACTTTCTTGACATATCCAATGGGCTTTAACTATTTAGGCCACAAAATCGCAGGACAAAATGTAATAGAATACCTAAAGACTTTGAGGAATCTGAGGATGTTCGTCACAACTAGTCTGTTTTCAGTCGTTTCTACACAAATGATACCAAGCTTTATACTTGAATATCTCCTTTCCAGAAAATATTTGTGGATGCTTTCTTCACCATTTTATTTCTTTTGAAGTCCTCTTTCATATAAGATGAACTTGCTTGACCACTGATCTAATCCTTTAAATTGTTTACAGGCTTTGAATTTATTGGAGAGGTGGCCGTGGCCGGGGGAGAGGGGGTCACTTTCATAAGTGGCTAGCAAACTACTATACATGTCCGATTGATTAATAATACTCTGTCCATCGATCACACACATACAAATGAAATGATGTCAGTCAGTCAGTGGGCATACCGAGACCTTCCGGCCGTGTGAACCACTGCCTTACAAATGGCTGCCTTATGATAGACTTATAGCTGTGTATTATTGATTACGTACTGCTTAACGACTAGCTGCCTTACGTATAGCTGTGTTTTGTTACTTATTTGGAAGGCACTGCCTTGCAAATAGGCGCGACCTTGTTTATTAATTGTACTGATGATCTTGTTTTGCTCTGCATACCGATTAATGTTTACAAAGGGGGAAAATATCAAACCCCTCTATCTGTCTATAGCCTACAACTGTAAAACTCTAACTTAGCCACTGTCTGCAACATATTTTTATGCCCCCACATTTGGAAGAAATTAGTGTGTCCAGGCTACCAGATGTGGGAAGCTTCCGAGAAGTGGGGGACGACCTATTAGGGGGCATTTCCCAGGTCATATGCATATGTCCACCCCTGTATGTATATAGGTAATAAAGTGAAGTAATATGGGGCACTTCCACTTTAGAAGTGGCATCTTTTTAATGGGAACACATTCCCCCGTACATGGGACTGACAAAGCTCTGAAGGTCGCCAGTTTCCTACTATTGGGTCAGTAATTAAGGGACATTTCATTTTGAAAGGGGCACGTTTGTAATAGCTTTCAAAAGTGCGCGCACATTTAACCAGTTCTTTTACCGTTGACAGTTACTTGATGGGCAATGCACTTTTCTTCAAACATTTATCATTTTTTAGAAAAGTGGGGAAACACGTGCTCCCATGTTCGCCGGTTCCTACATCTATGAGTGTATCCATAAGTCGTTCACCACGGTCTGACAGGACTAAGTTGTTTTTTGTCTTTACTACTTTCTTCTATATGTTAACGTGTTAATAAAGTTTTACGTCATAGACGCTTTTTTAGAAGTCACAGATCACAAACTGACAAACGGATCTAATATTCTAGTATTCCAAAAGAAACGTTCAAAACAAAAATGTTTATAGATGAAATGTTTTTGTATGAAATGAGTCTAAGTGAGATGTATTTTGTACTTTACATTTATATTTTGCAAATTGTAGCTTAGTGATAAGAATAGTAATGTTACATTTCTTGTTTTTGGCGTTCTTAATCACTGGCTATCAGAGTTCTCAGTTGACTCGAATCGCTGACTTAGACTCGAGTCACATTTTTTTGACTTGTGACTTAATTTGACTTGCGAACGAACAAATAACTTGTGACGTGACTTGCCTTGCGAAAAATGACTTATGATTTGACTTGTTTTGAAGAAATTTGACTTGTTGACATTGGCTTTGAAGAAATTAATGAAGTTGTAGATGTTTTCTATATCTAAACTGGACCATTTACCTTTCAGTAGAAGATTCTTTAGGCAATACAGTTTTTTTTTTATACAACTTGGGCATTGGCTTACTACCTACCTGCCTACGATTGCAAAGGGAGCTTAATGAATGATATAAAAACGACTGGATATGAAAGATTAGAGAATCGATATGCGTGCACGCTCTATCAATCTATAGCTACAATATTAGACAAACCTGTGTGAACAGGCCCGTATCCAGAGGGTTTTGTCCGAGCGAACGATCTCCCTTTTGTTAAAAAAGTGTCATTTTGAAATCTAAAGATATGCACGTGGAATTAGGGAATGTCAAGAATTGTTGCACTTTTATACGAAAAACGAATCTCTTTTCAAATTACTAGCTATGGGCCTGGTGAACAATTCTTTTATACTGTTATAATATATTTTAAAGTCATATCTCTTGATTATTTCCTAATTTAAATATTAAGAACGGTCAATCTTGAATGGAGTAACATGGAAGGAAGGGGAGAGGTTGTGATAGTAAGGTGGGTTAGAGGAAAGTAGGAGCCTGGCATAGGGGCGTGAAGAAAACAGATGCGGATCTAGGAATTTCCGAAAGTGGGTGGAAGGGGGGGGGGGCACATCAGTTCTGAATAACTTTTGTTCTGTTGTGCATAAGATTTGATGTAGAATTCAAAGACGTTATTCTCTCACACTCTAGCTCTAGACTTATGTTGATATCAACCATAATTTCAATTAGAATTGGAACTTTTAGGGAAAAAACTTGAAAATAACTTGAGTTGTATTTGAAAACTTGAAATGCTTTCATAGAAGAAATGTGATTTTATACATGATTTGAACGCCTTTAGTTTGACTTGTGATTTGACTTGACTTGAAAAATGACTTGATTTGACAAAATGACTTGTCACTTGATTGAGGAGGAGGTTTGGTGGTGTTGATGAGCACGATGATCCTTCCTGTAATCATATTAATGAATAGATCCAGAAAATCAAGAGTAAAGTATTGTAACGCGCCGAGCGAGAGCATAGGGGGTGGGGTTGTTGGTCCGAGGTGTTGGGCGACCAGGAAAGCAGAAAACTAAATACATAACTTGGCGAAACAACTCAGTGGGTAAAGTTAATCTCTTTTGGTTAATTGCGTGGTCTCAATCACACTTATAGATAAACAAAAAGAGAGAAATAAATCAGAACTATGCATTTAGGTTGGCTTGACTTAGACCTTAATCTTCCGATATATGAATTGGGCTAAGTCTGCTTCCCTATTCCGGGTGCATGCTTCAATCAGACCTACACTAATTGCATGTTCTGCCCTCAAACTGAAGACAACCCGAACCCCATAAGTCATTCATAAAGAAGGTACCCAGCTCACAAGTCATGAGTAAAAGCAAGCTAATCAGAGACTGCTAAATCTAATAACCTAGTAATCTGCGTAAGGCAGTAAGACATATTCCTCACTTTGCCCCTATATGCTAAAGAACATGAGATATAATGTGTATCTCACACAACAAAAAAGTCAGTTCAGGACAGCTCTAGAAATATGCAAGGTGAACTTAGTTTGACTTTACTTAACCCGGAGTAGCATTTTATGCAAACCGTGGTTATACCTTAGCACCCAAAAGTACAAGTGTTTTAGTATTAAGCTAAACTTTCTCTCAAGTTACCATAGAACTTGAAGGGGAAAACTGTTGATCACAGTAATAACACTGTACCACCTTTATAAACTGAAAAGGTCAGAAGATTCAGCGCGGGTAAATGAAAACACTTTTTGACAGAGTAAGTTAAAGTTAAAGTGGGTGTTTTTATTGAGACTCACATCGACTCGAGTACATCGAAAGTCTGCAGTTTTTATATTCATTAGAGGTAGGCCTAAGTATGACTTCACTTTGAACTTAAAAATATGTCATTAACGATAAGGTATTTCGTTGTTTTAATTTGTACGTTAGCTCACTTTACTCTTTAGCCTAACGGTAGGCCTAACGTAACCTGCCATTAAGTAGTGAGATAACATCTCCCTCTGTATGCCTTACATGCTACGCACTACATGCAATACAGAGTGAGACTCAGTCCTGTCTGTTTTAAGGTGGAAATCTGCGACGCGACTATGATGAGTCAATGTAGCGGTTTCCACCGTTATATGCATTGGCTGATGCCTGACCCAGTATTCACAGTCATGTAACGGCTATAGCGTATACTACGGTCAGATGTTTATCTGACTAGCCATTATGTCGCCACTTCCGTGACCGGGACCAACACCCCTCTGCACAGTCGCAACCGCAGGGAAGACATTGTTATCTGCCTTGGCCACTCACTCACTCCCATCTCTTATCCGGCTCCCTTACCCTTCTCTGCCCCACTTGTAACACTGATCTCTCCATCAAGCATTCTTTGTAACCTGTCCCCTAAAGGCTACCAGAAGTCCAGATCTCTTTTCTCCTCACTATCCTCAATCTCGGACCTTTTCGAAAACAATTCTTCCTCAAACATCATCAACTTCTCCCGCAACAACAACCTCTTCCACCACATTTAACTCCCCCCCCCCTCCCCTCCCTTTCTACACCTTATATAGCCTACAACTTTCTTTTCACCAAAAGTTGCTTATCTCCCGTACAAACCTTCTATCTCCTCACTCTCCTATTTGACTCTGACTGTCGCCGTGCCGTTAAACACCAACAAACCAAACCAAACCGTGATAGATTTCGCAAAAATATTGGCCTAAAATAACTCCTTACAATTTTTTTTCTCCAATATAAACAAAACACTCTTTACACAGTGAGAAATGCAGTCAACAGCTATATTTATTGGAAACTTTAAAGGTAATATGCATTTAAACTTCTGAAAATCTACCTGATGACTTTAATGTCACCCTGTCTTTAAGTCGCCACTACATGTTATTCCAATATGAGCAGGGGGTAAGTGATGAAATGCTCATGTTTAAATTGGACAGTCTTTAATGTCCTTTCAAAATTAAAACAAAGTTATTCATTTTTGAAATAATGACAATACCCCTTTAACCTATAAAACACTACCCCCTTAATCTATGAAATGCCACCCTTTTAACCTATGAAACCCCCTTAACCAATTTCCCTTATTCTTTTAACTTATAAAGATATCTCTTTTCTTTAATTCATGACTTCCTGTCTCTAACATTACCCTAGCGCTTGAACTTATAAACCCTATCCCTTAACATGTAGAATGCATTTTGCCATACTGCCTTTAACTTTAAGGGTTTAGGTCACCACTTTGTGGAGGCCATCTGCCCTAATTTCACCACCCCCATTGCAGACTCTACAAAAGGTATTTTGCATCATAGAAATGTTCTTTGGATAAAAAACTTGAGAAAAATGACAATTGTGGAAGGGCGCCCTCTAATTTGATAATTATGACATAAACAACATAAGTCAAACAGTGAGTTGGCTGAAACAAATTGTGGTCTGTAAGATATGTGATAGAATTTGAATAACGTCATCTTCTTGCACATATGAAGTCACCTGATAGTAAGTTACATGTCACCTGATCCAAATTTGCTTCCTATTATGATAATCATTAAAGGAGTAAGTTGAATGCAATGGAAAAAATGTACTGAAATGTGTCAATCAGTTCTTCACGCAACCAACCTTGCTCTGCATTGGTTGGAAATAAGACTTATGTGTGTGCTACATATCAAGACACTTGTTAAAAATTTGTTCAAATGTTATTTGTGGACAAAAAATTTGGATAGTAATTGGGATATGTAAAATGTGTAAAGCAAATTCAAGTTTCAGTGTGCGGGTTTCAACTTTAGATATGAATGTCTTTATATCGAAATTCAATTTGGGCAAGATTTCCGTGCAAATGTATGTATGTAGAAACACACTTTGAAACCCATTCATTGACTTTGCTTTGAAATCAATTATGTACTGTATGTGCAATTAATTGATTTAATATATTATAATTGTTCATACTCTAAATCAGTGATTCAGGGAAGCGCATGAGTTGGAGTATGAAGTTTCCAGACTTGGAAAAATTGATACTTCCTGCGGAATAAAATTGCGGAAATCGGAATATAACCGCGGAAATCGGAATAAAACCGCAGAAATTGGAATATAACCGCGGAAATTGGAATATAATCGTGGAAAATCGGGAATTCGGTGGAATTTTTTTTTTCTCTTTCATTTAAACATTTTTTTATTAATGTCTTGGCACATGTGACTTTGACTGTTGCAGTGCCATTAAACATCAACAAACACTAATGTTTTAAAAGATTTCTTGAGTATAAAGCAACAGTATATGTGGTAAGTATGTGCTCTAAAAATGTCCTCAATGCAATTTTGTGATGAATGGTCCCATTTAATCCTGAAAGAGGGAATCATATAAAGATGTATTTACTGCATTAATATTATTTGTATCACAATTTTTTTATTGGAAGATTTTCAACACCTTTATTCAGAACCTTGAAAATTTTATGATTAATTTCAACTCTGAAAGGTTGGTACTAGCCATTATGCACTTGTCAATATGTGACTCACCCCTACACCCTTGGACAAGATGAGTCATTGCACCAAGGTGGGTGACTGAAACATGTACCTTGATGCACTTCTCAGTCACTTAGGTGACTGACATTTTTTTTTAAATGACTTACCCCAAATCACTCACCTTTGTACAAAGTGAATAGGTCTGAAGTAAATTGACTCACCCCAGAGTCAATCTGGTTGCTGACAATATGGTACAATGGAGCACATGCAAGTCACTGTGTCATATGTCAATGACTCACATTTGACTGACATTGCCGGGGTAGTAGGGGTGAGTCATACAACTGACAAGTGCATTAGGCTGATTCTCATCCAATCAAACACCTGAATCACCAAAATTTGATTTCTGATGGCTGTCAATTTTTCTTCTTAGCTTTTCTGTAGTCATTTAGTGCCCAGAGCAGAAGTTACAATGTCTTGGGATGACATTGAACTTGGTTTTGGTGGAGATGAAACAATCAACTTTGGCCCTCGACAAGAATCTGGCTCTTCTCTTTACCAAGTCAACACATTGGCAACAATATCAAACAGTTTGAAGGTAATTTTAAAGAATGTTTTTAAGGGTGAATTATGAGTATTTGTAGTAGAATTACACTCAGTGGCCAAATTGCTACACATCTAAACATTCTATAAAATGTTGAAATGTTTTGATCTGTGGTAATTACCACATATGGTAAACTCCTAGTATAGTGTAGATAACACAGAGTAAAGCAAAGCATAAGGAAAAAATGTTGTAATATTTTGCTGTTTTGCACAAAAATTGCATAAATTTGATCTATAATTTAAATTTGTGAAATATTCAAGTTTCTAAACATTTAAAAAAAAATCATGGGGAGTTTTAGATAAGAGTTACTTAAGGGTTAGGGCCATTTTTCATTATGTAACAGACATGACAGGCTGGAGAATGACCCTAGGCTGGAGGATGGCCCTTGGCTGGAGACTGGCCCTAGGTTGGAGAATGGCCTTAGGCTGCAGAATGGCCCTAGTTTGGAGAATGGCCCCTAGGCTGGAGAATGGCCCTAGGCTGGAGAATGGCCCTAGGCTGGAGAATGGCTCTAGGCTGGAGAATGGCCCTAGGCTGCAGAATGGCCCTAGGCTGCAGAATGGCCCTAGGCTGCAGAATGGCCCTAGGCTGCAGAATGGCCCTAGGCTGCAGAATGGCCCTAGGCTGGAGAATGGTCCTAGGCTGGAGAATGGTCTTGGGAGACCCCTTGAGAGACTCTAGGGTTCTACTAGTAGGCACCTGGGAGACCCCAGGGTTTACTAGTAGACCCCTGGGAAAGACCAAGGTCTACTAGTAGACTGGTAGGATGGTATTGGAGGACAGGTTGGGATGGCATGGGGAGAGGGTGGGATGTTATTGAAACGGAGGGATAACATGGGGACAAGGAGGGGTTGCACATGGGACAGGGTATATTATGTTGGGACAGGGTGTGGGATGTGGGATTTTATGTGGTGGGATGTCATCTGGATTTCAGGTGTGATGATGGCATGTTGAATAGGATGGAATGGCTGGTGTGACGGTGGGATGGCATGTGATACAGGGAGGGATGGCGTTTGGGACAGGGTGACATGGTGTGTGGGACAGGGTGGCATGGCATGTCATCTTGATTGCAGGTGTGATGTCATATGGGTCATGTCGTGGAATGGCATCTGGATTTCATGTATGATTTTCTGTAGGGAAGGATGGGATGGCATGTGGAACAGGGTGGGATGGCATGTGGGACAGGGGATTGAAGGTGTGCTGTTAGGATGGGTTTGTATCTTTTGCGATGTCTGGATAAACATAGTTTCAATCTTTTCATAATAGATAGAAGACTCAATTGCAGTTTTCTAATGATGAGTAATAACATGAATGCTCAATACAATTTTCTTAAGGATAATTGATAAACAGGTATCATGTATGTATGCAAAATCAGTTTTGAAAATAGTCAGGAGAATCTTCAGGAAACAATAGACTAATATCTTTTGTACAGATTGCTCCCTCCTCCCCTTCCCACCAAAAAATGAATTGAATTTTATGAATAAGAGGATATATATATAACAACAAATTACAATTTTTTATAGAGTGATAATAATCAACCCACAATCTATTATCTGGTATTAAGGTATAAACTATATATCTGAACAAAAAAAGGCATTAAGCAAGAACATAGAGAAATTATATTTCATTTGTTATCATTGTGTGTGTTTTTTTAATCAAATTATATTTGATGTCAAAATTTCATTTACTGTCTGTAAAATTTAATGAACGTACAAATTGAAATAGTCTCTCAACACAGATTAAGTTGATATTTTGAGCAGATGTTAATACAGAAAATAAACAATATTTTAAAGGAATGTTACCATGAATTATCATTTTCATTCATGGGATAGAGTACAATTTAGGAAATAAATTGGTAAAAAATCCCATGTTGATATCTTATTCTATTTAGGAGTGATTAGATTTCAATGGTTTCACCTGTGCCTTGAAAAATGACATGCATGGTTTTGTTTTTGAATCAATTTGTTTCTTCATTATAGTTCTCTATCATATGAGTGAACATTAAAATCCATGGGAATATTTCCATGGAGAGTTACATACATTAGGTTTGATGTTCTTTCCTTTGTGTCCCACTCAGAGCAATGGAAAGCCATTTGTGTGTGCCGCATTCTCTTCCAGGGGGTTATGCGTAGCTGCAGGAAAAAATCTTACCATGTTTGATGAGGTGTGCCAGAAGATGCTCGTAACTCTCGTGTTTGGTAAGGATTTTTGATAGGAATACAATCCTGAGGGCTTGGTCCCTTGCTAAGATTGTGCTAAGCTTAATGAAAGAATGATGCATATTCATGTATGATAATGAGGTCAATTGAGCATGACTTTGCTGCCGGCAGCCAGGTTTATACTTTGAAGTAAACTTGTATTCTATACTTGTATGAAAATAAATTGTAAATGGAAGTACATGTATGCTTATTTTAAGCAATTCAAATTAGTTTGAAGACTTGAGGAAAAAGGATGTGGGTATAGAAAGTACTGATGAATAAGCTTCAAGAGTGGAAATTGATAACATTGATCACTTTTCTTGATACTGCTACGATGTCATGAATTGTTTGCATGTTTACAGATTAGCAATGCAGTTATCTAGTTTGTTTGGAGATAAACTAAAGGTAGCCACCCTACTGATGACTTTATGACCAGCATATCGTAGATTTTTGGGTGCTAAATATGCTCAATTTATGTAAAGTTGAAGGAGCTCGAGGCAACGTTTTATTTCAGGAGATTGCAATTATTGAAGATGTTTTAAAGGAAAAGAATTTGTTGAAATTGGACGATTTTACATCTTCAGAATTTTGAGGCCCAATAAAAAAAAAATACATGCATGTTTTTGAAAACATTAGTAGAAGTGCTTTTCTCTTCTTATGGTAAATTTTTTTTTTTTTTAAACCTTTGCCAAGAAAATTGAAGTAGCAGCTGACTTTGACAGAGATTTTTAGTCATAATTCAATCAATACTGAGCTTTAAAAGATGTTCTTAGAATTGTTAAAATGGTAATAATTGCATGAAGATCTATGGGCTCTGTTCAACTTACATTGCCAAAAGTTTCTTGTACATCAAAAAGACCTCAAATATGAAATGTCTGCCATAACTCTAAAACTAAAGAAGCAAGTATGAAATTTGAAGACTGCTACTCAGAATTAAATGCTTATTCTACAAAGCAATCTAACAGTTTCTAATTTTCAGCACCAATTTTAAATAAGTTTTGGAATTCATTATGATGTAACTTGTAGAAGTATTCATATTTTATTCTGACAGAGTCCACAGTTGATGTGATTGAAATTAGCGAGGATGGGGAGTTCACATTTGTCGCTGAGAGGAATGGCTGTTTGCATTTTGTGGACAATAATCTCTGTCAAATTTTGTACACACAGGTAAAGCAAACCATTTAAGTGAGCAATAAATAGCAATAAATAAATAAGTACTGTATTCGACTTAATAAGCAGCCATGGTTAGCCTGAATAAACCTGAAAACAATGATATGACCTTGGATGAAATCAGTCAAAAGTTAGATAACTCTAAAGTGTTTAGAATGCAAATAAGCAATATTAAAAGATTAAAAGTGAGGAAGAGATTATGTGGGGATAAGATTCCTGAGGTAGATTGGAGGGGGGGGGGGGGGAATTGACAATATATTAGGCAGATTGAAAAGCAGGCAGGAGGTATGCACTTTACAGAGTGCTAATATTCTAGTTTTAAGATATGTGGATGTAAGGAATTTGAAGAATGCCATTTGTGGAATGGGAAAGCATTTGCAAAGCTTATCCTGAAAGGTAGGCATTACCCTTTTTTTTGTTTTTCACCATTTAGACCTTGATAGAAAGAAGTGGGAATACACAAGAACAGTGTTTTACAGACATGGATTTTTGTTTTGATTCTGCAACAGGTTTGTCAGTTTTATATTCATAGACTTATAAACTTCATGCTCAGGCCATCAGTCTGTGGTCTTTTACGGTCATAGCATCAGCTTGCCATGCTAGGGGTCCTGGGTTCAATCCCCAGTGGATCTTTACAGCTGTTGAAAGGATGTAGAATACCAAAACTGCCTACTTACCTCAGTTACTGGAATTTATGGGAAAGTTTATTCCTGCTAGAAATTGATTCAGGGTATGGTAAAGACTTATCAACTTTTGGTCAAAATTTGCTGCACAACTTCAAATAATCATGATTAATGTTTAAATATCCCAAGGATTTGCCAAATAAAATACCAAGGTCGACCTGTAATGCATAAAGAATAAGGCTGACATTTTGGTAGTTATTTTAAGAGGAAAGTGAAAATTTGTCTCTGGTACAATACGACTATCACATCTAGGGTACATTACAGATTTGAGAAATTACCATAATTTTACCATAACAAATTTTTTAATATATTGATATCAATTAAATTGAAATATTTGATATTGGTATGGAGCAGATCTGGTATGTATTGCTTTACCATTGAAGTTGGCACTTAACATGATATATGCACTGATAAATGTGTGTATACTTTGAAGAGAATTCTTTTGCACAACTTGTGAACAACTAGAACGATAAGATAGATGATAAAATTTCTATGGAGTATTTGCATTATTATGACAGCGTGCATTAAATCCTGTTAATGCACGACCCTGCTTATTTTGTTTATTTTATTTTCAAAACAGGTAATTTTTTAATAAAGCGATAAGATATATATAAACGTTTCATTTTTATTCTTTTTGTTGTTTTTCATGCATTTTAAACAATCCATCTGAAATTTTGTAAAAAGATTCATGTTTTTTGGTATCCTGTTTATATGCGTATTTAATGCACGGCTCAAAGGACTTTGCACTCATGAATGACCCTCCTGAAGTCGGTCATTATACTTGGGTCAAAGTCCTTTTCCCTGTGCATTAAATATACATATAAACACTCTGCCTCAACATTAATCTTTAAATATAGTCAATACATCTAATGCAATAATTGATATAGTTTACCTTAGAAATTGAACTACTTTAAACAACTCTGTACATTTCTGTAATAGAATGAAGAGAAATCTGCCCAAATTTCGTCAAATAAAAGAACTCATGTTTAGCATCAGAAAAATGATAATATGAAAGATTGCATTATCATTAAAATATTAAATTCATACCAAGGACCTTTTGTGGTTCTAAAGATAAATGTTTTGCATCCAGAATTTATCATTTATTTTTACAGGGTTTCAGCAACCTTTGTCCATGACGATATCATTTCATTTCATTGATTTGTTTTTTCACAACCAAACTACATATAAATACAGAATAGTTTTATTTGCAATTATATTATGAAATTTACAAAATATGTATATACAGAAGAATATATATGGTTGCGAAAGGAAGTGTTGTATAAAAACTCTAATGAGCTTAACTGAGTACAACACTCCCAAAATACAAAACAGAAAAGATAACAAAGATATCAACAAGTATCCTGGGATATGCAAGGAGAGACTAGATATCTTCTGATGTTTCAAGCTGTGACATTCTGTCTAAATACTAATGCTTTAAATGTTTTCATAGCAAGCCAATTAGACAGTTATTCTGAAACTCATCATCATGCTGTGCAGCAAAATATGAAAAACTAGTTGTAACTTGTATCGATTATTTTTATTTTGTTAGGCACCTGGAACTTTTTGGTATTGGCTCTTGAAGGGAAGTTGTTTCATTATTCACGCATCAACTTTGACGTCATCAGTGAAGGTGCGTATCAACCCATTTTCTGCTGCTTTTTGCTCGTATGCTTGTCTTGAAGCTTCTTTCTTCAATTCTTATATAGGATGAGGGAAAGAAATTATTTTATGTGTTAAAAAGTAATAATTAGTGAGTTGAGAAGGATGTCCTATGTCTTCCAATATTTAAAGTCTTATTTTTTTTTGTCTTTCCTTTTGTTTTGAAACTCATGAATGATTTGAAGAAAAAAAATAGTATCTTTTCATGATAACTAATTTACAATTTTTGCATTAATCTTAATTTTGATTACTACAAAAAGTGGAAAAAAGGACTAAACTATTTTAATTAAAAAAATTTAATTAAATAATATTGATAATTACAAATTTTGCTGAAAATTATGCACCAAAACTACAACTTTTTGTAATGGTAAATTCAGAAATATACTGTAATGTTGTATTTTTAAAATCAATATCAAAATTATTTTCAATTTTTGCTTCATATTTAAACAAATATATGATGTGAAAAATATGACTAAGTTGTCACCTGACAATTTTCTCCAAATGATATCATAACGTGAAGTAGATCAGAGTTGAGAGTTTATTTAAGCACCGGGAGTGGAAAATTTAATGGATCACTGCACCAACAGTCCCAACAATTTTTACAGGTCTTCAGAAAGAAAGAAAACAAAGAAAAACTGAATGGGAAAGGGGAAAAAGAAAGGAAAAAGGGAGATAGAAAAAGGGAAAATAGAAAAAATAATGGAAAGAAGATGGAGAGAAAAGGTGTGAATGAAATAAAGAAAGAAATGATTGATATTTCCTTTTGAAATTCAGCATTCAGTAAATTGTTATTGTTGTTGTGGTATACTCTCAGAAATATTTTTCAAGATTTCCTTTGGTCCCAAAATGTAAAATATATTTGCAAAAGACCCAAATTGTTTACTAGATTGAAATTTGGGCTTCATGTCTCTTTAAATAGGTTTCAGATGATTTAGTTTATTAAAGCACCAGACTTGTATATCAAGATTTCAATTTTGGGTTAATATTTGTTTGTAAGAGATTTTGATATATTTTAAATATAAATTTCTGTTTGTTGTAACAGCTATTGAAACTGGAGATGTACAAACTGTCAAATCTGTAAGTTTTTTCATTTCTTTCTTTTATATATATCCCCGTGAACGTTTGCTTGTATATATATGATAGAAGACTATTAAAGAAACATTATAGTATGAAAACCTATCTATTCCATTTTGAAATAATAACCTCCAAAAATTTCACCACTGCTGAATAGTGACCTTGCAGTGTGCAGAGTGATGTCATAACTACCTCAAAAGATTTCACCACTGTGCTGAATAGTGACCTTGTAGTGTACAGTGTGATGTCATAACTTCAACCCAGTCTTATTCCATTTTGAAATAATAAACCTTTAAAGAATTCACCATTGTTCTAGATAGTGACCTTGCAGTGTACAGTGTGATGTCATAACTGCATATCTAAGATTATTATTTATGTATTACTTTAAAATGAAAGTTTATTTTTCTGCACATGAACAGATGGGCATCGCACGTTCTTGTTAAGTGCATGTTATACTCCATCTCAATAATTAAAGAAAATATTTCAAAAGAAGCAATTAATTTTCTAAGAAATACAAAAAGAACTAGAATTGTATCACTCTGTAGAGTATATACCTCAGACACCTTTGCAATTCCAACATGTCTAATAATTTTGTAGAGTACATTCCCCATACTCAATACCATCTACCACAGAATTTCTAGGCCCACCAAGTTTTATCCGCAACACACCTCTTTCTCACTTTTGATCTGTATTGCTTGTTTGCATTTTGAACACTTTAGTATTATCTTCTCACTGATTTTTTCAAAGGCCACATCATTGTTTTCAGTTTTAATCAGGTTAGGCATTCATTGTTTGAGTTCCTTCAAGCAAGATTCACATTCCATCATCAGAAACCCAATTGTTCTTTGATAACAAAGACCACTTAATTTGATTTTCTTTTGAGTCTAGAAAATTGATTGTTTGAATTTCTTTTCATGGCATAAATTCATTGTTAGGCACATTCAATTGGAAAATTTCAACAATGTCTCAACAGACTTCACCATAAAAATCCCCACTTATCCATTTCTGTCCTTTTCCCTGTTCCAATATGTCCCAAATTGTATTAACTTTTTCTGTAAGCAGTAATAAAATCACAAACAAAATTTAAATCAAACCCAATCATCAGTTCTTGTGATATGTTGATGACAGACAGTTCACTCTAAAACATGAGACTACATGAGAAGTGAGAGCCTGAGTGGCACATTCTAGGCCAATGTTTCATTTTTTTTGCCAACTTACATCGGCGCGTGCCAGTGTGGTGACGGAGCACGATATTTAATTAGTTGTGTTTAAGTTTCACGATTATTTTGCATCTTTTTAATGGCCTAAACTTGACTTTAAGATTTAGTACCTTGACGTTAGAATTGTAACATACGAAGTAGCCTAGCCTAATTGCGCAAACAATTTTTAATTGAGTATTAGTTTTTGGTATCGCGATATGTCGTGAGAGGCATATTTCATGTCGTGGGAAAAGTGATATCGCGATAATATTGCGATAATCGATATATCATGGCAGCACTAATTATTTTATGATAATTTTCAGTGACTGAGATTTAGGAAGGATATCAAAGATTTGCAGAAAATATTATGGGTGAAGTAGCCATTCTGCCCTGTCCCCCAGTCCGCCCTGTCATACATCACAAATTTAGCATGAATTAAAAATTGCTCAAGTTTTGATCAACCATCACTCAAAAAATGTATTCAAGGGGTTATATTAGTGCAGATTGTGATATTCTATTCATTTAAATAATATAGAAACTACTACATGTCCACAGACTTTTAAAAGTGTTTTCAGTATAATGCTCATCAGTGAATTGTAATTGTAATTTATTTGTCTTATACCCTTGTATACATTCTACTTGATATTTAGATGTTATCCTATGATGTCATAGACTTATCTGAGGTTCATCACGAAGTCCTGTCCTTAGCCTGTTTGACTCAAGAGGATGAAGCGTGCGTTGTTACATGTGTAACTATGTTTCTATTTTTGTTTCATTTGAAATCAAATCATAATTTTATCTTTAAGTTTTGCCAGATATGACACCGCAATTGAATGCTAATACATCAGGACATTTGAAAAGGTGAAAATATTGACATAAATTTTTTGTTAATATTATTTCATTACAAATCTAATGACACCACCTGTTAGTTTGCATATTTCAAATCATGAAAATAACAGCAAGTTGTAGGAAAATGCTAATGATGGAAACTTAGCCATAAAAGAACTTCCTGGTCTGAATAGCAGTTTAAACAATAAAACTTGGCTTAAAAAGAAATGAAACAGTTGGAATATACAGTAGGAGGACCTCCAAAGGTAAAATATTGTGGAGTGGTTCAAATTGATTTAAAGCACATTGATGTAACTCTTCTTTTGCATAATATCAGGTTATCTGCCTAACAAAGATTTAGTAGGTGGAATCTTCCAACTTGCAAATTCTAAGTTTTGATATCTAAAAGATATTTATATTATATGTGCATTAGATGATTGGGATGTTTAACAAACTTCACAATTTTATTTTAATGATGGCATTACTATCGAGAGATCTATTATTGATTGCAAAAGTTTTGCCTTTTCTCTGCAGGGTACTGGGAGTTCCAAGATTGCCATATGGACCCTTGGAAAAGAAAGTTCTCTGACAACGAGTGTTCCTGCAGAATTCATGCTAGGTAAGTAATGAAATTAAGCCAAAGCTGTGCCAATATTAAAGGCTTATTTTGATGGAAGAGTATGAAAAGGAATCAAGTAGGCAAACATTTCCATGCCCTCACTTGTTTCTTGAACACTACAGGTTATGCAATAAGCCTTAGTGTGGGAGAAACGAGTGAACCGCATGCCCCCACTCGTTTCTCGCATGCTACAGGTTAATATAAAAAAGGACAATAACAATAACAAAAAGGCCCTGGGTTCAAGCCTGGGTTGGGTAGACACGCCAGTGTACCACAACTGGTTATCAAAGGCCGTGGACATTGACTTGGTTTTCGATGTTATGTCTGTCCGTACGTCGTACCTGTGTTCTCGTCCGAGTCGAATTAAGCGTTTCGTGATAGCATTGTTACTATCATAAGCGAATACGCAGGCGACGACCCCGTCATTGTAATTGTGTGTTCACTCTCGCGGTGAACAAAAAGGTAATGAAAGTGTTTGTCTGTAGATGAGTATGGAAACTGCCGGAAAGTTAACATGTGATAGAATGGTATTCTGTCTAGGAGAACTCATCTGCTTATGCCGCGGAATCTGGGATAATGACCCGAGTAGGACTTCACTTTTGAACTATAACATTAGAAGCTAATGTTAACTTTTACTTTGTATATTTTGTAGGCAGAGAGACCATTAAATGCCAGGTTTACAGAGATTATCTATTCAGCCTAAATGAAAATGTAAGTAGGACCATTTTTCAGTTTTATTTCTTTTACTTTAGATTTTCATAGAGAGAAAGAAATTCTCCTTTTTCTTCAAGGTATATGGACTTATAGAGACAGGATTAATTCAATTGCTTGAAAATCTATTAAAACCATGATAGTAGCAAAAAATTCAAATTTGAATTTAATTTTACAGCGTTTTTAAATCTAAAAGCAATACATACCAGATCTGCTCCATACCAATATCAGAATTTTAATTTGATTGATATCAATATATTGACAAATTTGTTATGGCAAAATTAGGATAATTTCTCAAATCTGATATGAATCCAAGATGTGATGTGATTGTACCAGAGACAAATTTTCATTTTTCTCTTAAATTATCTACCAGAATATCAAGCATATTCTTTATGCTTTACAGGGTGACCTTTGTATTTCACATGGAATGCCACATGGGACAAGAGATGGGACAGGTTGTCATGTGGGACATGGGGTAGGATGCCATGTGGGAAAATGGTGGAATGCCAAGTGGGACAAGAAATGTGATGGGATGTCATGGGGTGGGATGCCATGTGGGACATGGGATGCCATGTGGGACATGGGATGCCATGTGGGACTTAGTGTGAGATGCCATTTTTATAATTGGCTGGGTCATATGATATGCATGTCAATTTGCATGGGCATGCGAACCATGATGGTATTTACCATTCTAGTTCTATTCTATATTATTCATACAACATAAATGAGGTCAATTTTTCTTAAGTAATTCTTCAATCCATATTCTCTCATTTTCAATTTTTAATTTGTTGTATTCTTACAACATCTGCATAATTCCCTCCCCTCCCTCCCTCCTCCCTCCCCCCTCCCTCCCTCCCTCCCTCCCTCCTCCCTCCTCCTCCCTCCCTCCCCCTCCTCCCTCCCTTGATGTATCTAGTGTCCCCTACCTCCCTCCCTACCTTATTTTCTTACCCTCCCCCTCCTCCCTTTCTCCCCCCTCTCTCCCTCCCTCCCTCCCTCACCCCATTCAATGTTGACCATTGTTAATGTTTTTTTAATTTACTTTTTATATAAATTAGGTAAAAACTCAAACAAATCCAACATTGGATCGGGTGGAGTTAAAAATCCAGGAAGGAAATAAACAAGACTTAAAGCACTAAATATTTAGTCTTTATGAATTATGATGCTGAATTGTTCACTGTTTTGTCCAAAATTGTAGACTGTCCTTTGGGACTTGAGGTTATGTTATGTTTAGTTTTTTTTTTTTGTCAAAAGTATATTTGAAGAATGTATTTTAATGAAATGTGGTATATGGCTTCCTAAGTGCGCTTGCAAATTGGATTATTTGCATGGTTGCGATTGTTTTGTCTCTGTGAGGAGTGGGTGAGAGAAATGCAGGTTTTTAAACCAATGGTTTGGTGCAGGTATGCACTAGGGATGCACCGGAACTTGGTTCAAGGCGGAACTTAAGATTTTCATAGCTTCTGGCTCTGGCAGGAACTCTGGGTAAATGTTCCACCGGAACTGGAGCTTTACAATTTTTTTGGTTATACATTATTCTCCACAACAGCACATATTAAATGCTCCAAATTTTATTTGCCATGTCTAAAACTGTGCATCAGCTACTGAAGAGAAAAAACAGATACCCCAAAACTGGAAGATTTCTGGAAATGCAACCACTTCTATATTGATCTAATGAGTATTATTATTTTTATTGTTTGATTGATTGATTTATCATTCCACGAAATAACATACAATATCAATATAAATGGGTTAGTTGCAACAATAATACTTGAAGAAGATAAAAAAATAAAATATATATATATATATACACAAATATACACACACACACACACACACATATATATATATATATATATATATATGTACACACACAGACACCTCCATACACACCTCCATACACATATATACATACATACATATATACATATAAATACACATATGTATGTAATAGATGTTTCTTGAACTTGTACTTAAAGTTATTTAGGGATTTTGATGCTTTTAAATTATTACTGAAGGAATTCCAAAAGGTCACGCCAGCACTACGGACTTGAGAATGAGTTGTACCAGTACGAACAAAGGGTTGCATTAAGTGGTGAGAATTATGAGTGTTGTAGGAATGAAAGCTTTTGTTGGTGTTAAAGAATGAATCGAAATGACACGGGCAGCAAGTTGTTGGTGAACTTATACATGAATAGGCTTAAATTGTAATGGTACAGATAGTAAACAGTTTACAGGTTTAGTTTTTTATCTTAACAGATCTGTCTTTGATTTTTTAATAGCACTTTTGAGCTATGGTTGCTCAAAGTTCAAACAGTTTTTAATCATTAAAATCATTAAATTTGTGCTGGATGACTGGGCAGACAGCTAAAACTCTTTATGTAATTGTTGAAATTTTTTTCTTAAGTATCAGTCAATGAAAATGATGGGAAAGTCTAAAAATTCATATAAGAAATAGAAGGATTTACAAAAAAGTAACCAAGGTAGCCCTGAAATACATCACAAAAAATTGCATGAAATATGCAAATAACTGCCTGAGATTTAAAAGTAGTGTGAAATGGTCAATGTTTAACCAATTTGGATGAATTTTTTTTTACTAGATTTTAAAGCAACTTAGCTAATGTTGCATCTACAGTCAATACCAGGCCTACCTTTAAATCTAAAACTGTTTTTCTGCAATTATATGCTGTTCCTGTATATGTTGTATATAGTTTGGTTCCATCTGGAACTTCCAAGCGAACTTTGTTTTGAGTTCCAGCAAGTTCGTTCTGGTCGGAACTTAGAATGCTGGTTCAAATATTTAAATAAGGTATTGTTTTTGTTTAGAATCATCTGAGTGTCCTGGACGTGCAGCATTTTATCATGGTCTCAAGATGGCTGGATATCAGAATACAAGATTTTTGTTTGATGAATTATAATCCTGTTGCTACTCCTGAAAATGATATGTAAGACAATTCTCTATAGTGACTCTTCCAGGGTTTGTGTGGTTGTGTAGTTAAGGCTAAGCTGTTTTCCTTTTAAAAAAGTAAAGTGTATGTTAAACTAATTAATATTTAAGTATTCCTAAACTAGTTTTTATTTTCTAATTATTCACCTCATCTTTTTAAGACTAAGCTAGAGGAGCAAAAAACCCTCTCTAAGAGATTTGTTTAAATTTAATTAAAAGTTTAGTTTATAACAGGTGAGGGGAACTTAGCGATCCTTTGTTAAAAATAAGCGTGAGCCAATTGCTTTTTTAAAGATTAATGTTGAGGCAGAGTGTTTATATGCGTATTTAATGCACTGGGCAATGGAATTTGGCCTGATTGGGATGACCTGACTTTAGGAGGGTCATTTGCGAGTGCAAAGTCCTTTGAACCGTGCATTAAATACGCTTATAAACATGATGCCAAATCATCTTTATAAAATTTCTGTGTAAGATTGTTTAAAATGCATAAAAAACAGCAAGAAAGAATGAAAACCGAGAAAGTTTACATACATTTTTTTTGCTTTGTTAAGAAATTCACCTGTTGTTAAAATGGACAAAGCCAAATACTCAAGGTTGTGTATTACGGGAATTTCATGACAGGAATTTAATGCACAGGACATGACAATGCAAATACTCCTAATAAATTTTTTGAGATAATTGAAAGATATAGCATTTCTTATTGGCTTTTTCATTGGCTAACTTGAATTGGTGAAGTTGGATCTTTACTGAGCACCTCTAATGAGCTTATTGTCGGCTGGGTATTAAAAGGTATATTGACAGGTAGAGATTTGATAGTCACTAGAAAAAGCTCTAAATACAGATTAGTCTTTAAAAGATGTCAAAAGTAGATTCGGAATTATGGCTCATTAAAGTTTGAATAATCCTTAATGTATGTAAAAGTTGTGATATATGGAAGAGAATACAGCTCAAAATTTGGATTGAGGATATGATAGAGATTCCACTCTTCTTTGTCATCTGTAATCGCTCCCATTCAAATGATGCATAAAGCAATATCTTTCCTTTGGAGAAATGGTCCATCAATCATTCACAATTAATGCGCACAGCACCTTAGGCATATGATGCACAGCTATTTTATCAACAGTTTGCAAACAAATTTCACCCACTAAGACACCTAATATGGATGAGTGATTTCAATCACAAAAGTGACCTGATTACTCAGCACTGACTCTCTGTAATCTTATACTCACAAATAACCTTGGGCTACTTGACTGTGGTGTGCATGGGAATGGCATATAAACAATCATTGTTTGGAGTGGAAACACAATACGCTGAACAGGAAGTCAGGTGGGTAATTGTCATACCTGAGTTTTTAGGATTAACTCAGGTGCTGGGTGCGGGTAGGTTTAAAGAGAAACCTTTCGGCATGTGATGGTAGAGGAAAAACATTAAGTTAAAATCAGGAAATTCATAGGTTTTCTTGTTGTGATGTCTTAGAACTTCAATAAAATTTGCATAATTTATTGTTATAAAAAGCTGAATCCATCAAACCATTAGACTCATTGAGCCGGTGCTTTTTCCCAGTTTCCATGGCGCAAGCGGATGAGAGTACATTACTCCCCCTGGACGGGACGCCAGTCCATCACAGATTAACTCCCCAGCAGTGCTGGTACTCATTTTACAGCTGAGTGGACTAAAGCAAGTAGAGTAAAGTGTCTTGCTCAAGGACACAATGCAGCGCTCATGAGGGAAATCAAACTCGGTTCCTTTCGAATACGAGCATGACTCCTTTACCACTGAGCCACAGCACCTCTTTATCATAATAAGGTCTTAAAATTCAAAATGCTGTAAAAAAATCATATCCGATTTTGATAAAACACTTTGCCAGTTTTATGGTGTATAGAATATTTCTTCCAGTGAAGCTCAAGTTATTGCTACCTAGCCATAAATCTTTCAAAGCTAGCAAGCACATGGCTGCTAATCTCTATTTCATATGTTATTTTCTTTCTAAGTGAGCCATGTCAACGGGCAGTGCAGTAGCTCAGTGGTTAAGGAGTCATGCTCCTATGCAAAAGGTGCAGGGTTGGACTCACATCATGGGCTCTGCATTGTGTCCTTGAGCAAGATACTTCACTTTACTTGCTTCAGTCCACTTAGCTGTAAAATGAGTATCAGCACTGCTGGGGAGTTAATCTGCGATGGACTGGCATCCCGCCCGTCCAGGGGAGCCATGTGCTCTTATCTGCTTGCCCCATGGCAACCTGGGATACGCACCTAATGGCTCGGATGAATTTAAGTTTTGTCAACGATTTAAACTCTTTTTGTATTAAGGTTTGCATGTGGGTGACTGTTCTTATTCTTATAAGAACTTCCTTTATATTTTGATTAAGGCATTATTTTGCTCAATTATTTTGCATATATCTTGCCAGTGCTGTGTCACATAATTCATGCCTTTGTGTTTGTTGTATTCTTGCTGTTAATGTAATTTAATGTGTTTATGTGGTTATTTTCTGTTCTCATTGTTCACTCGCATCTTGGCAGGTCATGTGATATACTGCTTCAGCTTGTCGCTCTTACCATGCCTGATCCAGATTGTTTTCTCAAGGTGTTCACATTCCCAGGCATGCAGTGCGTGTACTCTCTTGAGGTGACCCCGTACTCCACGCTTGCACAAATTGCTCCTTTTCAGGTAGGAAACATATGACTTAATGTGATAGGTATTAGTAGAGCTGTTACGATGTGTTAATTGTGTTAATATCGTGATAATGCTTTTACCTTGCTATCAAATGTACCCAGACAAACATGATATGTCATTACCTCTTCTAACAAAGTTTACGGTTTGGCTTGTGTTTGTTTGTCTGTTTGTTTGTTTGTCTGTCGTCAACATATCTCATGAAGTAATGAATGGATTTGTATTACATTTGGTGTGTGGTTTTGTTACTGTTTAATGAAGTGGTTAATTGGAACATGTTGGAGCAATGGAAAGACAAAAAGGGTTGGGATGTTTTAGGGTGAAATCTTTCAAGACTTACTTTAAACTTTCCAGTAGAATGTGCTGAACAATGAATTCATATCCTGAATGGAAATCCAAGCAATCAGTTTTCCAAGAAATCAAATCAAAACAAATTGATTTTTGGCATGAAAGTGGAAAAGGATAATGATGGAATGTGAATCTTGCCTGAAAGAAACTCAAAAAATGAATGTTTATCCTGAATAAAACTGAAAGCAATTATGTTAACTTGGAAGAAGTCCTTATTACTATCAGGTAATTAAACAAAATTTTAAAAGAATTTGACAGGAATTTTTACAAATAAGATTTGTTTTCACTGAAATTGCCCTCTATGCTCTAAAAATTTCAGATTCTACAAGCCAAGTTTCAATTCCAACTATTGATACTGTGATCTTTTTTTGACAGGAGAGTATTTTCTTGATCGAAGGAACCTGCGACGATGCGGAAGCGAAGGTAATGTGTCCACTCTTCGGGTACGCTGTCTGACGGAGGCCTTGCCAGAAAACAGATTAAGCCGACTGCTCCACAAAAAGCAGTTTGGAGAGGCTGAGAAGTTCGCCAAGATTTTCAATTTAGATATTGAGGTATTGAATTGTGGTTTTGTTAGTATTAACAAAATACGATCTTAGAGGTTACGGATAAAACTGGTTGTATTTTCATTTATTGTGAATAATACTTGATGCATTGACGATTTTATGATAAGGTTAGGCAAATTTGTATTTTAATCCAGTGCTTAAGCATAAGTTTACAATGTAACCCATGCAATGCTGGACTCCTTTTTACTATGGAGTCGACTAAAGCAATTGGAATGAAGTGTCTTGCTCATAGACATAATGTAGAACTTGTGCTAGGATTCAAATCCAGTACCTTTGAGATATGAGTTGGACTCTCTACCACAGAGCCACTGCATTGCCTGTGTGACTGTTATTCAGCGTGCCAGAAAATTAGATTTTAAAAAGTGTGTGTGTGGGGAGGGGGGGGGGAACTCTGAAATATTTAATGAACAGTTTTTGTCATCTTAATATTTTTGCTGGAAAGTAAATTGGATTTGACCAAGAAAGTAGGGGGACCAAAACTGGGACCCTAAAAAACAAGTGCTTATGGCTCCTTGACCCTCTCCCCACCCCTCCCTCACCATAGTGCAACTGCTGTTATCATTATTCATTTATTCAAGCCAATTCTTTTCATCAGATGCTCACAAAATCTTTTTTGTTTTGTTCAAGCTTGTGCACAAATCAAAAGCTTCTCATCTTTTGGACGTGTTGATGCATGCAAGTGATGATGACACCCGGAATGTTTTCAAAGACTTAGAGGAGAGTCTTATGTTGGTCTCAGATTTAGATTACATGACCACCCTCTGCTGTAATGCTGCTCTGCGGTCTTTCTCCTACACACAAAAACTCCTTCATTATGCCCACAAGAGAGTAAGTTTGCTGCCTCTGCACATGCAGGGGAATCATATTGTGTGATTTTGTCAGTTACATTTGATGAATTTATGCATGGTATTTCAAAAAGTATAGAACTAATTACAAGTTTATGAATGACACAGGCTGGGATGGCATGTGAAACAGTAGGGTGGGATGGCACGTGGGTCAGAGGGGGTGGGATGGCATGTGGGACAGAGGGTGGTATGGTATGTGGGACAGAAGGTGGTATGGAATGTGGGACTGAGGGTGGTATGGCATGTGGGCCTGAGGGTGGTATGGCATGTGGGACTGAGGGTGGTATGGCATGTGGGACTGAGGGTGGTATGGCATGTGGGACTGAGGGTGGTATGGCATGTGGACACAGGCCGGGATGGCATGTGGGACAGACAGTGGGATGGCATGTGGTACAGAGGGTGGGATTGCATGTAGGACAGATGGTGGGATGGCATGTGGGACACAGGCTGGGGTGGCATGTGGGAGAGAGGGTGGGATGGCATGTGAGACAGGGTGGGATTGCATGTGGTACAGAGGGTGGGATACAGAGGGTGGGATGGCATGTGGGTCATATTGTAGAATGGCATCTGGACTTGGGGTGGGATTGCATGTAGTACATAGTGTGTTGTGGCACTTGCGACAGGTTGGAAGCTGTGTTATCAGCATCGGGGGAATCTGTTTCCTTTGCAATGTCTAGAACATAACTAGAACACTTATTAAAAAATTTTGATTGAAAGAAGTGTATTACAGTATGTATGTCATTCTCAAATAGGCTCAGATTCCTTTGTTGTAGTTAACATGTACAACACATGAGCTGCACTCTTCTCAATTTTCTGTGTACTTTTGTTTTCATTTTTATAGATATTGGATGTTGATAGAGAAAAACAAGACTTATCAGTTGAATTTTTTTTTTCCCTTTTTTCAGTTATCGGCTGCAGATCAAGAGATCAACTCTAATCAAATAACACAAACTAGTGGTTTATTGGAAAAGGTGAGTTTGTACAGTAGACTTTCCACCCCAGTCATTTCTACACAAATGAGGTAGAAATTTAAATTTGAATAGCTCCTTAACAGAATAGCATACTGAAATAATTTCTTTACCTTATTTTAATGACGTCTTTCATATAAGATCAACTTGCTTGATCACTGAACTTATCTTTTGATATCTTTGTAATTTTGCAGGTTCTGTTTTTGATGCACACACTGAAGTCATTTGAATTGGTTCATGGAGAAAAAGCTTTCAGGTAAGCCCTTGTGATGAAGGATACAGGTGACAGCTTTTGCAACATTCGATAACTACATGGGTTTCCAATAGGGCTGGAAATGAAATGCTGTTCTAAGTTTTGAAATAGTATGTGTGATTTAAGCCTTGCCATTAAAAAAACAAACAAACCTACTCAATGTTTCCAATAACTCAGAAATGCTAATAAATATTTTAAATAATTTTGTCATTTAAACTCATCCTCAAAATCTTCAACATAAACCTACTCAATGTTTCCCCCACAACTCAGTAATAATTGCTGCAATCTCTTCTGCAATAACTCACCCCAATATATCCTCTCCTTCCTACATCACATCAACTATAGCAACAACATTTAAACTTCTCCTTTCCCTACTTACTCCCGTGCTCAATCCTTGTGACTTTTGACATAGTCTTATCTCTCTGGCAAAACTTGATCATTGCTGTTGCGGTGCTGTTAAAGGATTAGTTCAGTAGTCAAGCAAGTCTATCTCATTTGAAAGAGGACTTTAAAAGAAACAGAATAGTGAAGAAAGCATTTAAAAATCTTATTCCATTAAGGAGATATGTAAGTTTAAAGTTTGGTATCATTTGTGTAGCAACAACTGAAATCAGACTAGTTGTGATGTCATAGCCTCAGATTTCTCTTTAAGTCTTCATATTTTGTCCTACGATTTTGTGGCTTAAAAGCCATGGGATATGTCAAAAAAGTAGTAAAACTGAATCTAGGAAGGGTATTTATAATATACAACCTGAAGAAAGTCAGAGGAAAAATATTTGAAATAGTGAAAAAATCTAAATAAACTTTCTTTAAAATGCATTAACAATTGTTAAGAATGTGAGGATGAAGACGCCAACTTTCCATAGTAGACTTACTACACCAGTCATTTCTACACAGATAAGACAAGAGCTTTTAAACTTAAATATCTCCTTAACGGAATAAGATTTTGGAAGCTTTCTTCACTATTTTGTCTCTGAGAGAGAGAGAGTTGAACACACAATTACAATAACGGGGTCATCGCCTGCGTATTCGGTTATGATAGTACAAATGCTATCACGAAACGCTTAATACGACCCGGACGAGAACACAGGTACGACGTACGGACAGACATAACATCGACAACCAAGTCAATGTCCACAGCCTTTGATAACCAGTTGTGGTGCACTGGCATTCCCATTTTGTTTCTTTTGAAGTGCTCTTTTATATAAGATGGACGTTCTTGACCACTAATCCTTTAAACCTCACACCAACCAATCAACGATTCAAACCACACAAACAAGGCTGACAAAAATGCAATCAATGAATTACACAAAGTTTACACAAGATCACCAAAATCCTTTTAAATTTGGGGATAAGTATGAATCATTCATTTTGATTTGCCAAATTCAAAGTTCTGTATAATGCAATTTTATTGTGCAGTAATGTTAATAAACAATAATGTTCAACCTTGGTAACATTCGGCCAACACCCATTTTACAAGCCGTAAAACTGACTGAGAAATACACATACAGAAAAGCTTGATTTGCAGAGAAGCTTTAATTGATATATTCTCAGCAAGTGTTTGCAAAGTATTACCTGATGAGTCAAATGAATTGTACAGAAAAGATTTTGGAATAATTTTGTTTTGTTTTTGATCTTGTTTACTTGTTTTTATCTCACTGAACTTGAGTGAATCATCTGATTGGCCCATTGGAGCTACTTCTTTATCTCCTGGTGTGGTTATTGTCCACATATGCACTACATATATAAAATAAATGAACAAAATGTTTCATCGGAGCTAAAAGATCACAGGTACTTTCGGGAAGTCCTGGTTTGAAATATGTTTTGTGGGTTTGTAGGGCAATTTTTAAATTTGTATGCTTAGGTATTTAGTCTAGACATGTACCTACTCATCTTAGTAGTTTCAGAAAAAGTTCAAAACCAAGAACATTTGCTTGCTGATATTTATTTTTGCATCTGTTTAAAGCACAGTGGAACCATCTTTATTTGTTACTATTTTTTTGCAGCGAAATGGGTAATTTGAAGACTCTAAGTGCTCAAATTTTGTGACAGTCTTGGCTCAATTTTTGGTTTGACCCTCACAATTATATCGTGGTTGTTATTGTAGTGTGAAAATTATTTTGAATACTTCGGGTATTTCTAGAGTGAGGTCAAAAGGTCATATTTAAATCTTCCTTTGAAAAGTAAGGAAAGAAAACTTTCAAGCTTGTCTGCATTTAATGTGTTGATGTCTCTTCATAGTCCCCAGAGTTGGACATCGTTCCTGTGTCCGTCAAGCACATCCGAGCTGTTGAATCTTTTGAAGGCTGGAGATTTCTCAAAAGTCCTTTTTCTTTGGATGAGACATAAGGTACGATTGGCGTTAAAGGATGGGGCAATCCTGAATGCATTATTTTCTACCTCATTTGAATATCTATTAAAAGGATATGCGACTTCACACTTTCAGTGACCTCGAGGTCAGTCTGGTACAGAAGTTCTGATCATGTGATACCTTACACACTAAACATGTAGACGAGATAGCTGGGCGATATGTGGGATTTAGCCAATGAAATGCTGCGATTTCTTTTTTGTTATGAAGTATGAAAAGGATTTTTCATGCACTTAAGACACGTTTTGTCGTATGCGTTATTGTTGCCTGTGAAAAAGTCGGAGTCGCTCAGGTTAAGATTGCCTACCTTGAGCACAGTAGCCATGGGGCAATCCGAATCTGGTGCCCTTGCATGAAATAAATTATTACGATTTTGTTTATCTAAAAAAGTAGATAAATTAGAAGCAAAGTGACAACAATAAAAAATTTAGTACTATTAGTTTAAGGTTAGGATTTTCTTTCCCAGTATACAAACACAAACTTGGCAGTATAATTTTAAATTCCTAAACGAGCCTGGTATAATGAACATAATCACCCGAGATTTGCCATTTGAGCTCACAAAGTTGCATTTCTCACCTAGGACATGGATAAATTTTGTTTCATTTACAATCAGAAGGCTTTGCATATAATCACTCTACCACAAAATATGTTTTTCGTATTTTTAGGTGAGACCTAAAGAGAGTTATGAATGATTTTTAAAGGCCGACACGTCCTGGGCCGATGCATTACTGTGCAGGGCTAACGAATGTTACCGGCTGAACTTGAGGTCACTCAAAGTGTGAAGTTGAAGAGAGGAACAATCCTGTAAAATAAGATCATTTGCAGCTTATAATATGTTCGGAATTAGTCGATCAAGATTATGCAAATTCATGATTCAATCGGTTGTACAGTCCTCCATTTTCTTATTTAAATTTTTGTTTTTAGGGCCATTAGCACAATAACTTTAGTAAACACAGATAACTTCAACAACAATATGTTTTAGTTAACCTTAGCCCTGTCAACATTTTATTAACATTTTATTCAAAAACTAGATGAAACTAAAAGTTATATTAAGATCTTTGGGCTGTCAAATTTCACCTTTATTTGAAACTAAAACTGAAATCTAGAAACTAAAACTTATATCTTGGATCTTTGGCTGTTGTTAAAACAAACAATACTAGAATATGAAAAGTTATTTGTTTGCCCTCCTCTATTGCCCCGAAATCGCCAAAAAATAGGGGTGGTGTAAAAAAAAAAAACATTTTTAATTTTCAAAAATCCTAACGGTGTTCTTGTAACGTCAATCATTTTGGCAAACACAAACTTCTTTGTTTCACGCTTTAGATCTTTAATGAAGATGTATCATCAGTTTGATAACAGTTTTAAATTAGAACAAAAAAGGTTATTGTGTGGATATAACTTTTTTTGCTTGTTGATGAAGACAATTTCCTCCAATTTTCCACAAGAAAGGGAAAACAAACAATTTATTTTAGGTCTGATCATGAATCAGAAAACTGGTTGGCTTGAATTATTGACTTTTGTCTATTCCACCCTCCCTTCCTGGAAGAAGCTGAAAAAGCCACTGGGTTTAGAGTTTAAAATTGGGTATGGATGTTAATCAATGTGTGCAAATAATGCAAAGCTATATGGATGTGTTGAGGCAACATTGGTTAAATTGTGTTTTAATCTTTTAAAAAAAATTATATCTTTCAAAACTTTATAACTTATTAATTTTTTTATTTTAATTTCATCAAAATTGGCTAAACACGGATCATTTACAGTGTTTTTAAATCTCAGGCATTAATTTGCATATTTTATGCATATGTTGTGATGTATTACAGAGTCATTCAATTTTCCTTGTAAATCCTTTGTTTTTAAACCCTTTATCACCAACGATATTATTGCCATTTTGGATGACCCATCTTCGACCCCGCCTCCCAAGTGCAATTTCAAAAAACATACTGGTAGAGTAAGGGTTAATCAACCCGCGGCAAGTGTGTCAACTCGAAAATATATTCAGCATGGTCCCGGTGGGCGGCCCACTGGGTCACTGAAGCGGAATGAGCCGACACTGCTGCTCGGAAGACAGAGGACCCTTCAATAATCAGCCTGTGCTCAACCCTTACTCTACCACCTGATGATATTATCGCTATTTTGGGTGCTTCATCTTTGACCATGCCTCCCAAGCACATTTTCAGAAAAGTGCAGGTAGAGTAAGGGTTAAATGTCTATCATAATTTTTTGAAGTGATGCAGAAAATTCTGACGAAAAGTTTTGAGTCTTGCCATGTAGCAGGAATAGACTTACATATCATCTTCAGTGACTAAAATTTAGAAAAGAAATTAAAAGATTTACATAAAATTGAGTTGTCCGACCAGTTACCTATATCACAAATTTTGCATGAATCAGAAACTGATCAAAATTTGATCATTTATAGCTCCAAATTAAAAGTACTATTTTCAAAATTCAAAAACTGATCTATGATTTTCATATTCTTTCAATCATTATACAACTTTTGTAAAATTTCTATGGAGTATTTGCATTGTCATGACCCATGCATTAAATCACCATAATGCACAACCTTCAGTATTTAGTTTAGTTCATTTTTACAACAGGCGTATTTCTTAACAAAATGAAAAAGTATGCAAACTTGTTTTGTTTTTATTGTTTTTTTATGCATTTTAAGCAAACTAACAAATTATTTATAAAAGATGAATGTTTTGGCATCGTGTTTATATGACTTTGCACTCCTGAACGACCCTCCTAAAGTTAGGTCATTCTACTCGGGCCAAAGTCATTTCCCCGTGCATGAAATATGCATATAAACACTCCGCCTCAACATTAATCTTTAAATAACATGTCTGTAAACCTCTAAATGTCATATTTGTGATAAATCACTGATTTTGATTAATTTTATTCCCATATTCCAGAAGGAGATTTCCATGGAGATGGATTACAACAACTTGAATTTGATTTTGACGTGATGTCAGCAAACGGAAGGTCACATGACATGATTTCGTGGTTGAGGGACGCCCTCATTCCATTTGTCACTTGGGAATTTACAGCGGGAAAGGTGAGAACATTATTCTGTTTTTGAGGGTCATTTCTCACTAAAAAATGCTTTTTATTGTATTTTATGGAAAATGTATTTGCAAAGGATAAGGCATTTCATGCTATCTAAATTTCTTTTGCATGTATGTGGAAAGTTTCTTGTTGTTCTTTGCAATTTTTCTTGTCAAGTCACGACAAATAAAAATAGTTGAATGAAACAATAATGATTTTAATAACGGTTTTTATACTTGCCTACTTTAGCCGATCTTCCAATTAGCCCTTTCAGCATTGTTGCTTTCATTTGTGATGTTGAGATCAATCCAGTGTTGTAACCTTGCTTAAAATCAGCTGTTTTATATTTTTTCAATTTTCAGGGCATAGTTGCAAACTGGTTGAGGGAGAAAGCCCAGAGCCTTGAGATTTCTGAGAAAGTAAGTGTTATATATATTGGCATTTAATTTTTTTTTTTAAACAGGCCTTGTCACATAAATATTTCCTCGCCAAATGTAAATACTCACCTACCATAAATTTAGGCCTAAGAATTCTTTCTCAAGTGACCTCCTTCAACTCCATTGCTGCTCACTTCCGCAAAAACTCACCCCAAAAGTCCTTTTCTTCCTCCCATCACTCCCAACTACTATAACTACTTCTTTGTCCGTACCTACTTCCTGCACTCCGTATTGTCCCTTTAACCTTGTTTTACCTCTGACATAATTTAATCTGTCTGGCAGTTTGATTTAAGTGGTGTCCTTAAATCTCCTCAAACAAACTCAAATAACCATTTGAACAGTTTATACACTTTTTTTCACATACCATGAAAAGCTGATAAAAATCATGTTATTCATGTTATTCATGTTATTCATGTTATTCATGTTATTCATGTTATTCATTTACAAATAATAGCAAACAGAAACAATCCATATTTCATTAAATAGTTCCCTTTGAGTGTGTTTCTGGTTTTATCTACTGCAAAATCATCCGTACATTCATGTTTTTACAATTTCACCAAAGACTTGTCACTTCAGCTATTTGACACCCTGATGTGACATTGTTCTTTGACATTGATTGCAAGTGGAATGAGATTGATACATTATTGAAAAAATCTAGGTAACAAACCTCTTTCATGCATTGAATTTCTTTTTATATCTACAGGGTTGCCAACCTGGCGAGTGTCATTTTCTTTTTATTTCTACAGGCTTGCCAACCTGGCAAACCATTTTCTTTTTATTTCTACAGGGTTGCCAACCTGGCAAGTGCCATTTTCTTTTTATTTCTACAGGGTTGCCAACCTGGCGAGTGTTATTTTCTTTTTATTTGTACAGGGTTGCCAACCTGGCGAGTGCCATTTTCTTTTTATTTGTACAGGGTTGCCAACCTGGCGAGTGCCATTTTCTTTTTATTTCTACAGGGTTGCCAACCTGGCGAGTGCCATTTCAGAGGAACTCGCCAGTGGTATTTTGTCATTCATCAATGGCGAGCTGGGGACTATTTGTTGAGGCTGTCACTATTTTATAAAATTTTTAAATTGAGTTGTTCGACATCCAGTCATGGTTGTAATATTCATGAGAAGTGGTGGGAAGTTTGGTCTGTTTCAGATGGCTGTTGTAATTTGGCAGAAAAACTCTAAGAGTTGAGAGAAAATGGAGCAGATTTTGAGCAGTGTTTTACTATTAAGACATGTAGTAGCTCACTGAGAAGTGCCAACAATTATAGTCTGAAGCACTTGGTGTGATTCCCAGTTTGAAATGTGATTTTGACAACACGCATAGTTTTTAGTTCACAGGAGTCAGGTTCTCAAATCTTATGACCGCCGTGGATCAAAAAAGAAGTTGATTAGGCCTCTAACTTAAAATGTTTGCCATGGGTTGGAAAAATATTTTATTTTCTGGGACCATAAAAAGTTTTAAAGAAAATTTCTGCGAGTATTTTATATCGTGTCTTTCTTTCTTTCCTTCTTTCACACCTTTTGTCTGATATTTTTATATTTTCCCGTTTTCTTTTTTTCCATTTCATTTCCTTTATGAATAAAGCATCAGGTAGTTGTAAGTTATTTTTAACCTTATTGTTCACACGATAATTTATTTGATGTGGATAAAACTTGATAGAATTTATGCCCATTATACAAGCACAGGTTGATACTAATCAGGGGAAAAATTTGAGGCATCTGTATGTATCTCAGTTCATGCATATAACTAAGTTTGACATTTTATTCATCTGCAGCCTTATTGGCCACATAATGCCATTTGCTTGATTGAGCTTTTCTTCAATGTTGAGGAAAGATGCCCCAAAGTGAATGCTACTTGATGAAAAGAGATAAAGTGGTAAGTTAAGAGTCACTCATTTTAAGGATTAGTTCAGTGATCAAGCATGTCCATCTTATATGAAAGAGGACTTCAAAAGGAACAAAATGGTGAAGAGAGCATTTAATATCTTATTTTGTTAAGGAAATATTTAATTTAAAGCTCTGTCTTATGTGTAGAAATGACTGGTGTGGTATCTGTGTAGAAATGACTGATGTGGTATCTGTGTAGAAATGACTGGTGTGGTATCTGTGTAGAAATGAAATGATCTGTGTGAAATGACTGTATCTGTGTAGAAATGACTGGTGTGGTATCTGTGTAGAAATGACTGGTGTGGTATCTGTATAGAAATGACTGGTGTGGTGTCTGTGTAGAAATGACTGTCTGTGTAGAAATGAATCTGTGTAGAAATGACTGGTGTGGTGTCTGTGTAGAAATGACTGGTGTGGTATCTGTGTAGAAATGACTGGTGTGGTATCTGTGTAGAAATGACTGGTGTGGTATCTGTGTTGAAATGACTGGTGTGGTATCTGTGTAGAAATGACTGGTGTGATATCTGTGTAGAAATGAATGGTGTGGTATCTGTGTGGAAATGACTGGTGTGGTATGTCAACCATAGAAGGTTGGTATCCTTATTTATCCTCACATTCTTAACAATTGTTAATGTATTTAAAAAAAGAATTAAACTTTTTTACTATTTGAATTACTTCTCTTTAAACTTTCTTCATGTGGTAAAGTATAATTACCCATACTAGATACTGTTTCACTCGTTTCCTGACATATCCATTGGTCTTTAAGCCACAAAATCACAGGCCAAAATATGATAGATGACATAAAACTTTGAGAAATCTGAGGCTGTGATGTCACAACTAGTCTGATTTCAGTCGTTTCTACACAAATGATACCAAACTTTAAACTGAAATATCTTCTCAACAGAATGAGATATTTGAATGCTGTCTTAACCATTGCTTGCTTGACCTCTGAACAAATCATTAAGTAATGCGCAGGGATGTTAGACAATCCGGATTTGATGGTATTTGAATATTTATATTTATATTATCAAAGAAAGCTTTCTCACAAAATTAAACTCACTTAATAAGTATAGCTGCATTTAAAACTAACATGATTTAGAGCTTCAGTACCTTGTTGATTTATGTAAGCAACCTTTGCAAAGTTTATGTGGGCTTTTTTATCTTTCAGAATGTTAGGATTTCTTTTCATTTCCTACTTGCATCTCTGAATGTGGTGTCTTTTATGCATCATTGTTTGCTTCTTATACTTTGGTAAACAAATATATATGGTTTGTCAATCCAGACATCCACCCTGTCTACTAACTGTGGTGTAGCGGTTATCATACCTGTCTACAGACCATGAGGCCCTGGGTTCAAGCCTGGGTTGGGTAGACACGCCAGTGCACCACAACTGGTTATCAAAGGCCGTAGACATTGACTTGGTTGTCGATGTTATGTCTGTCCGTACGTCGTACATTTGTTCTCGTCCGGGTCGTATTAAGCGTTTCGTGATAGCATTGTTACTATCATATCCAAATACGTAAGCTACGACCCCGTCATTGTAATTGTGTGTTCACTTGTCGTCGTCGTCGACATCCACCCACCTGCCTTGGCTACAAGTCAAGATCTTTATAAACACAATTCTGCCCCCTTGCATGAAATTTGGAAAGTAATACATCAATTACAGGATCTACCTGAGAAGAAAAAGTGGTTTCAGACACAACAAAGCCACCTCCAGGATGTGACTTGTGTATTTATTTAAAGTGGATGGCAAGTTATAGACTGAAGACTTTTAAATGCCAAAAACAAAATAATTTTGAGATAATTTAGGTAATGAGTAGGTTTGTTTTATTTTTGTTTGACTTATTTAATGACCAGTGTTTTAGGTGGGTGACCCCTAAATGTGGTGAGTTAGAAGGTCATTTGTCAATTTATTGTATACCGATTAATCAATCAATTTGTCTTTCAGATGGAAGACCCTCTTGATTTTGGTAAGTCAGTAGATCATGAGTCAATTCATTATTTACCGATCAATCAATCAATCTTGTCTTTCAGGTGGATGACCCTCCTGATTGTGATGAATCAATAGATCAGTTGAGGATGCTACTGCAGCAGTTGAAGGGACTGCTTAGACTGCAGGAAACATACAACTGCAAGCTGCCATTGGAAGAATACACTCAGGTAGATCTGGAAAAACTGTTTTACTATTTAGTGGAAGAGATCCTCCCAAAAATAATTGCCAGAATTTGACCATTGTGGTGTTGTTAAAACCTCAAGAACGAAAATAATTGAATTGCCTTCATGTAAATATTAGTTTAAACTTCCACAAATTATTTGTTTTTATTCTGTAGCGAAAAGTTTTACGTAGAAATTTTTTATCACACCTTAGCAAAAAATTAATTTTTTTTAGAACTAGAAATGAATCATACAGTTGTTTTGAGTTGTAGATTTTTCAGCATGTGCAATATGTTTGGCGTGTACAAGGACACCATACCATGCTTTTTTAGATATTTTGTTACCGTTTATTTTATGTATTGTGTATTATATGTAACAGAAAATCAACCCTCGACAATTGCGTTGGCTCTGTGGTTGCCAACTCAGAAATAACTTGCAACCATGTTCCCTCATTTCCAAAATTTTGATTGCCAAAATTGCTAAATTACTCGCCAGTAAGAAAAAAAACTGTTTTAAATTCTTATTAAGAAGGAAGAAACCCTTCTTCCCCTCGATTGTTTTCCTGCATAAATGATTTAACTTCATACTTTCACGACAAGTCTTCAAAGTTCAAAAACGCACAAAACAATTATCAAAAGTAAAAACTGATCGACAAAGCAAAACTTACTATCATTTTCCATCTGGAAAAAGATAGTAATTTTTACATGGTACAAGTGTAAATGTATTTGGAAAATAAATAAGAAAATTATTCAGGAATACGTTTTTAATTAAGTTAAACTCTTTTATCTTTATTCCTACAAAATAGCTATCAAAATACGGATATTATTTCCACTTTATTCTTACAGGTTTTTTGTAACTTCATCAACTCTATATTGTACACTATACAATCCTTGATATCGCATATATTGTATCAGCGCTATGGGGCTTGTCAGTTTGTGGGGACAAAATTATGGCGTAAAAATTAAGATGCCAGTAATTTTGAGGCAGTATAGAACAAAGGTATTTTATGCTACCAAAATACTTTTCTTACTCAAAGAAACTTTTATTTTGGTCGTCAGATGAGACATAAAGTGTTATTTCTCTGGCGAATAAAATGATCATGTTTCACTTTTTTGGTTTCCAAGATTTAAGTTTTTATTGCCATGGCGACCATTGCGACAGGAATTGTTGAGGGAGGCAGAAGATGCTTCATGTTAATCCAAGATAGTACATAAAAGCATTATATAGATGTAGATAACTTGAAAGCATGGATGCTTCATGGTAACTAACAGGAAGCATAAAGTTGATTGTAGGTACCTAAGTACCATACTTCTTTATTCCTGCATTCTCTGGGAAATCGCAACCTGATAATTAGAAGATAAGACTTGCTATCAAGCTACCAACCAGTGATCTGGTATTTTAATTTGTGTTTTTATTTAATTACAATCCCTGTTTTCTGCATGCACCATATATCCTCACCAATTTGGTGTGATTTGAAATCCAAGCCATTAACAAATTACTAGTTTAAGCTTTAGTAAGTGTTGCACTTCTCCATTCATCTGTAACACAGCTCTTGTGCCATACCAACTTGCTACAGAATGGTGGTAGTAGTCAGGGTTGTTAAATTCACACCATTGAAATGATTGATTTAATTTTTCTGTTGCAGGAGTCTGTGAGTTCGATCACCTTCAGGATGTTGGATCGAGTGGCTGCTCCCGAACTCATTCCAAGAATGGTGAAGATGTACATTGCTCCTTACGCGGAGGAACATGGCTTAAAACTGGATAAGTTGCTGTATGAATACATTGAGGTATGTGATAGAGCTGTGTACTTTGTAGGTTCTTACCAGCAATTAGTTGCTAGGAGGGTTTGGAACAGTAGCAAAATGATGACCATAGAGCACTTGTACAAGCAATTGGTTTGTTAGAATGTGCAACCTAAATGGTAGAAAGTGGGGTCCTGAATGCATGTTTCCTTTCATCAATAAATTTTATTAACAAATCTTCATTAAAGCAAAAAAAAAGGTATATTCTATTTATTCATTCAACAAAGACACAAAATATTTTCTTCAAATTTGTTTGAAAAATAGTTTATACTGTTGTATAGTTTGAACAGTGTGACACCTACATGTTTTGCTTAATGGTATTCATGAAAGAGCTTTGCATTAAAGGAAAGGTATTGTCCCATAAATACATTTAGTAGTGAACTCTGCCGTGCTGGTAATGTCACTTTTGTTTTTCAATTTTCCCTATGGATCGTGAGAAATCTGGGATGTTATCGATCACACATCTGCAGGACCGAACATAGATCCTACATTGTGTTATTGATAACATGACTGATTTTTCGCAATCAACAAGGAAAATTGAAAACCAGAAGTGACGTTACCAGCACGGCAGCGTTCACATAGATTATTTATGGCGATACCTTTCCTTTAATAATGAGTAGAAAGTCTTTAGATTTTCAAAATCATATTTCAATTTGAGTGTCATGAAAGATTAAAAATTTTCAGTTCGTGCAAAATATATGAAAAGGAAGAGATGTGTAGATGAAGTTGATGTGTTTCATAGATTTTAGTTATCAAATTTGAAAACAATGTCCAGTTGGGTAAATGATTGAGGTAAAGGCATCAAAATGAAATACAAAAGTGTGGGGACTTTTTTTAATTTTGCCTTTATATTTTAAATGGAATTATATCTTAAAATATATTGGTTCTCTTTGTCCATGTACCTCTAAGATAATTGCAGAGTTGCTATCTTAAAGTGGACAAACTTCAAATCAACATTTTGTAGGCATTGCACATATTTATACTTTGTTTTTCACAGGATTTGCTGAAAGACATGTTCCACAGATTTGAGTCATCCCTAGAAGCAGAGCTATTGCTGTCATTGACTGCATCAAAGATACAGAAGTAATGTGAATTATATATTTTGTTGTTGTTGGAGTGTTCTGGTTATTTTCTATCACCTTTCAGATTTGTTGCCTTTCAATCTTGCAAGTTGACCAAATTGATTTTTACTTTTATATCAGGAGTTTGACATTCTTTCTCTAATCCATTCTTACACAAATTCATTCTATCTCTAGAATTGTTGAGAAAGGAATGTAACAGATTTAAACTACCTACCTTTCTCTAATCCATTATTTCTCTTTTTCTATTCTTCACTAATCTATTCTTTCTCAAATCCATTTTTTCTTTAGTCCATTTCTCTAATCTATTCTTTCTCCAATCCAGTTTTTCTCGAATCTATTGTTTCCCTAATCTACTCTTTCTTTAGTCAATTTCTTTGTCTAATCCATTCTTTGTCTAATCCATTATTTCTCTAATCAATTTTTCTCCAATCCATCTTTTTCCTCCAATCCATCTTTTTCCTCCAATCAATCTTTTTCCTCCAATTCATCTTTTCCCTCCAATCCATCTTTTTCCTCCAATCTATCTTTTTCCTCCAATCCATCTTTTTCCTCCAATCCATCTTTTTTCTCCAATCCATCTTTTTCCTCCAATCCATCTTTTTCCTCCAATCTTTTTTTTCTTCTCCAATCCATCTTTTTCCTCCAATTTATCTTTTTCCTCCAATCCATCTTTTCCTCCAATCCATCTTTTTCCTCCAATCCATCTTTTTCCTCAATCCATCTTTTTTTCAATCTATCTTTTTCCTCCAATCCATCTTTTTCCTCCAATCCATCTTTTCCTCCAATCTATCTTTTTCCTCCAATCCATCTTTTTCCTCCAATTTATCTTTTTCCTCCAATCCATCTTTTTCCTCCAATCCATCTTTTTCCTCCAATCTATCTTTTTCCTCCAATCCATCTTTTTCCTCCAATCCATCTTTTTCCTCCAATCCATCTTTTTCCTCCAATCCATCTTTTTCCTCCAATTTATCTTTTTCCTCCAATCCATCTTTTTCCTCCAATCCATCTTTTTCCTCCAATCCATCTTTTTTCTAACCAATCCTTTCTCTAACCCATTATTTCTCTTATCCGTTTTTTTCTCCAATCCCTATTTTTTTTTTGTATATAGATAATTAATATATTTATAATAGCTTACAATTAAATATTTACTTGTTATAGTTTTTACTTTTGTGTTACCCTAATATAGCATCTCTGCCAGTCTATTTTGGTTCTCACAAGCAAAGCCCCTTTCCCGTGGAGTCAAGCAATCAAAGACTTGGTGCAGGCGGGCCTTAAACTGGAACATCCTCTGTAAGTTACCTGAATATTTCCTTACTAATCCTCTTCACTCCCACTGGAGCATAAGGCTGCAACAATATTGCACCATCTCAATCTGTTATGGGCTATGGAATGATCCTCACCCCATGAAAGACACATTTCCTCTTGTTCGGTCACCGCTGTTCATCACCCTTGGCCATCGCTGTCATGGCACTGATAAATCTCACCAAACAACAAACTCAATATTTGGATCCCTAAAAAATTCAGGATGTGACTCATTTACAGTAGACCTCAAACACCTTTAATTTTCACAGAAACTTGTGAGATCTTTAAAACTCTTGCAGGCATGTGAGACTTCCAACTATTTACATGTAGCTGATTTTAGCTCTTTTTTAAACTAATTTCACCTAATTTCTGGATAATTTACAATACTTAGCTATTTTGATGATAAAATTGAGTAATTTCAGTATGTGAGACTTCAGCTATTATGCTGATTTTCAGCTAATTTCAACTAATTTTTTTTTTTGCATAATTCACAATACTTAGCTATTTTGTTAAGAAAATTGATCAATTTTAGTATGTGAGACTTTAGCTGATTTCAGCTATTTTCCAAGCTAATTTCACCTATTTTCTGCATAATTGACAATACTTAGAGCTATTTTGATGAGAAAATTGATAAACTTCAGCTACTTTTAGAAATTATCACTAACATGTCTGCTCCTGAACCGAATAAGGTATGAAGTAGTTTCTGTTGGCATTTGGTGTCCTCTGTCAAATTTGGACATGCTGACAGCTGAACTAATCCGTTAACCTTTTAACAGCCCTTAAAAATGGTTTTATGCTACTTTCAAAATTTAAAGACTTTTCTCTGACAATTTGATGCTCTTTATAATACACATATGGCCAAAAAACTTTGTAACTCTTCACAAACCTTCCCCTCACAGAAATTTTAAAATAAATTCCACATATAATCCAGATCTGGGATTTATATCAAATCCCTGATTTGGCCAGATGAAGAATTAGGCAGATATAATTTTATATAAACTTTATTTGTGTTTCAGATGAGCATTTAATCAAGTTTATATTTGGCTTGAGTGGATGAGTGGGTGTTATTCCTGTTTTAAGTTTACAAGGTTGGGATGGCATTGGTGTTAATCTTTGTTTGACACATGTCCTGGGCTGATGTGCTTGATTATACTGATTTTTTCAATTTTTGTGGAATTTCCTTCCTTTTTTTGAGAAATTTGCATCATTTTCAAGATAATTTCTTCAATTTCGGAAGCTTACTTCAATTTTGGGGAAATTTCTTTCCCTATTTGGGAAATTTGCCTCATTTTTGGTAAGTTTTTTTATTTTCATGAAATTTCTGCAGTTTTTTTTTCTTTGGGGAAACTTCCTTCATTTTCAAGTTTTCAATTTTTCTTCATCTTTGGGAATATTCTTTAATTATTTAGTTTGGGAATATTTTTGGAAATGTTGCAAAAATTCCAATAATTTTATGACCCCCTTCTTTGACAAATAGTTTTGGGTATATTTTCTTGGTTTATTGAGACGAAAATAAAATTTGCCCCCATTTCAGATTTCTAAAAATAAGGCTATGAGCGGCAGTGTATAAGCTGATAAGATATTTCTTTAAACATACTGTATGTCTGTCTGTGGGGAAATGTGCAGCACAGCTTTTTTGCTCCATGCCCTATAAAGTGCTCAAGATAATTGAAATTCAGTCCAAAATGTTTAGATGTATCATTTTTAAAATCTTCTTTCTTTGCAATATAATGTTGCATCTGTGCCTAACTAACTATGGGTATATCCATCCAAGGTGTTTGTTGAGCTCAGCTGTTGTTATGGAATTAAACCAAAATGATTGTGGATTATTATTCAAGGTCAAAATTGAGAAAAGTTTATTTCTTATTATGTGTTTGGGATTACACAATTTGTTTTTAAAAATAGACATGTTAAAACACCTTGAAGTTTCAAGACATGTGAGTTATGATGAATGAAAACATTTTGAAATTTATGCTGGTAATTTTAAAACAAAACAAAAACATTATTTTTTAATGTAGAAACAATGAGAAATAATGAAAGAATTAAGATGCACGTTTGTTTTATAATTACTCTTGGACTTTTTCTTTATTTGTTGTAGTGTTGAGAAGCTAAAGGACAGCCATCGCTTTATGGAGTTAAGAACAGTTTGAGTGGCTACGATCTTGGTTATGTAGACATGGGCAATGTAGACATGATGAAGGTAAAGGTTAAGGATATTTTTAAAGGTGTAGAGAGGAAGGAAATAGGAAGGCTTGTAACGCTTCTTTGCTCTGAATGCAGTGTTCACATTAGTTAGGGGATAGAGAGAATCACTCTTCTTTATTAGAATCTAAAGAGGTTAAGTCGGCAAAATTCTTGTATAAGACACGAGACCAACCGAGCGTGAACAAAAGTATGAGAAAAAAATCAGCTAACAGTGCAAGTATGAGTAAGTTTAGCTTTGAAACAGTTTAGACTTGGTGCATGTACAATTTCTGGCAATCAAACATTTTAATCTTTTAGTGTTTGTGGAAAGGAGTATTTATACACGTTCTTTTTAGCATATGGAAAGTGGAATTTCAGATCATGGTTATTTCTTGTATTAATTCTTGCGTTTGGGATTAGGTTATCATTATCAATGGCAACAAGATTGCTATTGATTTTATATAGCATTTGTAGACGGGTGTACTTTCTTCTTGTTTTTAGCAGTGGCCAATTCAATTGAAGCATGCTAGTGACACTGGATTTATAAGAGTAGTCTGCCATACAGAACCTGGCTGCTCTCCTTTGCATAGATTCGAATTTATCTACATCGCACTGGTGATGGGGTCCCAGACTGCTGATGTATACTCAAGTACTGGCCTGAGTAGAGCTTTATACGCAGTGCTTTTAATGTCCATGGGACAGTTTGAGAAGTTACTTCTTGATAGGCAAAGTACAGAGTTTGCTTTATACAATCCCCCTTAGATAAACTACAAAGGGGGTAGAGGGGGTTGCTATTGCTTTAGCACATAGCATGTAAACTTAAGCATAGATTAGTTGATCAAACCCCATAATTTCCATTCAAATTTCAGTTTCTAGTGTGAAGTTTTTGAAGGTGAATTAAATTTAAAGACTTTATTTCAGAGAACGTTTTTGCTGTAGGAAGTGACTGATAAGTAAGCTTAGACATTTAAATAATTATGGCTCAGGTCATGCCTAACCTTAAAGGGATTATTTTTTCTGTATTATTTCAACGAGTATTAAAGTCTGAGCTGATCAGTTTGAATTTTGGAAAAGCACATTTAGTTTTTGAGTTATAGCTGATCAAAGTTTGATCAGTTTTTAAATCATTTGTAATTTGTGATGTATGACTGGTTGGACAGCTCAAAATCTTTATGTAATTCTTTAAATTTTGTTCCTAAATCTTAGTTACTGAAACTGATGAGAAAGTCTTATTTCTGCTACAATTTGATTGGGGGTATAGTAAAGACTCAAAATACTTTGAGCCAGAATTTGCTGCACTGATTCAAAGAATTGTGATAGCTATTTAAAAAACAAAGGCTTTACAAAAGAAAATACTTAAGGTCGCCCTGTACTACATCACAAAATTTGCATGAAATATGCAAATTGATGCCTGAGATTTAAAAATGCCTGTAAAATGGACAAAGTTTAACTGATTTTGATGAGAGTTTTGCTACTAGGTTGGTTTGGTTATAGATCTTAATGCAATTTAGCTAATGTTGCCTTAACACGTCCGTCCATGAACGTTTAAGAAAAAAAATGGGACCTGCTGCCTCCTTGGTCAATGCTTGGCAATAAGAGGATAACAAAGCGTGGCAATATTCACCTATGGTTGGTTAACTTATTGTGCCATTGTTGGGTGCTCTGGGGCTTAAAGCTGCATAGTGAACTTGGTGTGTACAATAATTTCATTGTCGTGCATTTATGAATTTATCTTTGAAAAAGTATGTTACATATTGATTTATATTATGGCCTATAAAATTTCACCAAAGTTCTGAAATATCAAACAAAATTGAAAAAATTAAATTGAGCTAAATTCATGATTTGTATTTTCCTCTTACAGATTGTAGTGAAGAATATTTTAAGCCGAATGGAGGGCGACTCTCTTATGGAGGATGCTCTTCTGGTGATCGATGCTTATTCCAGTCTCTCCAAGGAGAAGGCTTATCTCTTTAGGATGCAGTCTCTCATTCGGAGTAACAAGGTAAGGCAAAGGACCAATAGCAGTTGGAAAATTTAATTAGGAAAAACATATGATTTGATATGTGTGGCTGGACAAGTGACTCGTGGGAGTGAATGAAAGTACCAGTAGTGAATGAAAGTACCAGTAGTGAAATGTGAGTTAATGACATTTTTTGTGTGAAAAAAAAAATAGTACAAACTATCTGGTTGAAAGTTAGTGGAGAGGCGATGTAAACTTGTGTCCCACACATAATGGGTCATGTACCATAGAGGATGAAGGACAAGTATATTGACATAAAGTTTGTAGTTCTTTGTCACGTTTACTGGAAACACTGTGAGAGCTATTGGCTCAGATCTTGATGGGTTGATGAAGGATAATGCAAACTCGAAGTTATGTTCTGCAAGTGATGGGATATGTCACTCATGATGGAATATTTAGTAGTTTCTTCTTCATTTTGTTTCATTGTGAAGTCCTCTTTCATTAAGTTGAACTGATGACCTGTTGCAGCAGAAGTAAGATAAAGTGCTGACCTTCAAAATATTTATTAGAGGGGGTTGAAAAACAAAGGATTTACATAAACTATGAAAGATATGCCCCCCGACTTATCCTGTTGCCATGGCGATGAAAACTTAAATCTTGGTGACCAAAAAATTAAAAAATGATGGTTTTATTCAAAGACACTCGTGAGAATAAAGTTGAAACAATGTCCGTATTTGATAGCTATTTTGTAGGAATGACGATGAAAGATTTTATCCTAATTAAAAACATATGCCTAGTTAAGTTTTATCTATTTTCCAAGTACCCACGTACGCTCGTACCTCGTAAAAAAAAGATCATTTTTTTGATGAAAAAAGATTATACATTGTTGGTCGATCACAGTCTTTATTTTCGATAATAGTTTTGCGCGTTTTTGAAATTAAAAAGTTGTCATTAAAAAGTTAAATTATCCATGCAGGAAAACAGTTGGGGAAGGAGGGGGAAAGAACGTTTTTTTAATTCAAAATTAGAATTTAAAACAATTATTTTACTGGCGAGTAACCTAACAAATTTGGTGATTGTAATTTTGGATATGAGGGAAAATAAGTGGCTAGTTTTTTTTGAGTTGGCAACCACAAAGCAAACAATAGTCAAAGGTTGGATATGTTAATGTGTAATAAGCCCAAAAATTAAAAATGCTGTAAAATGGTAAGTTTTTAACTGATTTTTGTGGGAGTTTTTGCTGTATTACTGGTCCATTCCATGTTTTGAAGCAATACATTTCAAGTTGCCTCTACATATCACTACTTCTTTAACAAGATTTTCTTTTTGTGTGCAGATTTCTGAAGCAGTAGCTGTGCTGCAAAAGCTTCCTGGGGATGAAGCAGTCTTGCTTGCGAAGCGGATGATGTCATTTCTCTGGATCAACTTGAGAGAGCTTCCAGTATTCTGTATGACTGATGAGGTAATACTGCTATGGAATTTGATCTTTAGATTTAATTTAAACAGAAACTAAAAGGCCAGTAGTTACTAAAGAGGTTCCCTCCACAGAGAATGGATTGTCTGTGACAGGGTGACATTTTGTCACAAAATTTCATAGTCCAAAAATCTGTGACATTTTGACAATTTTGTCACAACATGTGACAAAATTAACATAAACAGATGTATTAAAATTTATCTGACATTTGTGACATGTTTTACCCCTTCACTCACAGTCATTGGCACTAGGCCATGTCTTTTATGACCATGCAGTATTCTTTTACATTGAAACAGACAACCAAATGATCCTTTTTATGAGTATCACTGGTCAACTACTCATGTGTGAATCTATGCCAATCAAATGTGACAAAGGCAAAACTGATGTGACATTCTGTGCAAAAAGTGCCAAAAATTATGTTACATTTGAGACATGTGACAAATTTGAAATTTTGTGACATGACATTTTGTGACAAGCCATCAATTATCACTCCATTCTCTCCATCCATGAAATTCAAGCACTCTATCTTTGCTTGATGTTGGTTTCACAGAATGTGTAAAGAACAAATCTATTTAAAAAAAAAAAATCCTTCTTCAATCTGACCTGGAATACACTCGCATTAGTACGGGCTCGTGATCAGGCCCACTGCAGGACATCAGATCTGCCAACTTTTTGCTGCGAGAATCACAGTCAATTGATCTCAGGCGAGGGTAGGATTATGATCCGGAGCAGGCAATGAGATCCACCGATGAGCTTTCCACCATTTTGTTTTATAACTTCATTTTCGGATTTTCTTTTCGGTGGATGGGCTTTTATCCTCGGTGAGATCGTTTCTTTTCTTTTTTTCTATTATATTTTCCCTCGTTCTGTCCCGACTTTTCACGCCCTTCGTTACTAATACAGCGGTCCCCATATAGTGGTTCCGCGATTTTTTTTCTAGCTGCCTCGGGTCTCTCGGCCCTTGGTTTTTTCTTTCATAATGACAAAGCGCCTATGCAGTGACCTTGACCTTGACCCCCTCCTCCCGTGACCCACCTGCTACCATCATTGACCATTCTGCAACCCCAATCCCAAAAATCCTTATAATCCATGCCACCAACAAGCAGGAAAGCTTTAAAAAAGTTTCTCCTTTCCTCATCCATAAAGCCCTCTTTGGCCTTGTCGGTACCCTCCCCAAAGTCTCTACCCTTAGATCCGGTGATCTCCTGGTGCACTGCACCAGGGACACACAAGCCACCACCCTCCTTTCCACCAAAACCCTATCCAACTCTGGTATCGACATCACAGTCACCCCCATCGTTCCCTAAACTCCAGCAAAGGCGTCATACGCACCAGCGATCTTGCGTACATGACCGATGACGACCTCCAAGAAGAACTAGCTAACCAACATGTAACCAAGCCCGTCGTCGTTCTAAAGAGAGACGGAGCCGAAACTCCCACCAACACCATATTTCTCACTTTCGCAACTCCAACTCTCCCCTCCACATCATTGCCGGCTACCTGAGAATCCAGGTCGCCCCTTATATTCCTAACCCTTTACGTTGCTACAATTGTCAGAGGTATGGCCACGGAAAAACTCCTGCCACAGCCAAGCGCTGTGTAACTCATGAGCCCGGACCATGACAACACCTCCTGCACCAACCCCACTCTGCACAAATTGTGACGTAAACACCCAGCAAACCATCCCTCCTTCTCGAAAGACTGTCTCACCTGGCTTCAGGAAAAACAAATAACAAAACTTAAAACCCTTAACCCCAACATAACCTACCCTGAGGCCAGGAAACAATTCCTCGCTTCCCTTAACTCCAAGCCTTCCTACTCAAACGTAGTCTCCTCTAACTCTAATTCCGCCCCCAAACACAACTAACACAACAAAAACTAACTCCCATGCCCAAACCGACCTCATCTGGCTCTTCTTACCTAGTCCTAAGCCCATCACCATTTCCAACAACCCAATCACACCCAATACCCACACCACCTCCACCACCACTTCTCTCCTCAACCCCCTTCCTACTCTAAAGCCCCTACCGCCCCTACACCAACTCCACTAATACCTTTATACATCAAGCTAAAACCAGCCAAGCAAACAACCAACAAACCAACAAATCAACCAGCAAACAACCAACCAAAAACAACCAATCAACAAACAACCAATCAACAAACAACCAATCAACAAACAACCCACCTCCCAAACCCACACTGAAGAGAGTATGGATTGTTCGATTACATCGAACACACCGATCATACTTCTCGTCCAATTTTCAAAAACAATCGCTCCCAAAGAAACAAATCCAAAGAAAAAACAAGCGAACTCAGACCCAGCAGATCTTCCTCCAGATAACCCCCCGCCTCCTTTATGGCATACACCACAATCAATTACAATAACACCCACAACATCATACAATGGAACATTAGGAGCCTTAAGGCCAATTCTGAAGAAATCGACCTTCTGGCCTCCACCTTCAACCCGGTCGTCTTCTGCCTACAAGAAACTTTCTTGAAAACCACCGACCATTACTCCCTTAACAACTTTGCTTGCTATAACAAACATCAAGTGGATGCTGACAGGGCCTGTGGTGGCGTCTCCATTCTCGTTAGACACGATATCCCACACAGCCCTGTTCGTGTGCACACCGACCTTCAGGCCATCTGTATTTCTATCTCCCTCCACAAAACTTTCACTCTCTGCAATATCTATCTCCCTCCCAACACCAACATTCAACCAACCAGCCTTAACAACCTCATCTCTCAGCTTCCCACCCCCTTCATCCTTCTTGGTGACTTCAACGCTCACAACCCTCTGTGGGGCTCTAATACCACCACCCCTAGAGGCAAGTTCATCGAAAAACGCTCTCCGTCAGCACAGCCTGTCCTTACTGAACACTAACTCCCCGACCTACCTTCATCCTGCCACAGGCTCTCTCACCTGTATTGACCTGTCTATCTGTTCCCCTAACCTCCTCCTGACTTTAGTTGGAGAGTCACTGCTGACCTCTGTGGTAGTGATCATTACCCTCTTCTTATACACTCCAATCTTCAAATCCCCACTGAGCACACCCCAACTGGAACCTCGACAAGGCTGACTGGTCCCTTTTGAAACCCTCTGTGACTCACACCTCTCCCCCATCTTCTCGAGGATGAGGATCCATGTCTAACTTCAGTAATATCCTTATCAACATCGCCACCTGCTCAATTCCCAAAACCTCCAAACCCCAAATCATCCCCCAACCCCTGGTTCTCAGATGACTGCAAAACCGCCATCAAGAACAGGAAAAGAGCCCTCAGGAACTTTAAAACTAACCCGACCACCCATAACCTTAACCTCTTTCGCATCAGCCATGCCAAGGCCAGACGCACTATCAAGGACAGTAAAACCAACACTTGGAACAACTTTATCTCTTCTCTCACCACCAACACCCCCACTAAGAAGATTTGGAGAATGGTTAACAGCTTCCACGGCAGAGTAGGCAAATCTTCCATCTCCCATCTCTCTTGGAATGGAGACCTTCTCACCGCAAAAAAAAGACATCGTTGACCACCTCGCCGCCTCTTTCAGCAACATCTCGGCCTCGACCAACTACTCCAATGCTTTCAAAATCAAAAAAGCTTGCGATGAAGCCCGGAGAATCACTTTTCCCTCTGACAACTCCAAAGCTACAACACCCTCTCACCCTTTCTGAATTAAACCAAGCCATCAGCGACGCTGGCTGCACCTCCAAGGGCCCAGATAACATCCCCTATCAGTTTCTGAAACACCTCCCCATCAAAGCCACCACTACCCTACTCACCATCTTCAACCACATTTGGTCCTCACACTCCTTTCCCCTATCTGGAGGACAGCTATTGTCATCCCCGTCCTTAAACCGGGAAGGATAGCACCGACCCCACCAGCTACCGACCCATCGCCCTTACTTGCTGTCTCTGTAAAATTATGGAAAAGATCATTAATCAGAGACTAAACTGGTTCCTCGAGACCAACAGAATCCTCTCTCTCACCAAAGCGGCTTCCAAAAAAACGTCCGCAATACCTAGACCAGTTAATTACGCCGACACGCTATCCGGGAATCCTTTGCAAAAAGGAACACCTCATTGCCATATTTTTTGACCTCGAAAAGCTTTCGACACTACTTGGAAATACGGCATTACCGGAAACTTCACACCATTGGCCTCAGAGGCCACCTCCCCATCTTTATTCAAAACTTCCTCTCACCCAGGCAGTTCCAAGTTCAGTATTGGCCACACCCTCTCCAAGCCGTACCCCAAGAAGAGGGCGTCCCCAAGGCAGCATCCTCTCCCCACTCTCTTCAACCTGAGCATTAATGACATCGGGAATGACCTTGGCCCCAGCATCAAACGTACCCTCGTGGATGACTTCACCATCTTCTACTCCTCCCCTAGCTTTCCTATTGTTGAAAATAGGCTTCAAACCAGCCTCAATCAGCTGCAAGTCTGGAGCAACAATAACGGTTTTAGATTCTCCAAAGACAAGACAGTCTGCATGCACTTTTGTCATTTCAACAACCTCCACCCCAACCCGAACTTTGTGCTCAATGGGAATCGCATCCCTAAAGTTGAAAACACAAAGTTCCTTGGTCTAACTCTAGACCCCAAGCTCACCTACAAGCCACACATCACCAACCTGAAACTAAAATGCAATAGCTCCCTCAACCTCCTCCGACTGCTCTCCAACACTACTTGGGGAGCGAACCGCCATGCTCTCCTCAAAATTTTCAGGCTCACCATTCGTGCCAAGCTTGACTATGGCAATATTGTTTACTGTGTCGCTCACAACTCATACCTCAACCACATTAACACCATCCAAAATGAAGCCCTCAGGCTTTGTCTAGGAGCCTACAGGACCTCCCCAATCACTAGCCTTCATGTTGAAGCCAACGAACCCCCCTTTCTACTTAGATGTAAAAAGCTTAGCCTCTCCTATGCTTTTAGAGTCCTCACCAACACCCAGAACCCTGTTTACAACCTCATTAGGTACCCCAATTTCTCCTCCCTCTTTGATAGGACTAAAACCCTATCGCCCCCTTCAGCTTACGCATTAAATCAGACCTCTTTCAACTTGGCATCAACCCCGCCACTCTCGGCACCTATTCCTGGCCCACTTTTCCGCCTTGGGCCACCCCCTTCCTTCTGTCCACCTAGACCTCTCCACTTATAACAAAACTCAAACTCACCCTAATCTCTTCATCAATCTCCACAACCAAATCAAAGACCAACTCTCAAATTACACCTCCATCTATACTGATGGCTCCAAGGAAGGCAACAAGACAGCTGCTGCTGCCATCATCCAAGACATCACCCTCAGTAGCAGACTTCCTGACCACTCATCCATCTTTTCAGCCGAGGCTAAGGCCATTCTCCTCGCCCTCAACTTTATTGAGTACTCTCCTCTTAGTCACTTTGCCATTTTCTCTGACTCAAAGGCTGTTCTTACTTCATTACTCAATCTTAAATGGGATAACCTCACCTGCCACCTCCTCCTCCGGAAACTCTTTTCTCCCACCCTCTGCAGGAAAAGTGTTCTTTTCTTCTGGATACCCAGCCATGTTGGCATCCCTGGCAATGACCTCCTCCCTTCCCCTTTTCCCAAAACCCTCTCTGACATCAAACCGCTTATCGCTTCTCTTGTTCGTGACCGCTGGCAAACCTTATGGAACTTCCAAATTGATAACAAACTCCATGTTATCCAGCCCACAATCCCGATCAAATCCACCATCAACAACCTTTCTCGTATCGACAACGTTCATATTACCCGTCTTAGAATTGGTCACACCCACCTCACTCACTCCCACCTCCTTATTGGTTCCCCAACCCCTCTGTAACAATTGCCACTGCATCCTTACAATCCAACACGTTCTCCTTGCTTGCCCCTGTACAACCTTCCCAGAGCTTCTCTCGCTCCCCACAACTCAATTGCTGAGCTCTTCCAAAAAAATCCTCCAGATAAAATAGTCTCCTTCCTTCAGCATGCATCCCTCTACAACCATATTTAATCCTCCTCTTCCACCCCCTCTCTACTTTGTTTTTAGTTTTACCCATGCACCTCCTCTCTCGATCACAGCTTTCTGGCTTTTGTTCTTGAATTTCTCTCATTCTTCCCCTGGTCTCTTTCCTTACTACCTCTAAAATGATCTGACCTCTCAGGCACAATTTGACCTTCGTTGTCGTGGTGCCGTTAAGACCTCATCAAACAAACAAACAAACTTTCCCCCAAAAAAATGGGTCATGTTAGTTATGCATTATCCTGTTATGACTAGTTTATTTCGTGCAAACAGTTAGCCTCCTCGTTCAATGAATTTTTCAATGACTCACATTTTGACTTCCTCCGATTCACTCATGCCCCTTGATCTGATCACCTAGGTACACATTATTTTTTCTACAATCATTGAGCGGCTTTATCATCAGGGATTTTTACACTTAAGAGTGTGTTTTCACTTGAGAACGAGCTTGCATTCATACCCACTGCAGGCGATCAGATCTGCTGATTTCTTACTGTGAAGAATTTTCACTGGATCTGATCAGTCACTTGATCGTGATCTAAGGAGAGGGTAGGATCATGATCCAAGGAGGGTAGGATCATGATCCAAGGAGGGTAGGATCATGATTTAGGGAGAGGGTAGGATCATGATCCAGGGAGAGGGTAGGATCATGATTCAGGGAGAGGGTAGGATAATAATCCAAGGAGAGGGTAGGATCATGATTCAGGGAGAGGGTAGGATCATGATCCAGGGAGAGGGTAGGATCATGATCCAGGGAGAGGGTAGGATCATGATCCAGGGAGAGGGTAGGATCATGATCCAAGGAGAGGGTAGGATCATGATCCAAGGAGAGGGTAGGATCATGATCAAGGAGAGGGTAGGATCATGATCCAAGGAGGGTAGGATCATGATCCAAAGCAGGTGATGAGTGAGATCCACCAATGAGATTCTCAAAAAAATGGGTGAACACAGATTAGTGATCATGTTAGTTATGCAATATAACTTGTTTTGCTGTTATAACTTGTGTATTTCGTGCAAACAGTTAGCCTGCATGGTAAGTGCATTTTGTAAGTTTTTCAATGACTTCACATTTTGAATTCCGCTTTACTCATGCCCCTCGATCAGATTGCGAGCTTACACTCAGGTGCAATCACCAAGCTGCTTTATGATCCGCGGTCAGTATTTGGAGATGATAGAGAGCACAGCGACAAAATCAGTCATTTACTGTAATCAGCAAAAGCAAATTTCGCAGAAAGCTTTGAAGCTGTTCATTAACCCTTACTCTACTAACACTTTTTTGAAAAGATGCTTGGGATGCGGGATCAAATATGGGGCACCCAAACGGCGATAATAATGCCGCGTGGTAGAGTAAGGTTTAAGCACAGGCTGATTACTGAAGGGTCCTCTGTCTTCTGAGTAGCAGAGTCGGGCTTGTTCCGCTTTAGTTATCCAGTGGGCCGCCCACCAAAACCATGCTGCATATATCCTTGAGTTGGCACACTTGTCGCTGGTTGATTAACCCTTACTCTACCAGCACTTTTTTGAAAACATGCTTGGGAGGCGGGGTCAAAGATGGAGCACCCAAAACGGCGATAATATCGCCGCGTGGTAGAGTGAGGGTTAACCTTAACAAGGACTTGATCACTCCAATGTTACAAGTTTTTACAGCGTATGGATTTGTTCATTTTTTGTAGCATTTCATTTGGTTGACTAATAATTGTAATAATATCAGAAAAAGCTCATGAGACGACAAATATCTTTAAAATTTCTTGCAGTGATTTTCACACCTTGAATTTTAAACCTTGAGATTAATCGTTACAATAATTTTTCATTACATTTTATTTTTAATGAATTTTCTTACACTCAGATAAAGGAAGAGAGAAGGCTGTTGTGTAAAGCTGCTTTAGAATTCATTAAATTTGTACAAAATATGAAAGGAGTTAAGCTGACTGCCTCTGAATTAGAGGAGATGCAGAAGCTGGAAAAGTCAAGTCTCTTCTCACCCTGCAGGTATTTCACCTTTGACTTCATTTTTGTAACTGATATTACTGTTAAAGGATTAGTTCAGTGGTCAAGGATGTTAATCTTATATGATGGAGGACTTTAAAAGGAACAAAATGGTGAAGAAATCATTCAAAAATTTTATTCTGTTAAGGAGATATTTAAGTTTAAAGCTCTGTCTTATCTGTATAGAAATGACTGGTGTAGTAAGTCTACTATGGAAAGTTTGCATCTTCATCCTCACATTCTTAACAATTGTTAATGTGTATTAAAGAAAGTTTATTTAGATTTTTTTCACTATTTAATTTTCCCCCAAACTTTCTTCAGGTGGTATATTATAAATATTCCTTCATAGATTTAGTTTTACTACTTTAACATATCCCATGGTTTTAAACCACAAAATGCAGGACAAAAAATGATAGAAAACATAGGAATCTCAAGCTATGACATCACAACTAGTCTGATTTTAGTTGTTTCTACACAAATGATACTAAACTTTAAACTTAGATATCTCTTTAACGGAACAAGATATTTGAATGCTTTTTCCAATATTTTCTTTCTTGTGAAATCCTTTTTCATATAAAATATATAATAGTGGCATCTGGTGTGATAGATGGTGAGGAGAGAAATAAATTATAAAATAAAACATGTAGGTTTCATCAGTGAGACAGCCTGTCCTTGTTGTCAGCGATGGGGTGTCCACATTAAGTTCAACCTAATGATTTGATGTATTGATTTCCACACTAATAAAACAAAGCTTTGTAATAACAATAGGATTGGTGGAGGAGGTCGGAGTGAGCTATTGTTCTTACAAAGCAGACCCCCTGAACAAACAGATAAGGAAACAAGATAATAATAATGGTAGAAATTGATTATATATATATATATAAATACATATTAGACTACAATACATACACATCATAGATCATACATATAATACAAGGTGATATTTGTAGGTATATCATATTACAATAATACTATAACATGCAAACTTCACCCTCATCACTTCCTTCAGAAACCCAACAAGTTCCACCCCCCTTCCCATTTTCCCCTTCCACCTAATATAATGTCTAAGAAAAAATAATTAACTTTAAAGTACAGATAAAAGCTGTTGTGAGTGTTTAATGATTATTCCAAAGTAAATGCTTCAATTTGCTGCAAATGAAATGCTTCAGATATTTTTGGTAGTTCCCCAGGTCAAAGAAACTGAAACAATTAAGCCAGGTTCTCGATAGCAAGTTGTATTTCGCTCACAAAAAAAAGTTCTGGCTTGAAAAGAACTGAAAACAATCAAGTCTAGGTCTCAAAAGCAATTTCGCTTAAAAGGAAATGGGAACAATGTAAAGGTTGCCTTAAAAGAACAGTCTGTCTTTGCCGTCCACAATTTGTTTTTGTAATACAAGGAAATATTGACTTGTTTATTTGCACTTTTTGTTTGATATGTGAAGTGGTTATGTGTAACTATCTGGTAATGATCATGTGTGTGGTCACCTGATCAAAAGGGCCTGCATGTTTATAAACAAGTATTGAATTGTGTGTTGTTGTATGCTCTCATTCCTACAGGACTCCTTTGATACTTTGATTGGCTTAGATGATCTTCAGGACAAAGACAAAACTTCAGTACTCTTTCAGCAGTATCTGAATTCTCCTGTACAGGTATGAATTTCAAGGAATATTATTTGAATTTGCAGTACTGAATCATGTATTTTATCAAGATGTATTGAATCCTGTTTCTTTCAAAAGATGTATTGAATCCTGTTTCAAAAAATTATTTGGAAAGATGTATTAAATCCTGTTTCTTTAAAAAATAAATTGAATCTTGTTTTTAAAGAAATGTATTGAATCCTGTTTCTTGTAAAAAATGTATTGATCCTGTTTCTTGTAAAAAATGTATTGAATCCTGTTTCTTGTAAAAAATGTATTGAATCCTGTTTTTTGTAAAAAATGTATTGAATCCTGTTTCTTAAAAAAATGTATTGAATCCTGTTTCTTGTAAAAATGTATTGAATCCTGTTTTTGTAAAAATGTATTGAATCCTGTTTCTTAAAAAAATGTATTGAATCCTGTTTCTTAAAAAAATGTATTGAATCCTGTTTTAAAAAAATGTATTGAATTCTGTTTCTTTGGAAAGATGTATTGAATCCTGTTTCTTAAAAAAATGTATTGAATCCTGTTTTTTGGAAAGGAATTGAATCCTGTTTCTTTAAAAAAATGTATTGAATTTGTTTTAGTTTATGGAAATGTATTAAATCCTTTTATTTACAAAAATGTATTGAATCCTAGTTTATTCAATAAAAAGTCAATGAATCATTAATCCTGTTTTGTTTGTAAAATGTATTGAAACCTATTTTATTTCATAGAAATGTATTAAATCCAGTTTTATTTGATAAAATGTATTGCATCATATTTTATTTGATAAAAATGTATTGAATTCTGATTTATGTCAAAACATGTTTTTAATTCTGTTTTAGTTGTAAAAATTGTATTGAATCCTGTTTTTTTCTTCTGAAAATGTATGGAACACTGTCTTTGTGAAGTAATGTATGCATGCTATAAATGTCCTTATTTCATATTTGCAGATTAATGACAACACTTTACTGAAGTGGTCCAAAACTCAAAGGTGAGAAAGAAATGATCTCATAAAGCCAAGTTTTATCTAATGTATCAGTAACTGCTGCTATATTTCCATTTTATCGAGTGATGCAGCAAATTTGTATGAAATATTTTGGAGTCCATGCTCCCAATAAAATTTCAACAAAAATAGACCTTGTCATCAATTTTAGTGACTAAGATTTAGGTAAAAATTGTAAAGAATTACATAAAAGATTTTGAACTGTGCAACGCAGTCATTAATCACAAATTTTGCCTAAATTAAAAAAAAACGATCAAACTTTGATCAGCCATCATAATTAAAAATTAAAGTCTTCTGATCCAATAAACGTCTCTGAGTTGCAAAATAAGCCACATCCACCATAGCAACGGAGTAAATAAACAAACCTCAAATCCGCGTGTATCATGCATCACCAATGTATTGACATTTAGATGTTCGCGAGGTCTGCTGCAAGCTTTGAACCATTTATGGCACTTTTCTGGATCTTTAGAGTTTTTAGCAAATGGAATAAACAAAATTCAGTTTGGTAACTGTTCTGGGTAACAGCAATCAGATTTACAAAGCCCGCAGCGGGCCTGTAAGCGCAATTTTTGTTAACCATTTTGCCGTCACTCAATCTGTGTGTGCAGAATTTGTTTGTGCAGTAAATTGCATTGACTACATGAGCGAGCGTTGCTAGCTGTACTGTATTAGTATCGCATAGAATGTTTGCCCCACTAATTTACTCAGATTTTGTTGCTAGACAAATTCATGCTGTGATTGGTTGAAAAAGCTGTCAATCATCTAACTCAGACAGGTTAATTTTGATAACTCTTTTAACCAAGATAGAAATTGCTGCTTGTCCATAAAATTTGAAGAAAATGTTTTTCCATTTGTAGATTTGGAGAACTACTGGGATTGCCCCTGCAGCTACCAGAGGATTCATTGCATTGAAGGCACTCAGATCGGGAAAATCTCTGAAGCTCTTAAACTATGCAGGTGAGTACTTAGCAATTCATATTTTGGGGGTCTCATAGCCATCTCCCACCTATCTACATCATGCTGGAGATTGGTGACTCAGCTTGTTGAGCCTACGATCAAGACGCTGGAGGTTCCAAGGTCATCTTTGGGGACAGTGGCCAATTATTGGGTGACCCTTACTGTCCACCAGATGAGGACGTTATGGCAGTCGTGACTCTATGGTTCCTCACCTAAGTTCTTAAAAGAGCAGGGTGAGAACCCCATTTTTATCCACTTTAAACAAATTTCACAAATTGGCATTGCCAGCTTTTAAACTTGGCCTTGTTAACCCAATATGAGGTTGTTACCGAGTTAACCTTAGTTTTTAACCCCCTCTTGGCACATTTGACTCTGACTGTCGAGGTGCCATTAAACATCAACAAACCAAACCGTTACCGATTTCCCAATTGCGGGAGGATCATTACAAAACAAACCATTTACTTTGCAAGTTCAACCTCAACCAGAGCCAAGACTTTACCCTCATCTCACCCCCATGAAATGACTATCAAAGTATCTATGGTTTATTGCATTTCAATATACAATATACCTCAAGTATTATTCAAGAACAAACTAATTTTCTAAAATATTTGGTGTCTGCAAAGGTAGCTAAGCCTGTGTACGTGTTTTGCAATATGAAGTACTTATGTACATGAATGTGTGAATGAAGTACTCTGAAAATGTTTTTTTTCCAGAATAAATTGTTTTCTTTGATGAGTGCAATCTGAATTTGTGGAATGTCTTTTTCTTTAGTATAGATAGATGGTCAGCTTCTGAAAGTGACCCTTTGGTTGCTGCAGCTGTTCAGGATTAAAATGTCTCAAATTTGGCATAATGGTATAATTTCCAAGATTGTTTTTTTTTTTGCAGAACAGATAGTCAGTGGAGAAACTATTCACCAATCAGGTGTACGAATAGAAATATTCATATTTAGTTGTGTCATTGTAAGGTCACAACAGTCGATCTTTTAATGTTTGTGTGATGGATAGGCAAGATACAAAGTTGCGAATGTTATCGTTGTTGCTAAAGATTCTTGATTTAAAATCTTTTTTTCGTTTTGCTTCTTGTGAATTGCTAATCTTTTATTACCCTAAGTGTCACGGTGCCGTTAAACATCAACAAACCCAACATATTACCCTAAACCATCTTTTTTTTTCCTGGCAGTGACCTATGTGAACCAGATTGTAACCCTGATGAAGCAAAAGAGGTGTTTAAAGTCCTCCATGCAGTCTGTCTGTTGGGAAAGGGGAGCAACGTCAGTCATATCAAAGCGATGCAGCGAACCGTTGGGGGTGAGGGAAAGCTCTTTGTGCGGCTGCATGAGCTTGCAAGCATCGCTCTCACTTGGTCCAATCCATGTAAGTCTCTTTTGAAATTTCTGTGATTTTTTTAGTTTTCTGTAAATTTTCACTTTCCTGTGATTTACATTTATGTTTTTTCTGCATAATGGCTCTGCAAGTTCTGCAATTTATTTTCTGTGATAAAGGAATTTTTCATGTCCTTTTAATGAGTTTTATAAACTTGTTAAATCTTTTATAGAATTTCTGTGATTTTTTACTTTTCTGTGAATTTTCACTTTTCTGTAAGTTTACATTTATCAGTTTTTTCAGTGATTTATGATTTAAATTAATTTTCTGTGCCAAAAAAAAATTGATAATCAAGTAAGAAAGAGTTTCAGAGAGGTGAAAATTTACCATCTATTAGGTCTTTGTTTGATAGCTTACAGTGTTGAACCCATATGATTATTGATTTGAGTATGGTGTATTCTCTAGATGTGGCACAAGATGGATGTAATATCAGAGATAGCACATTACTAATCAAAGTTGTTTTTCATTTCCCAGGTGATATCATGGATCACCTAGAGATTGCAAAGCAGCTCCGGTTTTTACGGGATGTGCAGAAACAATGTGATGATGATACTACAGGAGATTTGATTCAGGTATATTGCTGACTTTTTGACCTCATATTTAGCAGCATATCCTTTGGATGGAAGCAGAAGTTACATGGTACATGGCGCGCCTAGTGTGGCATAGGTATTCTCATTGGTTAAAACAGTCATATCACCCAGGAATGGAACATATGTTCGATTTCTTGTAAGTGATATAACAGTTTTAACCAATAAGTATGCTCGTAAACTTCAAATGGTTGATTTCATTTATCAATATCTGTGTGAAAAATCAAACAACCAACATGATTTCAAAAGGTGCGCCTTGTGTGCCATGAAGTCAAGAAATCGACATGTCAATTTCAACCAAGATGGAATTTTGAGTAATTCTGTTGGTCAAAATCAGTCATAACACTCTGAAATTGTCATATTAATCAGAAATGAAACATACGTTTCATTTCTTTTGATATGATGATTTTGAGCATTCTGAACACTTGTGATTTGTGATTGATATAAATGACTTCAGAGTGATATGACCAGTTTTTACAAATAAAATTACTCAAAAACCTGTATATGCCGATTTTGGGACTGGGCACAATAGGATGTACCATAGGAGTAATGCCTTTTGACGATGACGACGAGTGAACACACAATTACAATGACGGGATCGTTGCCTGCGTATTCGGTTATGATAGCAACAATGCTATCACGAAACGCTTAATACGACCCGGACGAGAACACAGGTACGACGTACAGACAGACCTAACATCAACAACCAAGTCAATGTCCACAGCCTTTGATAACCAGTTGTGGTGCACTGGCGTGTCTACCCAACCCAGGCTTGAACCCAGGGCCTCGTGGTCTGTAGACATGTATGATAACCGCTACACCACAGTAGGTAATGCCTTTGCAAACCAGACCTCTTTTGCGCATTTTGAATTTTTATTTCTTCATAAACATTGGGTTTCTTGTTGTATGCTGAGACACATGCATAGATCTGTAGGTCTTTTTGTCTTCTATATATATATTTATATATATATATATATATAGGTTTGGTTTGTTAAGGTTTTCTTGCGGTGCCGTTAAACCTCAACAAACCAAACCTATGTATGTTTGTAATAGCTAAAACATAGATTAAATAGTACCTAAAAACCACCTTGTCTTTCTGCCCTTTATGTAAGCTAAAGGGTATTTTGTGTTTTTGTTTCTATTAAATTTATTTTCCATTGAAATTAATAATACTCTATTGACTGTTAAGACAAGAGAAATCATATTAAAACTTAATAGAAACAATTGAAAATTGCAAAGTAACTCACCAAATTAGATTATGATTTGTGAGACTTATAAAGGCTTTTATCCATCAATTGTTTTAAATCCATTGTTAATTAATTCCATTGTTTTTAAATCCTCAACCATGAATCAGTGCAAAAAAAATGTCTTACTCCCATGTGATATATTAAGTGAAAAGAAGTTCTAATCATATTTAAGGACTAAAACTTTGCAAAAAAATTTAGATAACTAGATAAAGATCTTGAGCTGGCACCATTAATTTAGTATATCTAAAAATATGCTAGTTTTTCTTTAAATTCCTTTCTGTTACATTTAGCCACAAGAAGTGGACCGAAAAAGTGATGCACCCTTCAACACAGAATGGCTACTTGACAATGCTTTCATAGAAGACTCGATCGTGATGGATGCTGCCCAGGCTTTACCCAAAATGACCGCTTTCACCTTGGTCTGTCTTCCAGGTCAAGAGCACCCTATCGCATCTCTTCCTCTGGAGCAAATCAGAATTGGTGGCAGAAAGATTGAGCTATGTAAAGAAACCAACTGTATTTTTGTAATTAACAATAATTTTTATTAGGAATTTTTAACACTCTTTTCCTTTCATGGTGTATACAGCTTCAGTTTTGTTCAGATTGTTGTTAAAACCTCTTCGGCAGTATTGACCTGAGATGTTGACCTGCCACTTAACGGGTAAAATGTTACTTTTGTTTTAATTTAATCTTTTTGCAGTCGCTAGTGACCAAGCTGTTGACATGCCATTAAATACCACCAAACCAAATGGTGTCATGGCATGTTGGGTGGATAGAGGATCAAAGTTTTTTCCATTGTGTTTGTCATATAGTTGGTCAGTACTAAACTTCAGCTTCTACTACTTCCTATGCTTTGCACTATCCCGTCAACCTCTTATCACCTTTGATATAATTCTAGTCTCTCTGGCACAGTTTGACCATCGTTGCTGTAGTGCCGGTAAACCTCACCAAACAAACGAACAAACATTTAAGCCTTGACGGTTTTACCATTATAGTTGTATTTCTATTTTGATAAACTTTGTATCAGAAATGGTTAAAGATTGAATGAGTTTGTGCTGCAAGTGAGATTGATAATGGTCCTTTCTTCATACTGTATGTGCCAATATGTAAAGAAGGAAATAATGACTTAATTTCTTCTTAGCTTTTCTGCTGTTTAATTTTCTTTTTGGTTTTTTGATTCTGACTTCTAGTGGCAGAAAAAGAAGCTCAGACCCCCAGTAATGATGGAAATTACTTGAGCCCTTTGGAGATTGCTTCTGACGATCTAATCAGTTACCTGAAAGACAACAACCAGCATCAGCTTGCGTTAGCAGTTTCCATGGAAACAGTACATACTTCAAGTCACATACTGCAGTCAATTCTGTTGGTCCAGCTTTGAATGCACAGGTATTTTGTTCATAAATTTTGTTTAAAAAATGTTTTACTTTTTTTTTTCATTTTAAGTTTGCAAAAAGCTGTGAGGTAAAATCTGTTAAATTTACTGGCCTTGAAAATTTAATCAGGAAATTATGAAGGGATTTAACTTGCAAATATTTGAAATTGATAAAATTGTTACTAAATTTTAAAAGGTGTTTTTAAAATGGGTATTCCTTTCCCAGTTTCTGTATAGCAAGTGGGTAATATTTCCATTTTTCTCTCTTTTTTTTTGAACAGTTGGAGAAGAAAATTTCTGATGATGAGGCAATTTGCAAAAAGCTGGTCACTTTGCAGAGCCAGTATTCTATAGAATGTGTTATAACACTCTTGGACAAGGTAATGTGAAATATTTCAGCTCATTGTGAGTATGTATGCTCTAAAGATTTGTGAACAAGAACAGGAAGCCTATGCAGGAATGTTTTATTGGCAGGCCTGCATTCTCATCCCAAGAGTCAATGTAGTTATACTGAAGATATTAAGAATCATATGTAGGAACTTTCTTTTATCCCTTGTCAGACCATGCTTAGAAAGGGGACATGTGCTTCACTCAATTTCTGTTTGACACTTGTTGATATTAACCCTTTTTAAACCACGCATGGAAAGGAACATGTGCTTTACTCAACTTTTGCACATTTGACTCATGACTGTCGCGGTGCCGTTAAACATCAACAAACCAAACCTCAATTCAGTCCGTCGAGAGTTGATATAGTACCTCTTGTCAGACCACACCCAACAAGGGGACCTGTGCTTCACTCAACTTCAGTCCGACAATTGTTGATATTGACCCTTTTCAGACCACGCATACTTCACTCAATTTCAGTCTAACAAGGGTTAAATGCCTAGAAAGCGTGGTCCACTCTTTTTGTAAGGGAATATTAATTCATTCAGTAGAATAATAATACATTTATCCTATTATGTCTTATTCATATTTATTCAATCTTGTTTTTTCTTAATGGCAAAACTTTCCAGGCATTACATGGCAGTATAAGATTTGTTGAGAGACCTCCGTGGTCTAGCGGCCATGCGACATCAGCTTGGCAATCTAGAGGTCCCGGGTTCAATCCCTGGTGGGTCTTCATTCACCAGTGCTTTACAAATGGTTTATCAAATAGCTGTGGACATCTATATAACCTTAGCTGTTGAGAAAGGGATTCAAAATACTCATCTTTCTGCTTTCCCTACCTTTTTAGTCATCTATAAATTTCTTTACTTTTCTTACAGCTTTTTGCTTGCAGAGTTGTGGATCAATCCCTGGCATTGGGGTATCTCATGGTTTTAACCAAAGAAGAAGCCATCAGCACCTTAGATTCCTTGCAGAAGGCAGTTGGTTTCAAGTACAAGAAGATACAAGTATGGCCAAGTTTCTAAATACCTTGATAACAAGACCCCTAGCTTTTCCTCCACCCTGCCCCTCTTTTCTTCCACCCTCCCCTTTTCCTCCACCCTGCCCCTCTAATCCCCACCCTGCCCCTCTTTTTTCCACCCTGCCCCTTTTCCTCCACCCTGCCCCTCTATTCCCACCCTGCCCTTCTTTTCCTCCACCCTGCCCTTATTTTCCTCCACCTGCCCCTCTTTTCTTTCACCTGCCCCTCTTTAATCTCCACCCTGCCCCTTTTCCTCCACCCTGCCCCTCTTTCTCCACCCTGCCCCTCTTTCCTCCACCCTGCCCCTCTTTTCCTCCATCCTGCCCCTCTATTTCCTCTACCCTGCCCCTCTTTTCCTTCACCCTGCCCATCTTTTCCTCCACCCTGCCCCTCTTTTCCCACCCTGCCCTCTTTTCTCCACCCTGCCCCTCTTTTCGTCCACCTGCCCCTCTTTTCCTTCACCCTGCCCCTCTTTTCCTTCACCCTGCCCCTCTTTTCCTCCACCCTGCCCCTTTTTCCCTACACCTGCCCCTTTTCCTTCACTCTGCCCATCTTTTCCCCAACCTACCCCCTTTTTCTCCACCCTGCCCCTCTTTTCTCCACCCTGGCCCTCTTTTCCTTCACCCTGCCCCTCTTTTCCTTCACCCTGGCCCTCTTTTTCTCCACCCTGGCCCTTTTCCTCCACCCTGCCCATCTTTTCTCCAACTTACCCCCCTTTTTTCCTCCACCCTGTCCTTCTTTTTTTCCTCCACCCTGGCCCTCTTTTCTTCCACCCTGCCCCTTTTTCTCCACCCCCTGCCCCTTTTCCTCCACCCTGCCCCTCTATTCCCACCCTGCCCTTTTTCCTCCACCCTGCCCTTATTTTCCTCCACCCTGCCCTTCTTTTCCTCCACCCTGCCCTTATTTTCCTCCACCCTGCCCCTCTTTTCTTCCACCCTGCCCCTCTTTTCCTTCACCCGCCCCTCTTTTTCCTTCACCCTGCCCCTCTTTTCCTCCACCCTGCCCCTTTTCCTCCACCCTGCCTCTCTTTTCCTCCACCCTGCCCCTCTATTCCCCACCCTGCCCCTCTTTTCTTCCACCCTGCCCTTTTTCCTCTACCCTGCCCCTCTATTCCCCACCCCTGCCCTTCTTTTCCTCCACCCTGCCCTTATTTTCCTCCACCCTGCCCCTCTTTTCTTCCACCCTGCCCCTCTTTTCCTTCACCCCCCCTCTTTTGGCCTTCACCCCTGCCCCTCTTTTCCTCCACCCTGGCCCTCTTGCCCCTTCTTCACAATCCACATTTTGTACACAAGAACCTAATTTTGAGATTGATTTGACCTTCCTGTTTTGCTGTCTGTATAGTTTCCCCAATATAAAAGGAGGCATTTACATACTTGTTGTACATCTACCTACTGTGGTGTAGCGGATATCATACCTGTCTACACACCACGAGGCCCTGGGTTCAAGCCTGGGTTGGGTAGACACGCCAGTGTACCACAACTGGTTATCAAAGGCCGTGGACATTGACTTGGTGGTCGATGTTATGTCTGTCCGTACGTTGTACCTGTGTTCTCATCCGGGTCGTATTAAGCGTTTCGTGATAGCATTGTTACTATCATAACCAAATACGCAGGCGACGACCCCATCATTGTAATTGTGTGTTCACTCGTCGTCGACTTGTTGTATTGATTTCTCTCTTTTTACATTTGACATGCCCCATTGCCCCTGTTGCATGACACACTTGTGGGTGCCCTTCTTGACTGCTCATACCATTATCTGTATTAACCTATCAAACAGAACTTCAAATTCCATGTACTGTAGAACAGTATTTACAATTGGAAAATTTTGTCTTCAGTTTTAGAGTTAGAGCTGATTCAAGGTATATTGAACAGGTATAGATGCTTAAGGGATATTGGACAGGTAGTGATGCTTAAAGGATATTGGACAGGTATAGATGCTTAAAGGATATTGGACAGGTAGAGATGCTTAAAGGATATTGGACAGGTATAGATGCTTAAAGGATATTGGACAGGTAGTGATGCTTAAAGGATATTGGACAGGTAGAGATGCTTAAAGGATATTGGACAGGTAGAGATGTTTAAAGGATATTGGACAGGTAGAGATGCTTAAAGGTTATTGGACAGGTAGAATGCTTAAAGGATATTGGACTGGTAAAGATGCTTAAAGGAATATTTCCATTGAATTTCATTTGAATATATTTGATAAAGGACAATAAAAGAAACAGTTTGGTAAAATACCCAAGTTAATATCTCATTTGTAGAAAAAGTTATTGAACTTTAAAGATTTACTTGCCTGCATAAAAAGGACTTATGTACTGAGTTAAGTCATCATTATGATGTCATCACAGCACTTCCTGTACTAATTTTTATGTATTTCTTTGAAAATTAATTGCCAATTTTTCAAAATCAAATACAAATTACAAGAACAGATTGGAAAACATTGTAAATTTGATTTTACACTATTCTTAATAATTTTTGAAGAAATAAAATTCCCAATCATTTAGAAAACATGAAATTAATTTTTAAAGCAATAAAAAGAATAGTACAGAAGTGCTGTGATGACATCATAATGATACTTGGACTCAGATGAACAATCTCTTTTAAGCAGAAAAGAAAAAAATCTTTGAAATTCAATAACATTTGAAGGAAAAAGATATTCACTTATTTTTTTCACCAATCTGTTTCTTTTATTGTCCTCTTTGAAATATATTAAAAGGAAATTCCATGGGAATATTCCTTTAATAAGATTTTGACAAGAGATTTTAATATTTTGATGAGTAGTAGAAAAAAAAGCTTATGTTACCTGTCATCTCTTAAACGAACTAAAAATGTTTATATTCACAAATGAGACAATAGTTTGTGTGGTGAATGCAATTCATTTATTGGAACAAATTTGTGTGCAATGTGTTATTTTGAGTAAAGGCGATCGATACACCTGACAACTTCATGTTCTTCTTTCAGAATTGTTTTGAAATCTTAATTGCTCCCAAGATCAGAATTAGCAACCTTTTATGAAGCCAAATCTTATCGGGAATGTTTTTTTTTTTTTTTTTTTTGCAATATTTGTATCTTTATTATGATTGTTAGTTAATCTTACAAAATTAACATTAGTGCAGACACTGCCTAAAAACTTGTTCTGCAATTTGGAAACTACAAATTACACCATCATTCCACAAGATTAACTTTGCTTCTAAGGATATTTCATGCTCCTTGTGAGATGCTGCTCCCCTTAATAAAAACTCTTTTGTGTTGGGTGAAATCAAGCATATGGTTCATCGGAATGGCTCATTGACCAGCTTGTATGGAGTCTTGAACAGATCACAGTTTTGTGGTTTGAGAAATAAAGAAATAGATAACTTTTATTTCGACCGGCCTTGCTCCGCCTAAGGGCCGGTCAAAGTGTTCCTGGTTTTAAGCAAAGCCATTTCTAATGGTCCATTTTTTGTTGTTGTAGGCTATTGCTGAACTTGGATGTAACTATTCTAGCCACTTACAAGAGAAGGAGATTCTGACCTTTTACCAGAGACTGAAAGTGTGCGCATCGTGGGGGAATAGACTTGGCAAACTCAAGGTATTGTGATCAATATCCAATTATATTGACATCTAGATGTATTGGTACATTTGATCATATCCAGCTATATTTATATCAATTGTATTTTTGCTATCCAGGTTTTCCATATTTGCTTATAGTTATAAATTATATTAAAAGCTGTTGAAAAATGAGTGTCATGATTTGTTAAAAGTTATTTTAAGTCCTAAAGCTTTTGAACAGTTTTTGCTTTGCTTTGGTTTGTACTTTATTTATTTTTGACTTCAGAGGATTTGTATGTGTCACGTATAGATGGAATTAATTTTTTATTTCTGAAATTTGTGTTTTGTTTTGTTAAAGAAACCTGATTTTTTGATAAACAAAGTTATTGTTCTTTATAAGGTAATAAATCATTTTAAAATCTTTTGAAAATGCTTATTATAAATAAGCAGAATATTTGGTATACACTGTTTTTTATTATATCTTTTAGATATCTTTTAAAGATGCTTTCTTGAAGCCTACACTTGAAGAATTCCAATCCTTGCTTCCTCTGGTTACCTCGCATCCCAAAGTGGAATTGGAACTCATATTGGATTACTGCTGGTGAGTAGGATACCTACATGGGTCCTTGCTTTGATCCCCAGTGGGTCTCTAACCAACGCGCCACGACTGTTGCGACATTCACATTACCCGCCTTAGAATAGATCACTGACCTCACTCACTCCCACCTCCTTATTGGCTCCTCCACCCCTCTGCGACAATTACACCCTCACAGTCCACCACGTTCTCCTTGCTTTTTCCCCCTGTACAACCTTCTAAGAGCTTTCCTCGCTTCCCACAACTCAATAGCCGAGCTCTTCCAGAAAAATCCTCTGGATAAGATTATCTCCTTCCTTCATAGTGCCTTCCTCTCTCTACAACCATATTTAGTCCTCCTCTCCCACCCCCTCTACCTACATTTACCCTTATTTTGGCACCCCTGCACTTTCTCTCTTGATCCCAGCTGTGGTTTTCACTAGATAGTAAACCAATTTAGCAAATGTTGTCTTGACACATCCATATATCTTTAATGTTAGTATTTTTAGCAGTTGTATAAACCAGGCCTGGGAATATGGAGATGCAACTAAACTGCAAAACATCTTCTGCCATATTCGCAGGCCTTTTGTTTCTATTCAACACTTTCATGATTAAGAGGCGTGTGCATTCAACAGGGGTAGACAGTCAAACTCATATTCAAATGTTGGTTTTATTCTAAAAAGGAGTCCTGCATTGTGTGTCCGTGCAAGACCACTTTAAAGGATTGGTTTAGTAGTTAAGCATGTGTATCTTATATGAAAGTGTACTTCAAAAGAAACAAATTCGTGAAGAAAGCGTTCAAAAATCCTTTTCCATTGAGGAGATATCTAAGTTTAAAGTTTGGTATTATTTGTGTAGAAACGACTGAATTCAGACTACTTGTGATAAGCCTCAGATTCCTCAAAGTCTTTATGTATTCTATCATATTTTGTCCTGTGATTTTGTGGCTTAAAATCCATCGGATACGTCAAAAAAGTAGTAAAACTGAATCTAGGAGGGGTATTTATAATAAACCACCTGAAGAAAGTTGAGGAAAATAATTTAAATAGAAAGCAAATTAAATAACTTTCTTTAGAATAAATTAAAAAAAACCTGGAGACGGATGGTTGAAAAGGAGAAGGAAATGCTGGGATGGGGTGGTTGGAACGAAGTCAAAGTGGTGGCCTGAGATAAAAGGAAAATGGAATTCTGTGATCAAGGCCTCAATCTCCACAAGATGGAGAAGGGGTGGTATCTTCTTCCGTTAAGGAGATATTCATGTTTTAAGTTCTGTCTCATTCATGAGAAATGACTGGTGCCAAAGGTCAACTATAGAAGGTTGGCATCTGCATCTTCAATTTCTTCACAATTGTTATGTATTTATAAGGAAAATTTTTACCAATAGGATTTTTTTGTCAAACTTTCTTCAGGTAATAAATTATAATTACATTCCTCACACATATCCAATGGTAAAAAGCCTGGAATTCTCAAGAAAAAATATAAGAAGGACTACATCAAAACTTTGAGGAATATAAGAATGTGGCATCACAACTAGTCTGATTTCAGTCATTCCTATGCAAATGAGAAATTTAAGCTTGAATATATCCTTAGCAGAATGAGATTTTTGAATGTTTTCTTCACCAGGTTGATGCTTTTTAAGTCCTCTTTCATATAAGGACCTTGATCCTGTAACTTACAATGAACTAGTCCTGCTGAGGAAGAGTAAAGAAGTATTGACCGCTTGTATTAATTATTTTGTTATCGAATAAACACATTCTCTTTAACAAATATGAATGATAGTTTGATATACACTTTAATATTATAAAGCTTATTTAAAGTAAATTTAATCATCAATTTTTCTATTATCATTTAACAGTGCCTTTAAACTGCACACAGACACTGCCCTTCTTATGTATATCAGGAATAAGTTGTTGCCTAGCAACTCGCTTCCTAGCGAAGATGCATTGCTGAATACTGACACCACTTTTGATCGTCAGAGCGTGAATGAGGCAGTGAAGGAGATTGAAGACAAAGAATTACTCATCAATGGATGTATCGATATGTTAGACAAGGTGGGTTTGCTTTTAATTGGTTTTATCCTCTTGCCAACAAAGTTGGTGAAGAGGGAATATAGCATGTTTATTGTTTGTCCGTCCATCCAATCGTCCACACCTATTGTCCTTAGACCACATGCATTGTTTAGTTACTGGGGAACAAAATATTTTGGCCTTCAGAAAGGAAAATTCACAACAATTTAGCAATTAAATATTTGAGTCTGGCATGAAAGAAAAGTCAAGCAATGAAGCCTTGCCTCAATAGAGGAGGAAAACAAAAGTATGAATAGTAATTGCTGTCTTTGAATAGAAATGAAACATAAAAGACTAATGATGATCTCCAATTTAATCTGCACTGAATTTTCAGTCAAGAGATATAGATGAAAGGTCAGCCCTATCTAATTTGTAAGAGAAAATATCAAGCTAAGTATGTTTTATGGCGAGTATCAGATTTAAGTTCAGGATTAATGTTTTTCTGTTTTAATATGTAAATAATTAGGAGGTAATTAGGAGTACAATGGAGTGAGTGAAGGTTGGAATTTGAGTTGATTCAGACGATAGTTAGTAGATGAGAGTTTGGCAAAGGGTTGGTAGGTGTGATAGGTGAATGTTAGGTTTATAGAGGTGAGTTAGAGGAAAGAATGTTGGGTAGAAGATGGCATAATGATTGATTGATGTAGAGATTCGGATAAGGGTTGAATAATATGGGGGACAGTGTGGGATGGAATGTGGACAGGATAGGATGGCCTTTGAGATGGTGGCATGGCATGTTGAACAGGGTGACATGGCATGTGGCACAGGGTGGCATGGAGTATAGGACAGGGTGGGATGGCACGTGGGATAGGGTGGCTTGGCATGTGGGACAAAAGGGATGGTGTGTGAGGCAGAGAGAGAGAGAGATGGCATGTTGGACAGGTGGAATGGTATGTGGGACAGGGTGGAATGGTATGTGGGACAGGGTGGAATGGCATGTGGTACAGGAAGGGATGGCATGTGGAACAGGGTGGCACGACATGTGGGGCAAGGTGGCATGGCATGTGGTGGGATGTCATCTGGATTGCAGGTAGAATGGCATCTGGATTCCATGTATGGTTGCCTGTAGGGTGGGATGTAGGATAGGAAGGAATGTGGGACAGGGTAATATGGCATGTTGGCCTGAGGGTGCAAGGTGTGTTATTAGCAGCAAGGGGATTTATATTGTTTACAAGGTCTTATTAAGTATATAATGCTGGTTATGTTATTATTTTTGGTAGTATATGATGCTGACTATATGTTTTTAGTATAAAAGTTGACCAAATGTTATGTATTTTACATTGTTGGTAGAAAGGGTTGAGCAAGAATGTTGTATTTTTTGTGCGTAGGTGGATAGCTACGACTATGAGAGGTTGCAGTTCATTCTTCAGTTGCTGCATGAGACAGGCAAAGAGGAGGATGAAAATGTCTCCAGTGTCATGTTTGTGAGTTTCTCTTTCTTTTGAAGACCTTGGTGGTCCTGCGGCCATATCATCAGCTAGAGATCCTGGGTATGATTCCCAGTGGGTCTTCATTTATTAATGTTTCACAACTGCTTTATCAAATGGTTGTGACATCTCTATATACAATACAACAAGCATTTAATGTGCTTTTCCCTCAGAAGGCTAAAAGCGCTTCCAAATATACAAAGAGTATTAAACATAATATAAACATTTAAGATAAGAGTAATAAACAGCATAACATTTTCATAAATAATTGAATATTCACAAGATAAGACACAAGTTAAACAAAAAGATGAGTTTTCAATGATTTCTTAGAAGTTTGAACGGAAGGTGACAGTTTGATGAATAGAGATAAGACAAGTTAAACAAAAAGAAGCGAGAAGCAGCTACAGTGAAGGATCTGTCACCCACCTGCACTCTGGCTCTTGGGCTTGCAAGTAAGGCTTTGAGTGTCAATACTGGATCTTAGATTTCCCCTTGCTGCATGGGACATATAAAGTTAAACAGTCAGATAACTATGAAGGTGCTTGCTTATTTAGACATTGGTAGACATAACAATTGTTTAATGATGATGCATTGGCTAGTAGGTAACCACTTCAGTGAGTGTATTCAAGGTTTGAGATTCTATGAGCGACTAACAGCAAAAACTAGTTAAACTGCCCAGTTTTGGGAGCATTGAAATCGATTGATTTGTGTGTTTGGTAAAAATGATTGTTGGCCATTGCAATAGTCCAGACTGGATTAAACCAAAGATCTCACAACATGGTGGCATTCAGATTTCGCGTTAATGACAAATTTGTTATATATTACGCCATGGCTGAAATTTCTCACGACGCATGTTGTACCTGCGTTGTAAAATTTAGATATAGCATGTAAAATTTGACGCCAGAGTTATTCATTGACTTAAATAAAAAATCATAAAAATCTTACCTCTTTGATGCGATTGAAAGTTTTATTTCACACAATAATGATTTTGAATTACTCAGAAATAAAAGAAAAATATCACAACTATGAGACTACGGCCGAATGATTCAATATGTCCGTACAAGTACTGTACATAAACACATATATAGGCTAGTACATAGGCCCCACACATGATGTACATACAGTGTACGTGAAAGTTTTGATGTTGTTTTGAATGCAGGCTGTCAATTGTCAACGGTATTATTAGCTAAGATTCTACTTTCCTCCTGTATTGTGTTGATTGTGTATCTGTGAAGTGATCACAATCTGCAAGTCAAGTTACTATACTGTAAAAGAAGTGGGCGTGTTCGTGATCTCAATAGTATATTATCATTGACTGTCAGGACTGAAAACACTTGAGACTCATTGTCTCCTGCTCCTCACCCCCGGCAGCTGCCACTGCGGCGGCTTATGACCCTGAGGTCTTGGAGAGGATGCCCTACATCTACCCTCGGGAAGAGATTTTGCTGGGCGTCGGAGTACAGTTCTTACGATGCCGTTTGATTGGCCTCCGTATCTACCGGATGGAGTCTCTTCCGATGGACACAATCGCCCAGCTCTTGGATTTCCTGGCACGAGAAATCAAACTGGAGGTTTCCTTTGGGATTAGACATTGGGCTCGGGTTCCGGATAGGGACTCAACCGGGGCGTTGTCGGGCCACGCGGAGTCGGCCTCATATCAATTGACTCCTCCGCCAATTTCTGTGTAGTGTTGACGGACCGTCAGGCGGGGTTATAAGTACCAGGCCCTTGCGTTTTGGGTAACAGAAGGCTTGGGCTACCATCTTCGGCCCGGCCCCTTACCGTACCCTGCCTCTGGTGCTGGACTCTCAGATTTTGCTCGGCGATACCAACTTGCCCGAGCCTCACTAGGGCCGGTCGGGAGGCGAGAATATTCTCCCTCTCCTTGGACTCCGGCGTCACTCAGGCGGACCTTGGCGGTTGCCAGCTGAGGTCTCAATACTTCGAGATATATGGCACCCAGGGCGGGTATCAAGCTGTTGACAAGCGGGGTATGGCTCACTGTCCAGCGCCCTGTTTTTGACCCCACCCCGACTCCCCGTTGACTTATCACCACCCGACAAGTGGGTGCTCGAACCATTCGGCAGGGTGCCGATTGTTCCGTCTTGCCTCAGGAGGTGCACTCCGGCTGTCAATTTGCTGGCAAGAGCACCTTCATTCCCGGGAGCTAAGATTTTTCCTGGCCCCACAAGTTAATCCTCAGGCCACTCAGCAGGTTCATTAGTTGAAGTTCAAGATGTCTGATCTTCCCTCAATTGTGTAGGCCCACCTCATGTTAAAGGAACACAATCTGCACATTCAGGGCGTTGCCCTTCGAATTGACCTCATGAAAGTTTGGATACAATAAACAAAAATATTTTTTTATTTTATTTTGGATTAATGACCCAAAATTCATGATTCAACAATCAACATTATACAAGGATTGGGTAAAAGCTTTTTTTAGATATTTTTTATGATAATAATAGTCGGATTTTTTAATGTTTTTGGTATTTTAGGCACAATTTTCATTCACTTTAGTGAGGCAGGCCTACACAACTGTGTGTGTGTGTTAACAATACTTGCAAGCTTCACTAGCGTGCAGTGCCCTGTACATTATGCAGTGCCCTGTGCACACGACAGCAAATTGACAAAATACGACAAAAATTAAGGGCTTATCATAACCAAATACGCCAGACAAAAATTATAACGCAACCTCTGGTGGCATTTGTTGATAAATTTTCCGACATGTGACATATGAGGTAAATGATAAGTAGCAGTTTTGTAAATACTAGTTATGTGAGATGACATTGACAAATTGGTGTCAAAGAACGCTTCAAGGCTCGTGCCAGTAACAGATGGTAAAATTGATGTTCTAATTGATAGATTTGGCAAATGTCTATTCCTTGTTGAACTTCAGTTGATTTTCAGTCATCCAAGTTTTTATATCAGAGGTGCAGGTTTCTAATATTGAGTGTGTATGATGCAGGTCTGCAGAAATTTGGTATATAACCTTTAATTGGTGAAAAAGGGATGTGAAATACCCCATCTACTTACCTACCTACCTATCTGTTTCTTTACTACCTGTTTCTTTGAGCTGGGTGGCTTAAGATTGATGATTAAAGCATGGGAATTATGTAGTGCATATGCTTTGTCTTAATCAAATTAGGTATGGACAAATAGAGGCTAAATTAGCTACTTGAATCTAAAATCAACATAAACCATGTGATAAGTAAAAATTCCTTTTAAATTGGTTAATAATTGACCATTTAGCAGATTGATGAATTAACGTCTCTGAGTTACGAAATAAGCCACACCCACCATAGCATGCGGTTATTAGGTGGGGGCAAACAATCCTCAAACCCGCAATTGTGCATAACCAATGCATTGGCATTTAGATGTTAGCGAGGTCTGCCGCAAGCTTTGGTCCATTTATGTCACTTCTCTGGATCTTTAGAGTTTTTAGCAAATGGGATAAACAAAATTCAGTTTGCTTAAGTGTTCTGGGTAACAACAATCAGATTTACAAAGCCCTCAGCGGGCCCCTAAGCGCAATTTTTGTTCACCATTTTGCCGTCATTTAGTCTGTGTGTGCAGAAATTTGTTTTGTACAGTAAATTGCATTGACTACATGAGCGTGCACCAGTAGCTAGTTGTACTGTACCAGTACCGTGTAGAATGTTTGCCCTACTTTGTTATGCAGATTTTGTTGGTGCAGTGTTCATGCGGTGATTGGTTGAAAAAGCTTTCAATCATCTAACTCAGACAGGTTAATTGACCATTTAGCTGCTTGATGAATTAATGAGAACATGATTTATTTAATTTTGTGATCTTTCAGTGGGAGAGGTTCTTTTCATATGTAAATTTCCATTAGTTTTTACTATGATATTCTTTGAATGAGAGCAGCCAAATCTTAAGAAGATCTTAAGAAGATATTTAATAATTTGATTAAAATAAATTATTTCAATCAATATTAAACATTGAAAGGATCAGTGGACACAATTTTCACTGATTGAAATTTAGGAAAGAATTACGAACAGATTTTGAGCCAAAAAAACATCACACATGCAAACAAAAATAATCAGACTAATAAACTATAACTTAAAAACCAAATATTTTTTTCTTTCTTAAATTGTAAGCTTTACACTCATAATATTAAAAAAATACAATTTGGGATAAACAGAACATATTTGTAGCTGTTTAAAGGCCTCAAAGCTCAAGAAGATAAATTTCAAGAGTAAGCATTTTGAAGTCTGTTGTTTTTACTTTATAATTTTTTTTAGCAAATGCAACTATTGGAACATCTGGAGTTGTACACAAGGTGCTGTCCACCCTCCGAGTATGAAATGAGAATTGTCAGCAGTACAGATGAGTTCAAGGTAATTATGATTCCACTTGGACACATTGTATCACTGTCTACTTCAAAGCTTTTGCCCAACTCAATAGCCGAGCTCTTCCAAAAAAAACCCTCCGGATGAAATTATCTCCGTCCTTCATGCTTCCCTCTACAACCATATTTAGTCCTCCTTCCCCACCCCTTCTCTCTCTACTTTATTTTTCCACCCAAACACCTCCTCTCTCGATCCCAGCTTTCTGGCTTTTAGTTCTTGTGTTTCTCTCAATCTCCCCCTGTTTATTCTCCTTCCTACCTCTACAATGATCTAACCTCTCAGGCACAATTTGACCCTTGCTGTTGTGGTGCCGTTAAACTGGTAGAGATTTTTTACTCACCAGAAAAAGCTTTACATTCTGAATAGTCTATGAACTATGTCAAAAGCGGTAGTTTTGATTTATCGCTATTGACTAATCAAAGTTTGAGGAATTGTCACTTGAAATCGTCAGACAAGTTTTCTCCTAAAAAAATTGATTTTGGGTATGATGGAAATTCAAAATTTCCTGGTCATATTCACCTTCTCTCATTCAACTATAGTAATGCTGGTGGAGGATTGAAAAAATAATAAGATAATATTAGGAAATTCATAGGTGTTCTTGATGTGATGTCACAAAGTTTAAATAAGATTTGTGTAATTTATTATAATAAGACATGAAAATTTAAAATGCTATAAAATGATTAATTTTAAACAGGTTTTTATGATTTTTTTGGTGTAAATTTACCTATAAAAATTTTTCTGCAATGGTGGAGGAGAGGAATATTGATTTTGTGTCTCTTGTCCAACATTTGGCAATGTTTCATCTTGGTGTGTTTCATAAGTGGGTTTCACTTTCATTTTCAGATGTCACCATTGTCGAGTAAGAGGCTTCCGTTTCACCCCTTGTTAAAATCCAGGAAATGGGCTATTCTTTGTGAGTATTAACTTATTGGTTTTGATCCCACATCGTAGGAAAATATCAGTCATAACACCTTTTTTTTTTAAAATTTTTTATCTTTATTTTCCCCGTTTCAAAGCAAAATAATAAATGCCACTGAGGCTAGGGTGCTCCACTGAGACATTTTACAAACATTTCACGTTAGATAAAAGCAACTATTTACATTATGTAACATAACTTGAAAAAAATATAACATGTGAAGAATGTAAAGGGATTTTTAACACATATTTGTACTAATATAATTATTAAAAATAAAAGTAATAAACAAAAAGTCCAGTAGTTAAGTCCTGCAGGGGTCAAAGAAAGAATGCCCCAGAATGTGTCAATAAATAAACAAAGATAAAAGAAAATAGATGTATGATGAGCTACAATTTTGGTTACATGTGACTTTGAAAGAAAAGACTGAAAGTGCTCTTCAAGTCCTCAAACACTGGATGAGAATTAGAGTTATTACCCTCTGCTATAAGTAGTTCAACTTCAAAAAATATATTTAAGCTTTGTCTTGAACTCGTTAAAACAAGGGGCCCTTTTCTGCATTTTACAAGTTTAAATGAAATGCTTAGCATGAAAAATTATAAAGTTATAAAAACACATACTTTTATCTATAAAACCAAGGAAAATATCCTTGAACAAAGTATTAAAATGACAAAAAACATTGACAATAGAATTCTAGAATTCTTTACTCCAACACCTGATATTTGTTTGGGGATGCCATTTTCTGTATTACAACAAAAATTGGTCAATTTTGAATGTTGGGTACAGATTTAAGTAATGACTTAATGAGGACTAATGATAAAATGTGTTTCAGCCATTGGTTTTACATGGCTCTGAGTAGATTTGAAGTTTTAAGAATTAACAAAATAGCATTTTAATTTTGTGTAGTGTTGAGCATAATTAATTGTTTCTTACTTATTAATTGTTTCTTACATAGTACTTCTTATTAATTACTTCAAAAATTCATTTTCTGGTTCAAGTGTTTTCCGTAATTGAACAAAATAATTTTCCAATTTTGATTTTTAGGTAAATCTACATTTTTCTCAAAATCATAATTTTGTTTAACCACTACTTTTACTTGACTCTGTGTTTGATACTAACTTTTGGTAGTATAGAACTTGAAACAGTGTATACTTTGATTATAATGGACAGATAAAATAATGATTAAAATCAATTAGAATGATTTGTCTATTTTGATACCTGTGGAGTCCTTATATAAAGGTATATGAACATTTTTGAATTTCAGACATAAATCTGTATGAGTCTTTGTCATGCCCCCAATAAAACTCCAGCAGCAATAGACTTTCCCATCATTCTTAGTGACTAAGATTTTGGAAAAAAATTGAAAGAATTACATTATGATTTTAAGCTGTCTTTTCTACCCATTAAAAACTGTTCAAACATTGATTGATAGGACTAAAACCCTATCCCCTCCCTTCAGCTTATGCATCAAACCCGACCTCCACCATCTCGGCATCAACCTTGCCGCTCTTGGCACCTTCTCCTGGCCCACTTTTCATCCCTGGACCAGCCCCCTCCTTTCCATCCACCTGGGCCTCTTTACTCATCACAAAACCCAAACCCACCCCAACTTCTTCATCAACCTCCACAACCAAATCAAATACCAACTCTCAAACTACACCTTCATTGATACTGATGGCTCCAAGGAAGGCGACAAGACTGCTGCTGCCGTCATCCAAGACATCACCCTCAGTAGCAGGCTTCCCAACTACTTGTCCATCTTCTCGGCCGAGGCCAAGGCCATCCTACTTGCCCTCAACTATATTGAGTACTCCGTGCTCAGCCACTTTGCCATCTTCTCAGACTCCACGTTTGACCTTAACTTTTTTACTCAATCTTACGTCCTCCTTACCTGCCCCCTGAACAACCTCCCCAGAGCTTCCCTCACCAAACACAACTAACTCTATAGCCAAGCTCTTCCAGAAAAACCCTCCAGATAAAATTATCTCCTTTATGCCTTCCTCTACAACCATATATACTTCTCTTCCCACCCCAGTCTACCTACATTTACCCCTTTTTTTGCATCCCTGCACTTCCTCTCTTGATCCCAGCTTCCTGGCTATTAAACCCCATACTTCTCTTAGACTCATCCTATTTTTTTTTTTCTACCTCTGGTATAATCTAACCTCAGACACAATTTGACCCTGGATATCATGGTGCTGTTAAGCCCTCATCAAACAAACTGTTCAAACATTTAATTTGCTATAATTAAAAAAGAAACCTTTTTTTCTTCTTCAAAATTCAAAAACCACCTGGTCAGATTCTAATACTATTTCAAACAATGGAGAATTTTTTACATGTCCATATGCCTTTAATAAAATAATCGAAATTGCAGTTATTTTTTTTCTCTCTGGAACTTTCTACCTTTCTCTTCCAGCTGAGGAACTCAATGAGAACACCGTTGAACAACTGGCTCCAGTGGTGGAAATATTACAGGTAGGGGGAAGACTATAACCTGCACCAAAAAAAAACAAACAGATTATGTGCACCAAGCAAAATGAACTTCAAGTTTCTCTATTTTATAGCCAGTTTTTGGAAATCATGTGCAATATAACATGCACACATTTTGGTTTGGTTAATATAAGCCTTGAGTAACAGTTGCATGCAGTTAGTTAAGCTTCTTCACTTTATTTGCTACCAATTTATTGAACATTATTACAGAGTGATAGATAATACAAGTTTATGTTTATTACAGAAAAGAAAGATATATTTGGTTGATAAAAGTACAGGTTTAGGAGACTACAGAAAGTTGAAAAAACTCCCCATTTTTGAAGTCCTCAAAACATGACATAAATGCATTTGCAAAAAAATGATAGAAACAAGAACAATTAATTCTGAATTAATGCTCATAAAGAACATTAACCTCATAAACAACCCACCATACCTGATTCCCTACCACTAACCCCCTGACCCCCACCCCAACTTGTTCCTAAGACAAAAACATACACATGCGGGTTTGGGAGTAGATGTTCTATGTGTGCAGATGTTTTAGATGAGCGAAGGTGACTTTACATGGGGATTATGACTAGGGAAAAGGGGAAGGGGGGGTATAATATGTGTGGGAGGCATGTTTTTGTTGGCAAGGGAATTGCTTTGCCATGCCATGGTCATGACCCAACAATACTTTATCTCAATTTTTGGAATGTTACATTCTTTCTACAGCTTCCTCTTGACCAAGTGTATGTTACAACCATCAACAATGTTGTGAAGAAGACAAAAGAGGCTGCTGCTAAGTTAACAGGTGAGGAGTACTGAATATTCATCTGTACCAGTTTTTATTATGTGTGAACTATTTTATCTCCATCTTCATCTTCATCTCCATCTTCTTTGACCTCGAAAAAACCTTCGACACCACCTGGCGGTACAATATCCTCAAGGACCTATACTCCTCCGGCCTCAGAGGCCTCCTCCCCACCTTCATCCAGAACTTTCTCCATACCTGCCATTTCAAGATATGCATCAGTACACCTGCTCCCAAAGGTACACCCATGGATATCCCCCAAGGCAGTATCCTCTCCCCCACTCTCTTCATCTCAAAATCAACAGCATCATCAAGGCCTTTCCCCCAACATTAATTGCTCTGTTTATGTCAACGATTTTGCTATCTTTTGTCCTTCCCATGCTTCCTAACTCTCCAAAATAACCTTCAACACTGCCTGGACAACTTAGCTCACTGGGGCGACTCCAATGGCTTCAACTTCTCAAAAGACAAAACTGTTCTCATCCACTTCAACAACAACACTCTTTCTTTCTTTGCCCCAGCCTCCATCTCAAAGATTATATTATCCCCAGTAAAGACAGTTTTCGCTTCCTTAGAATCACTCTCACTTCTAAGCTCTCCCACTGTATTTCCCCCACATCAACACCCTCAAAATCAACTGTTACAAAATCCTCAATCACCTCAGGGTCCTCTCTAGCACTGACTGGGAAGCCAATCAGCTCACCCTGCTCACCTTATATTGCTCCTTCTTCTGGTCCAAGCTGAAATATGGCAGTTTCATCTACACCTCCGCCCGCAAACTTTACTTGAGGCACCTTGAGGTTACTGAAAATACTGCCCTAAGGCTCTGTCTGGCGCCATCCATACCACCCCCATCACCAGTCTCCATGTAGAGGCCAATGAACTCCCCTTTGACCTCAGATGCACCAGGAATGGCCCCTCCTTCGCTCTTTGTATCCTTACCGATCCGCAAAACCCTTACTTCCATTCCATTCGCTCTCCCTCCTTCACCAACCTGAACAAACGCATCCCCCCATCTTTCGGGATCCAGATGCACTCTCACTTTACTAAAGTCAATATCAACATTTTTTCAATTAACAGGCACACTATCCCTCCCATGACCACCTTGGTTATCAATTCCCAGAAGGTTTTCCTTGGCCTTTCTTCCAACTTGAATGCTCTCCACAACCCAGCCTTTTTTCGCTCCAAATACTGCCAACTTAGTAGACATTTCCATGACTTCTCTTTCCTCTTCACCGATGGCTCCACACCGGAAGGCTCCTCTGCTGCAGCAGCCGCTGATATTTCAGTGACATTGAAAGGAAGTTATCTGTTCTATCTAAACTGAATTTCCTTGCCCTCTCCTCAACCTCTCCTCAAGGTTGCCTGATGAAACCTTAATCTACTCTGCTGAAGCAAATGCCATCCTCCTGACCTTAACCTGATTTCAATAATTTTTATGGAGATTGAAAATGTATTCACACCTCTCCCTCCATCTGAATTTGCCAGAAACTGTAAGTTTGATAAAAAATAAATTAAAAATTGATCAAAGTTTGGTCAGCTTTAAACTAACATCTCAGAAAAACCTTTTTTTAGCTGGACTTTGAAGAAATGTGGACTATTTCAAGAAATGTTATTCTACTACCTTTGGCGTTAGGTTAATTTTTTTGGAAGAGTTTCTTTGTGTTCTTAAAATTGTTGGTTAAAGTTTTTGGAGGAGTTCATTAATGACATTCCTGACATGAATAACAATTCAAATATTTCTCTTGGCAAGAATGAAAAGTCAAACAAATAGAGTTCTTGCCTGAAAAGAATATGTAATTAAGTGTCATAGTCATAAATATTAATGGTCATAAATATTCAGTCATCAATGTTCATAGTCATTAATGTTCATAGTCATAAATATTCACAGTCATAACTTGCAATTGGAATAAAGTAAATATTTTATTCTTTACAGAAAGTGGCCTTGACTCCTTATATTTAAAGATGTTGGAGATTGTCCAAGGCCTGCTTCTCAAAATCCAGAATATGGAGATGGCTGTGGCAACATCAAAGCTGATAGCCAAGGCAATTCCTAAAGGTACAGTGCACCCTCGTAATGTATCATTTTCCCCTTAGATGTTGGTAATGAGAGGGCTCCTCCTTTGCCACAAACCACCCTTCCTCCCACCCTCCCTCCCTTCATCCCTCCCCATCGCCACAACCCACCCTTTCTCTCACCCTCCCTCCCTCCCCTTTTTCCTCCCCATCGCCACAAACCACCCTTCATCCCTCCCTCCCCTCCTTCCTCCCCTTCTCCCTCCCTCCCTCCCCTTTATTCCTCCCCATCGCCACAAACCACCCTTCCTCCCACTCTCCCCCTCGTTTACACCCTCTCCCTTTCCAGCTCCCTCCCTCCCCATCATCCCTCCCTTCACCACAAACCGTTACGCCCCAAACAATTACACCCCAAACCATTACGCCACAAACCATTACGCCACAAACCATTACGCCACAAACCATTATGCCACAAACCATTACGCCACAAACCATTACGCCACAAACCATTATGCCACAAACCATTACGCCACAAACCATTACGCCACAAACCATTACGCCACAAACCATTATGCCACAAACCATTACGCCACAAACCATTACGCCACAAACCATTACGCCACAAACCATTACGCCACAAACCATTACGCCACAAACCATTACGCCACAAACCATTACGCCACAAACCATTACGCCACAAACCATTACGCCACAAACCATTACGCCACAGACCATTACGCCACAAACCATTACGCCACAAACCATTACGCCACAAACCATTACGCCACAAACCATTACGCCACAAACCATTACGCCACAAACCATTACTCCACAAACCATTATGCCACAAACCATTACGCCACAAACCATTACGCCACAAAACCATTACTCCACAAACATTACGCCACAAACCATTACGCCACAAACCATTACGCCACAAACCATTACGCCACAAACCATTACGCCACAAACCATTACGCCACAAACCATTACGCCACAAACCATTACGCCACAAACCATTACGCCACAAACCATTACGCCACAAACCATTACGCCACAAACCATTACTCCACAAACCATTATGCCACAAACCATTACTCCACAAACCATTATGCCACAAACCATTACGCCACAAACCATTATGCCACAAACCATTACGCCACAAACCATTACGCCACAAAGCATTACGCCATAAAGCATTACGCCACAAAGCATTACGCCATAAAGCATTATGCCACAAAGCATTCCGCCACAAACCATTACGCCACACACCATTACGCTACACACCATTACGCCACAAACCATTACGCCACAAACCATTACGCCACAAACCATTACGCCACAAACCATTACGCCACAAACCATTACGCCACAAACGATTACGCCACAAACGATTACGCCACACACCATTACGCCACAGACCATTACGCCACACACCACTACGCCACAGACCATTATGCCACACACCATTACGCCACACACCATTACGCTACACACCATTAGCCACACACCATTACGCCACAAACCATTACGCCACAAACCATTATGCCACACACCATTACACCACAAACCATTACGCCACACACCATTACGCCACAAACCATTACGCCACACACCATTACGCCACAGACCATTACGCCACACACCATTACGCCACAGACCATTACGCCACACACCATTACGCCACACACCATTATGCCAACACCATTACGCCACAGACCATTTCGCCACCGACCATTACGCCACAGACCATCGTGCCACGGACTATCGCGCCACAGACCTTCGTGTTACAGACCATCCCGCCACAGACCATCGCGCCACAGACCATCGCGCCACAGACCATCGCGCCACAGACCATCGCGCCACAGACCATCGCGCCACAGACCATCGCGCCACAGACCATCGCGCCACAGACCATCGCGCCACAGACCATCGCGCCACAGACCATCGCGCCACAGACCATCGCGCCACAGACCATCGCGCCACAGACCATCGCGCCACAGACCATCGTGCCACACACCATCACGCCACAGACCATTACACCACAAACCTTTACGCCAATTCAACGACTCTGCTCAGACATTAAAGCTCTTTGTAGTAAACGTAAATCTCTCCCTGTCGATGTACCTTTAAAAGGTCACCATTCCAACATGTTTTTATTTTTCTGCAGGAACTGCAAAATTGGTGGCGCTACGAATTTGTGTACGACTTGCTGCAAAGTGGGAAGAAACATCGGAAGAAATGGAGGTTAGCATATTTTAAAGGAATTGTTCCATGATCAGATATGGATTATCCTGTATCAGATATGGATTATCCTGTATCAGATATGGATTATCCTGTGTAAAAGAGGACAATATTTCTTGATAATTATTTAGTAGACTTACTACACCAGTTATTCCTACACAGATAAGACAGAACTTTAAACTTGAATATCTCCTTACTGGAATAAGATTTCTTCACAATTTTGTTTCTTTTGAAGTCCTCTTTCATACAAGATGGCATGCTTGACCACTGAAATAATCCTTTAAAGATGTCAATTTGTTTTGAGGATGACTGATATAAACTCTGCTATAGGAGTGTGGTATCACACACTTATTTTCTTAACAGTGATGGATGTAAAACAATAATATATAATAAATTGTCATGTGTATGTAAATTTTTTGTATCTAAAGTTTTTTCACATTCAATAATTGAAAGCCACAAATTCTGTGAAAAAAATATATAACAAATTTCTTCATAGAATTCGACTTGTAACAAATGTAAGGTTATCATATTACTCCAGCCCGGAGCTGAAAAAAGTCTATAGTTCCAGCTCTTATAATCGTGGGGAAAAAAGATTTTATTTTTTATAAAAAATATATTTGTTTTTTGTTAAAGTTTTTTTGAGTAAGCAACAGTATATATGGTAGACATGTGCTCTGAAAACATTTCCTATGTAATTGTGCGATGAATAGTACATTAAACTGCAAAGAGGGAAGTATATAAAGATGTGTTTACTACATTAATATCATTTCTGTCACGATTTTCCGTGGGAATATTTTCAACACCTTAATTCATAATCGTGGGAAATTTTATAATTAGTTCCAACTCCGCCCCAGTCACACCTTTCTGCTCATATTTGTTGTGGCCACTGCACACCGAACGTGACATGTATCACAACTTTTTGATTCATCTCATCTTAAACACCACTGTGTTACATGCTCGTGTGATTCTGGAATGGGGATGTGAGACGACGGAGGATTTTACCTCACCCCCATGTTTAATAGTGATATCATACCATCTGTTAAGAAAATCAGACATAAAATAAATGAAAGAAAAAGTTTTGAAGCTCTGCTTACAACACGATGCAGTTCACTGCTCAGGTGTCTGTCTGATGATTGTGAAAATTTGCTAGAAATGCATTTTCAGTCAATTCGTAGAGAAATCCGCTTTACTGAAGCCCGATTTTCTCTCGTGTCGTGAATATTGCTGTAGTAGGCTAAAAACGACCTGTTAAATCAATTTTCATTTTTTACCTGAAAAAATATATGGCATCGCCTTATACACAAGAAGTTGAATTCAAAACGTTTCTTTCTCTTTCTATCATTCAATTCTGTTCGGTGTGCAATGGCTTTGAGAGTTTCTTGTATATCTTCTCTATGGAAAAATCTTTGGAACAACTTTCAATCTTGATATTACTTAATATGGTTATATGCATTTTCAAAAGTTTAGGTAAATTATTTCTTGAAAGGTTTCTTTCGTCAGCATTTTCTGCAGAATACACCCAAGTTCCTACTATGTAAGTTGTTGTTTTCACATCCATTTTTGACATGATAATGTTTCCTATCATTCATTTACGTTTTGCCATTTTAGAGCCCAGAGAAGGAAAAAGCAATACTCACCCATAAACAACTGACAAAGAATCAGAGAATCCTCTCCATGGAGCATGCCCTCATTGCCCACAAGTTGGGCGATGACGATTACGTTAAACTCATCCTGTCGCCGGCCAGGCTCATATTTAAACTTTATGAACATCCAAGTATTGAGAAGCAGAAGCTGGGAGAAGTGCAGGATCTACCAGGTAGGAATAATAAAGAACCCTTTTGCTGAGGGTTTACTCATCCTCCCCCCCCCCCAGTCCCTCCCCATCCACATTTTTGAATAGCAAGTGTTAACTCTTTGGTAGGAGAAACATTAAAGAGCAGGGTAGGATGGTTGAGCGAAACACCAAAGAGCAGGGTTGGATGGTTGAGCGAAACACTAAAGAGCAGGGTAGGATGGTTGAGCAAAACACCAATGAGCAGGGTAGGATGGCTGAGCGAAACACCAAAGAGCAGGGTAGGATGGTTGAGCAAAACACCAAAGAGCAGGGTAGGATGGTTGAGCGAAACACCAAAGAGCAGGGTAGGATGGCTGTCCCTCCCCGTCCACATTTTTAAACAGCAAGTGAGAACACCAAAGAGCAGGGTAGGATGGTTGAGCAAAACACCAAAGAGCAGGGTAGGATGGTTGAGCAAAACACCAAAGAGCAGGGTAGGATGGTTGAGCGTAACACCAAAGAGCAGGGTAGGATGGTTGAGCAAAACCCCAAAAAACAGGGTAGGATGGTTGAGCAAAACACCAAAGAGCAGGGTAGGATGGTTGAGCGTAACACCAAAGAGCAGGGTAGGATGGTTGAGCGAAACACCTAAGAGCTGTTACAAAGGTAAAAGGGGAAAAAATATTTTGAGAGGCTTTTGGTCAGAAATGTTGTGGCGAGGTGTTATTGCTGAGGTGTAAGAAACCCAACCAATGAAATTTCAATAGTGATGTGTAATTACTTTGAATGTAATGGTTTTAAGTTTAATACGTGCTATCACTCTTCCATTCTTTTCCCACAGTTGTCACGGGTTCCCTTTGAATGAAAGTTAGGTTATGATTTTCTCTTGTAGCCAAGATACATAGATGTACTGTAATTGCAAAATGTGTTTGGACAATTCAGATTAGAATGAAATAATTTCTACTTTGCTTTTGAAAATATGAGGTGTGTAAATCATGACGTTAATAGCTGCTGTGTGATATCCATTGTAGGGATGATCATGTAATTTTAATTCTTGTAATACCTGCAATGTGAGATCAGTCTTTGTGATGTTAAAATATCACATCGGTTGTTACATTGATCATTTTGTGACAGCAGTTATTTAAAGTTAGATCCATCCCAGCCATTACGTTCATAGGGTCGGTGCTTATCCCCGGATTCCATTGTGCGAGCAGATGACAGCACATGACTCCCCCTGGACAGGATACCAGCCCATCGCATGTTGACTTCCCATCGCAGGTTGACCCCCATCGCAGGTTAACTCCCCATCGCAAGTTCACTCCCCATCGCAGGTTAACTCCCCATCGCAGGTTAACTCCCCATTGAGGTTAACTCCCCATCACAGCTTAACTCCCCATCGCAGGTTGACTCCCCATCGCAGGTTAACTCCCCATCACAGCTTAACTCCCTATCGCAGGTTAACTCCCATCACAGGTTAACTCCCCATCACAGCTTAACTCCCCATCACAGCTTAACTTCCCATCACAGCTTAACTCCCCATCGCAGGTTTACTCCCCATCGCAGGTTCACTCCCCATCGCAGGTTGACTCCCCATGGCAGGTTGACTCCCCATAAACTCCCCAGCAATGCTGGTACTCATTTTACAGCTGAGTAGGCTGGAGCCAGTAGAATAAAAGTATCTTTCAAGACTCCTTAACCACTGCGCCCCTGCACCTTATCAGTTGTTTTGATGGTTGACATTTGATATAAGTTATAACGATTGTAGTCATGGTTCTTTTCTATAGATATCCATAAAGTTGCTGAGAAAATTGCTGAGATAAACAACCTTGATTTAAAGAAGATTCGATCAGAATTGCTGAGGCTTTGGTTGTCTCGTCCAGTGAATCATGCAACAGAGGAAGACACGGTACATTTTCTTGGGTTAACGACAAATTTCATATTCTTTTAACGGTCTTTATTGTCTTAACAAAAAACAGTCCTTTGAATCACTGTAGAAAATTAAAGGTCTATAGCTATATACATTGTAAAGCCAAATAATAAAAGCTGCAATTCCCCCCTCCCCATAGCTGGAGCTGGAAACAATCTGGTCCCGGTAATTATAATCATAGGAAAATCAGGAATTTGCGGGAAGAAAAACAAAATCGTTAAAATCTTTTCTTTTTTTTGAATAGATTTCTTGAGTAAACAATAGTATATGTGGTAAATATGTGCTCTAAAACGTTTCCTATGTAATTGTGCAACGAAAAGTACATTAAATTTTGAAAGTGGGAATTATATAAAGATGCATTTATTACATTAATATTATTTCTGCGTCGATTTTTCGTGGGAAGATTTACGACACCTTTATTCAAAACTGGAAAATTTTATTATTAATTCCAAATCTGCCCATAGCTTCCCTAAACTTCTTCAACTTTAACTCTTGAGCTCACCTCAAAAAATCATCTCCTTCCTGCATAACATTTCTCCCCATGCTGAACTCACAATCACTTTCGTCTTTTTCTTGACCTCTGCCACAATTTAATCTCTCTGACACAACTCGACCTGACAGGTTCTGTTATACCCCACCAACTAATCAAAAATTCTCAGTCAAACAAAACAAAAGTCAAAACAAAAAAAAGTCTTTAAATTTTTTATATACAAAAAATTTGGTGGGTGGTTGGGGAAAATGGCCCAAAATGATTACATAAAGCTGTCATTTTCTGTTCCTACATTTTCATTCAACATGGTAGGAATGCCATTAGAGATATCCAGAGTTCGATATTAGTTTAGTGAGGTCATAGTAGACTGCTCTTCTTCACCTTACCTTACACACCCCTCTCTTTTCACCCTAATTTTCTCCCAAATTCACCCCATTTCCCGCCTTTTCTCCCTCCTCTTTGCCCTAACTCTTACACCTTATTTCTCTCATTCTCCCCCTGTTTCCTTTACCTCCTACCTCTAGAATGATCTGACCTCTCAGGCACAATTTGACCTTAGTTGTTGTGGTGCCATTAAACCATCATTAAACAAACAAACAAACTTACACCTTAATATTTTAACACCCTCTTGGCACATTTGACTCTGACTGTTGCGGTGCCGTTGGGCATCAACAAACCAAACTAAACCTCTTTTTCAAAGATTGCAATAAGAAAGTAAAGATTTACATCAAGAAATTGAATATTGATCATCATGAATTTGTATGTTAAGGCTTGAAACTATAAAAAGCTGGCCAAAGTGGCCAAAATACGATTTACTGGTCATATGACTTTCAAATTAATGTGGTTTTTGATATATTTTTGAGTATCTTACATGTGTATTGACCTTAGCAATGTTAGAATGAGAATTAGTTCAGTGGTCAAGCAAGTTTTATCTTATGTAAAAGAGGACTTCAAAGAGAACAAAATGGTGAAGAAAACATTCAAAATCTTAGTCCGTTAAGAAGATATTTAAGTTTAAAGCTCTTTCATATCTGTGTAGAAATGACTGGTATATTAAGTCTACTATGGAAGGTTGGTGTCCTCATCCTCACATTCTGAACAATTATTGATATATTTTAAATGAATTATTTTTCCTCACTCATTTCCATCAAGTGGTTGGTATATTTTAAGTACCCTTACTAGATTCTGTTTTACTACTTTCCTGACACATCCAATGGTTTGTAAGCAACAAAATCCCAAGTAAAAATTGGATAAAATACATAAAAGAATGTGAGGAATGTGAGGCTGTGATGTCACGACTAGTCTAATTTCAGTCTTTTCTACACAAATGCTACCAAACTAAACTTCAATATCTCCTTAACGGAATAAGATTTTTGAATGCTTTCTTTGCTATTTTCTTTTTTTTTTAAATCCTCTTTTATATAAGATGAACATGCTTGATCCTAAACTAATCCTCAACGGAATAAGATTTTGTAATGCTTTCTTTGCTATTTTGTGTCTTTTGAAGTCCTCTTTCATATAAGATGGACATGCTTGACTGATCCTTTAAGGTTATTCCCACAACAACCATTGAAAAAATATTTTATAGAAATAAATACAGAATTATCTTGGATCTACATTTATGGTATTACCCACACTGTAAGGTCACTTTTCAAAATTCTGAAATGGAATAAGATATTGATTTTTTTTTTCTTCACCAATGTGTAATATTCCTCTATCTTATAAATGAAATTGAAAAATCACAAAAGTATTTGTTAAATTCATTTCTTTCTAGACCCTGGATTTCAGCACTATTCAGGATAAAGAGGAATCTAGCGGCAGTGAAGAAGATAAGTACTTTCCAAGGCAAGTATTTCTCTATTAGTTTAACAGTCAGAAGTGTCCATCGTTGAACTAAACAACAGAAAAAAATTTGTTCAATTTACTTAATAACTTATTCCTTGAAAGGATTAGTTCAGTGGTCAAGAAAGTCCATCTTATTTGAAAGAGGACTTACAAAAAAACAGAATGATGGAGAAAGCATTCAAATGTCTTTTTCTCTGAATTTCTATGGAGTATTTGCATTATCATGACCTTTGCATTAAATCCACATAATGCACGACCTTGAGTATTTGGTTTAGTCCATTTTTACAAGAGGTGAATATTTGAACAAAGCAAAAAATGTATGTAAGCACATTCCCCTTTTTCATTCTTTTTTTGTTGTTTTTTATGCATTTTATGCAACCCAACACTGAAATTTTATAAAACGATTAATGTTTTGGCATCGCACGATTTAAAGGACTTGCACTCTCGAATGACCCTCCTAAAATAGGGTCATTCCATTCGGGCCAAATTCCTTTGCCCCGCTCATTAAATCCGCATATGTACACTCCGCCCAATATAAATCTTTAATTAAGATCTAATTTGTTGAGAAATGACTGAATCATTAATTGTCATGTCACATTTCTCAAACTTCATTTGTATTCTACAACATTTTTCCCTGAGATTTTAGTAAAAATATAATCAAATATTGGAAAGGGGGAGGGGGTGGGCAGTTTTAAAATTGAGGAAGGATATAAAAAAGAATTATAGTACCATGTGGTTTCATAAAGCTGAATCATTGTTATTGTCCAAGATTGTAGGTGTCGCTTGATTGATCTGAGGATGATTTGTCTTTATTTGACAGGATCAGCTACCTCCTTGACCCTCTGCCACCAGATGATGTGGTACACCTCCTACTCAGCTTTGCTCACAATGTAAGTCTTAAATTTACTTCCTTCATAACATCAAATTTACTTGTCCTTTTTCAGTGCCAAGGTGGGAGCCTTAATAAATTGAACAAGAACTAAGAGCACACTACTTGACAAGCATCGATTGGAAAATATTAAAACGTGAAACCAACAAAGAGAAAAATTGCCATTTTACCCTCCTTGTTGGTTAAATGATTTAGTAAAAACAAGATTTGGTGTTGGATTTAATTTATTTTTGTAAAATAATAAAATTGTATCTATTCAGTACAAAATTGACTAATAAATTAAGTTAAAAATGTGAGACTGGTATCTCCTAGCTATTCCCCTCAGACATCCCCTCATAGCTATGCTTATGTGACATCCCCTCATAGCTATGCTTAACGTGACATCCCCTCATAGCTATGCTTATGTGACATCCCCTCATAGCTATGCTTAACGTGACATCCCCTCATAGCTATGCCTATGTGACATCCCCTCATAGCTATGTTATGTGACATGTTCTAATAGCTATGTCCTTGTAACATACCTTAAAGGAGCACTAGACCAAAAAGTGAGGGCGTTTGATTTTGCAAATTTTACTAACATACCATCCACAAAAGATGATAAACTTCATACCTCCATAGCCAACAGATGACATGAGGGCAAAGGTTACTTGAATATTCATATTCAACCAGAAATTTGCTACACCGTTGCGTGCTAGATAAGCATTTGATTTTCTGGGGACCCCCCAAAAAAATACGCCCTCTCTTTTAGGTTCAGTGTTCTCTGTGCTATACCCCAAATTACCAAGAATGGTTTTTGTGTATTCCTCTTATTTCAGTAAGAGTATAGCAATTTTGTAATTTTTGGTTCGCATGCGAAGCATTTATGTGATTATGGCGATTACGGCCGTTCGGCCGTCCACAGATTTGTTCTGAGATTTCCTCAGAAATGTTAAAGTTTTTTGAGAATTCCTCAGAATTTCCTTATAAAATGTAAAAGTTCTTCAGAGGTACTTTAGATTGGATTAAAGACTAGTTCCTTAAAAAGTCTACAATACATTTGATATTATTATAGAAGATAACTGTAAAATGATATAATTTTCCAATATCTTCAGAGATCCTTAAGTCTCTCTTGTAGCATTTGAGATTTGAAATCCTTAAAATTCTTCAAAATATTTGGACACCAAACAGTTATATCAGGCATGATTTTTTAAACTCCACCTTTATTATTGTGCTCATTTGCATAAAGTTACTACAGTATATGACCTGACCAGACTTTTTTATTTAGCATGCTTAGTCAGGGAGTGTGACAAGATGTAATTGCATATAAACATAGGGAGAGATGCCATGTGGAACATGGATGGGAGCCATGAGGGACATATGATATAATATTTACCATGTTGTATACACTAAGGGCTATATCAGGCCTAATTATTTGACTCCACCTTTTTTTCTTATTCAACAACTCATTTGCATATAAGTTATTATATGAACTGACACTTTAATACATAGTATGCTCAATCAGGGACTGTGATAGCTAGAATGAGACTTCTTATGGAGCTTATGGGATGTCATGTGAGACATAGGGTGGGATGACATGTGGAACAGGGTGGAGTGCCACGTAGGATATGTGGTGGAATGCCATGCAGGACATAGGGTGGATTGCCATAAGATGGAATGTCATGTGGGACATGGGATGGAATGTGGGACATGGCGTCCCGCCCCATTTCAACAAGTCATTTGCATATAAGTTATTATATGAACTGACACTTTCATACATAGTATGCTCAATTAGTGATTGTGATAGCTAGGATGAGACTTCTTATGGAGCCTATGGGGTGTCATGTGGGACATGGAGTAGGATGCCATGTGGGACATGGGGTGGGATGCCATGTGGAACAGGGTAGAATGCCATGTGGGACATGGTGGGATGCCACGAGTAACACAGAGTGTGACATAGGTTGTGGTGCCATGTGTGACATAAGGTATGATGCCATGTGTGACATAAGGTAGGATGCCATGTGTGACATAGGGTAGGAGGCTATGTGGGACATAGGGTGGAAAGCCATGGGAACATGGGATGTGATGCCATGTGGTACATAAAGTAGGATGTCATTGGGACATTGGGAGGGATACCATGTGGAACATATGGTGGGATGCCATGTGGGACATCAGGTGGGAAGCCACTGATGCAGGACACAGGGAGGGATGCCATGTGTGACATAGGGAGGGATGTCATGTGGTACATATGGTTGGAATAATATGGGACACATGTAGGATGGGATCCATGTGGGTCATAGCATGGGATGCCATGTGGGACATATGGTGGAATGCCATGTGGGACATATGGTGGAATATGCCATGTGAGACACTGTGTGGTGGAATGCCATGTGGGAGATATGGTGGAATGCCCTGTGGGACATATGATGGAATGCCACGTGGGACATGGGATGTCATGTGGGACATGGGGTAGGATGCCATGTGGGAGATATGGTGGAATGCCATGTGGGACATGGGGTGGGATGCCATGTAGGAGATATAGTGGAATGCCATGTGGGACATGGGATGGGATGTCGTGTGGGACATGGGGTAGAATGCCATGTGGGACATGGGGTGGGATGCCATGTGGGACATGGTGGGATGCCATGTGGGACATGGGGTGGGATGCCATGTGGGACATGGGGTGGGATGCCATGTGGGAGATATGGTGGAATGCCATGTGGGACATGGGATGGGATGTCGTGTGGGACATGGGGTAGGATGCCATGTGGGACATGGAGTGGGATGCCATGTGGGACATGGGGTGGGATGCCATGTGGGACATGGAGTGGGATGCCATGTGGGAGATATGGTGGAATGCCCTGTGGGACATATGATGGAATGTTATGTGGGACATGGGATGTCATGTGGGACATGGGGTGGGATGCCATGTAAGAGATATGGTGGAATGCCATGTGGGTCATAGGATGGGATGCCCTGTGGGACATATGATGGAATGCCATGTGGGACATGGGTGGGATGCCATGTGGGACATGGATGGGATGCCATGTGGGACATGGGGTGGGATGCCATGTGGGACATGGGGTGGGATGCCATGTGGGACATGGAGTGGGATGCCATGTGGGAGATATGGTGGAATGCCCTGTGGGACATGGGATGTCATGTGGGACATGGGGTGTCATGTGGGACATGGGGTGGGATGCCATGTGGGAGATATGGTGGAATGCCATGTGGGACATGGGATGGGATGTCGTATGGGACATGGGGTAGTGGGACATGGGGTGGGATGCCATGTGGGACATGGAGTGGGATGCCATGTGGGACATAGGGTGGGATGCCATGTGGGACATGGGGTGGGATGCCATGTGGGAGATATGGTGAAGTGACATGTGGACATGGGATGGGATGTCGTGTGGGACATGGGGTAGGATGCCATGTGGGACATGGAGTGGGATGCCATGTGGGACATGGGGTGGGATTCCATGTGGGACATGGGGTGGGATGCCATGTGGGACATGGGGTGGGATGCCATGTGGGACATGGGGTGGGATGCCATGTGGGACATGGGGTGGGATGCCATGTGGGACATGGGGTGGGATGCCCTGTGGGACATGGGGTGGGATGCCATGTGGGACATGGGGTGGGATGCCATGTGGGACATAGGATGCCATGTGGGACTTAAGTGTGAGATGCCATTTTTATAATTGGCCGGATCATATGATATGGGTGTCAATTTGCATGGACATGCGAACCATGACAGTATTTACCGTTCTAGTGTATTGTATTTTCGTGTAGAACACGTAATGCCTTGAACTTCCATTCCTACTCAGAAGCTTTGTTGAAGTTTATATTTCATTTCATTTCAATTATTTAACAAAGGTCAGCCAATGCAGAACTTATTGAGCATGTCCTATTGTCCTGTAACACTCTGCTATTATGTCTTTATCATTCCCTACTTGGTTTTGATTAACTTTCTTTTCTTGAATTAGAATTCTCAGACGTACATATTCCAGTGGAGAGCCATGCTGTGTTTATGTAAACTTGCACATTCCAAGACCATAGAGGAAGTGTCTGGAGAAACTATGCAGAGCATGAGGTATGGCTTCTTTCAACTTTTCTTACCTCTCAGTCGAGACATTCTGAAATGTGTGAAACACAGGTCCCCTTTCCTGTGTTGATACGACAAGGGTTACCACCCTTGTCAGACTGAAATAAAGTGAAGCACAGGTCCCTCTCTGTGTTGATCCAACAAGGGTTGCTATTAACCCATCCCTCGTTCATGACCGCTGGCAAAGCTCATGGGACTCCCAAATTGATAACAAACTCCACATCATCCAGCCCACCATTCCGATCAATCCCACCATCCACAGCCTCTCTCGTGTCAGCAAAGTTCCTGATACCCGTCTTAGAATAGGTCACACCCACCTCACTCACTCCCACCTCCTTATTGGCTCCCCCAACCCCTCTGCAACAATTGCCTTGGTACCCTCACAGTCCATCACATTCTTCTTACTTGCCCCCTGTACAATCTTCCCAGAGCTTCCCTTGCTCCCCACAACTCAATTGCCGAGTTCTTCCAGAAAAAACCTTTGGATGAAATTATCTCCTTCCTTCATCATGCTTCCCTCCATATTTAGTCCTCCTCTCCCACCTACTTTGTATTTTCTTTATCCATGCACCTCTCTCAATCCCAGCTTCCTGACTTTTACTTCTTGTATTTCTCTCAATCTCCCCGTTTTCTTTCCTTCCTACCTCTAGAATGATCTAACCTCTTAGGCACAATTTTACCCTCATTGTCGTGGTGCCGTTAAGCCCTCATCAAAGAAACAAACAAACAAACTTGTCAGTCTGAAATTTAGTGAAGCGCTGGTCCCCTTTCTGGTTGTGTAGATCAAAAAGTTCTCTCCAAATAAAAAATGTGGCAGAGGATTATTATTTGATTGAGTCCTGAACAAACACTTCAACCAAATACCCAAGAAATGGAATGAATCAATGGAGGTTATATGGAACAAATTTAGTTGGTCGTTGGTTTTGGTATGGACTGAGCATGAAATGGATGTGGGAAAATCTTCATACTGACGATGTCAACACTTTACTAGGACTAAATACGTCTGCATTATTGTTTCTTTCAGACAAAAGTTGAATACTCTGAAATACCTGAGTGAGCTGGAGGGGTTGAGCTTCAAGTTGGACATAGAAGCATTTGAGAAGTCAAACAAACGGGGCTTGGTCCAGGGGCTGTGGAGGAACCACAAGCATGAACCAAAGGTGAGGTTAAGTGCAGCAAGATCTTGCATGGTTATTGATTATTAGAGTTGGTATAAAACAAATTCTTGCTAACATTCCCAGTTTTAACCATCTCATGAACCACATCTCGTTATGTAACAACATTATTATTATTATTATTATGTAGATGCTTATATAGCGCTTATATTGAGAACAAAACTAAGCGCTTTACATTATTGGTTAAAAAGGTGTGTTTTCAATTGCTTCTTGAAATTGATAATGTCACTTGCAGACTTACTTAACTTAAACCCTCCCACACATATTCTCCACTGAATAATAATAACGTGAAGTGCTTGTATAACGCTTTTCAAAACTCAGCCTTCTCAAAGCACTTGACAAAGACGTCACCTCTTCACTCAAACCTAGACCGTTCTCAAGTCCCCAGAGACTATGCTAAACAAGGTCAACACCTTGGTGCAGCCAATAATGGTGTAACATGTCACCAACCACAGTATTACCATGCTCTATCCTCTTTATGCCAAGCGTCAGACGAGGAAGCAGCAGGTGCCATTTTTAAAGTCTGTGGTATAACCCGACCTAGGATCGAACCCGGGACCCTCCTGCTAAAAGACAGATGCTCTACCACCTGAGCCCCAAGCAGATAATTAAGACAATATTAAGATTTACTGTTACCTCTACTTGTTTTATCTACTCCAACTTTCCTTTTCTCACTGTGAGAAAATTAGGTGATACTAATTAGGTGATACTAATTAGGTGATTTGCATATCAATAGATTTTAATGCAAATGTTTAATTGTAAATGATAACTTGAGATAGGAATGAACTACATCCACGATACTTAGTGAAGAACTAAGGTACCTTTTAAATGAGCGTGAAAAGGGGTGTTGTGTGTGCATACTAATTAGCTAATTTACATAATAAAGACAAGTTTTATTTTCAATTTCTCAGACTGTTTCATGTATGATCATGAAAAGTGGGTTGATATTTGAATATCAAATGCTCTATCTTTACGATAAGTTTCAGGGTCATTTATGCATACTAATTAGGTGATTTGCATATCAATGGCTTTTAATGAAAATGTTGAACTGTAAGTCATAACCTGAGATAGGAATGAAGTACATTCACAATATTTGGCACAGAGGTAAAGAAGTAAGGTACCTTTGAAATGAGCATGAAAGGGGGTGTTGTGTTTGCATACTAATTAGCTAATTTACATAATAAAGACAAGTATTATTTTCAATTTCTCAGACTGTTTTATGTATGATCATGAGAAGTGGCTTGATATTTGAATATCAAATGCTCTATCTTTACAATAAGTTCCAGGGTCATTTATGCATACTAATTAGGTGATTTGCATATTAATGGATTTTAATAAAAATGTTTAACTAAGTCATAGCTTGAGATAGGAATGAAGTACATCCACAATACTTAGCATAGAGGTAAATAAGTAAGGTACCTTTGAAATAAGCATGAAAGGGGGTGTTGTGTATGCATACTAATTAGCTAATTTACATAATAAAAACAAGTATTATTTTCAATTTCCCAGACTGTTTCATGTATGATCATGAAAAGTGGGTTGATATTTGAATATCAAATGCTCATATCTTAGGGATTCTTTTCCCAAGTCATAGAATTTCAGGGATTTTTTTTCTTGAAATCTCAGGCTCATGTCTGCTCACAATATCTCCCTCGTTATTTATATTCTAACATTTCAAACTTATAACCTTTATATTTGGTTCTAACTATGCTCCACCTCATGCAGACACCATCTGCGTATCTTTTGATATAAGATGTCACCTCAGCTGACATCATTAAACGAACCTCGAAATATTCCGCCATCTTGATGTCAAATTTCAATTAATGTCTGAACTTCTTCCCCCATATTAAGTGTAAAACAATTCAGAAATGGCAATGTTTTTTTCATATAAATGACATATGCTAGCACCATGTATGTGGTATTGAATAACAGCTTGATTTTAAGTTGATGCTGTTGAGTTCCTGCCATCATATTTCCTATTGTTGATACAATTTTTTATGTTCATTTAAGTTGTATTCAATCAGATTTTATTTAATAACTTTTTATTTATTTGTCTATTTTTTGCTAGCATTGTCTTCCTGCAAAAATCTGCATCAATGCTGTGCTTACAACAATTTGAAGTATATGACCTTTTTTCCAGGCCTGTGATTTAATTTCACTGTGCTCTAACAAACTTTAATTCTGGTTATTTTCAATAGGCTTTGCGTCTGATTGCAGAAATCTGTTTGGATTATTCCATCCAGGATCCAGCGTTGTGGGGCTCAGTGCTGCAGCAAATGTTGAAATTATACATGGTAAGAAATCTTTCAATCTTGTGCCAAGTTTTGACTATTTTGTTGTAATTTCACAGGAAATTCATAATTCCCTCGTGTTAAGGTTATAAGATTCCTTAGAACAACTTTTAATGCTTGTGATTCTGGGAAATTTTGTTCCATTTGGAGCAAATTTCGATGAAAAAATGTGGATGACCTTAATTTTGTTTACTTTTCAAAATTTGTAGACATAATTCCGAGGAAGATAGATCAAATTTCAGAAAAGTTAATATTTTTACCAGTGCTCCCGAAAAAAGGGTTAGCTATGTCACCTCATATCAAAACAAATGGCTGATTTGAACATTTATCAAAGGCAATTAATGTCTTTGAGTTACGAAACAAGCCACACCCACCATAACAATGCGGTAACTAGGTGGGGCAAACAAACCTCAAATCTGCAATCGTGCATGACCAATGCATTGACATTTAGATGTTCGCGAGGCCTGCCGAAAGCTTTGATCCATTTATGGCACTTCTCCGGATCTTTAGAGTTTTTAGCAAAAGGAATAAAAAAAATCAGTTTTCTAACTGTTCTGGGTAACAACAATCTGATTTACAAAGCCTGCAGCGGGCATGTAAGAGTGATTTTTGTTCACCATTTTGTTGTCGTTCAGTCTGTGTGTGCAGAAATTTGGTTTGTGCAGTAAATTGCATTGACTACATGAGCGTGCACCACTAGCTAGCTGTACTGTACCAGTACCGCGTAGGATGTTTGCCCCACTTAGTTATGCAGATTTTGTTGCTAGGCAAATTCATGCGGTGATTGGTTAAAAAAGCTGTCTATCATCTAACTCAGACAGGTTATTTGTTGGCCTATATCTGCTCTGCCATACCCTCTCTCTTATGTTGAACACTTGAACACAATGCTGAACAATCCTTCTCGTGAGGGAAATTCTGCAGGACCTTTGATATCGATTTGACCTTTACAATTTACTACGACGATGACGAATGAATGCACAATTATAATGACTGGGTTGCTACGTGCATAGATCAGCGATAGCAAATGCCATCCCTGTAGCGCTTAACGCCACCCGGACGAGAATACATGTACTATGTACCGACACCATAGCATCCAATGTCCACGGCCTTTAATAACCTGTTGTTGTGCACTGGTGTGTCTACCCCAACCCAGGGCCTCACGGTCTGTAGGCAAGTAAAATAAGCGCCACACCAAAGTAGGTTGACCAATTTACTTAAACTTTTTATTTCTTTTTATCTGACCAGTTTGATGATTTACGTGTTATTCTTGTGGTGCTCACCCGTGTGTCCAACTTTGGAGGGATCCCATCATTGTCTGCCATCTGGTGGGGGGTTCTTTGTGCCCCATTCATGACAGGTGAGTTGTTTAATACACACAAGCAATAATTATGCTATGGAAGAAACTTGTTAGGTTATGTACACTTATTTCAGTTATTTTTGCTACAATCCTCTTCTTGAAAAAAAGTTTTTGTCTTTGATGTTTGAAAAATCCACTTTTAGTTTCCGAAAAGAGTTTGAATATCTTTTATTGAATGTAAAATTTGTAAGAGAAAAGAATAGAGCTAATGCTTTTTATGTAATTCTTACAAAAATTCTTACAAAAGTTCTGAATTTCATAAATTGAAATAGAAGAAAACATCCATTCCACTTAGATGTTGATTTGTGGTATGGTTAAACTTAAAGAGGCAGTGTCATCTCAAAACAAATTGCAATGACGTCAGTATGTACATGGCACGTACTTATACATACAGTATTACAATCGTTCAGAGAAGCATATATTATACATTGGGTGTGAAGAGTTAGGTACATGCACTGTAGCACATACAGTATGTATGTGTGGTAACCTGACATGGCAGAGTTGAACAGAGCTGTACAATTTCGTCGTTATTTCAATCATAGAGCTACTAACTGAAATTAACTCAGTTAATAGCTCCAAGTTTTAATTCAAATGAGGGGGAAAGACGAAGAAAAACTGTTGCCTGGACCAGATTCGAACCTGTTAGTATACATTTGGCACAGAAGCAAATCGCCCAAGTCCACCTTATCCACTCGGCCACATCAACTCTCGAACGTGAATGTTGCTGTATTATATAGTGTGAAATATGATCAAAAGAGGCGCCTACAGTAATTGGTTGAAATTTGAACTAATCAACAACTTAGAACTGAATGTCCTTATGCCGATATTGCACCTTTAGGAATCAGGTAGAGGATCAAAATAATAGTAAATTTGCGTAAGAAAGTAAAGGGGTTTTTCCATTCATACCTCACAAATATGTAAATTAAGACCTTAAACATTTGTAAAGCTGTTAAAATCAGCACTCGTTCATTTGTTATTTTATGGTTTTGGTAAAGATGTTAAAACGACTACTCTTTCATTTGTTATTTCATGGTTTTTGTAAAGCTGTTAAAACGACCACTCTTTCATTTGTTATTTCATGGTTTTAGCAGGTAAAGATGTTATAATGACCACTCTTTCATTTGTTATTTCATGGTTTTAGTAAAGATGTTAAAACGACCACTCTTTCATTTGTTATTTCATGTTTTTTTTAAAGCTGTTAAAATCACCACTCTTTCATTTGTTATTTCATGGTTTTTGTAAAGCTGTTAAAATCACCACTCTTTCATTTGTTATTTCATGGTTTTTTTAAAGCTGTTAAAATCACCACTCTTTCATTTGTTATTTCATGGTTTTTTTAAAGCTGTTGAAATCACCACTCTTTCATTTGTTATTTCATGGTTTGTGTAAAGCTGTTAAAATCACCACTCTTTCATTTGTTATTTCATGGGTTTTTTCAAGTTAAAGGTGATTGTAGCCTGTATAAAATTAAAGACATTTAAATAGAAATAAAACATTGATGGATGGAAATGGACAGTTAATGATATAAGTCATAATATTAGGCAATGCCAATTTATGTACCATGGTACAATACTAATATCATAAATTTCATATTCTACCCTGTAGTGCGTTCACCACTTGGACCAGTTGAAGAGAGAGAGTGCCAAAAGTCCTTGCAACTTTTACAAAGGTAGAGACAGCAACAAAACATATTTATTTCAAATGATACCTCACCTTCTGAGCTATAACTATGCAATCTGGTTTCCCAGACATGATTCACTGTAACAGTCTAGCAAGTGAAAAACACTCCCGACATATGAAAGTATATACATTTAATAATAGATTGGCTTCATAGGTGGATTTATAATTCATCATATACAGTGTATGCAGCAAGATAAACAACGTGATGAAAATGTTATATTACTTAGTTCACCTCGAAAAGGCCTTGTCTGAAGGTAATTGAGGTATTAAAGAAACTTAAGTACTGCCAAGGTATGCAATAAAGAGCTGGTGAAAAGCTCTTAATATTAAAAATTACACAAACAGTTTTAGCGTTGTATTAAGAACATCTGCTGTAAAGAAGTGAGATTTTAATGCGTGATGATGTCTGGACCTGGGTGGTGTCAGAGAGAGTAGCTACATTTAAAGTTTAGGTGGTATTAAACGGTGAATCAGATCTGGGAAGCCAGATTGCATATTTTATAGCACAGAAGGTAAGTATATTTGTACCCCGGCTATTCAAGGGGGTGATTCTTCTTAAAGAAATATACCCATGATTTTTTATCTGTAATTATATGAAAGAGGACAATTAAAGAAATAAATTGGTGAAAACTTATTTAGATTTTTTTTTTTTCTGTGTAGGAGTTACCACATTTTTAAAGGTTCCCACTGTGTGTTGAAAAGTGACTGGTGCATTAAGTTTAATTCCAATAGTGTGATGTCATAGCTCCACTCAAAACAATAACCTCCTTTTTTGAAAGAATGGGGAAAAATTCTCTCAGGTAAACTGGTGGAAGGTTTTTTTTTTTGCATTGTATAGTATTAACTCTAACAAAAAGTACAGGTATGCGTTTGAGCTACACTTTCACTGTTTAATGTCCAACAAACAAAGATAATAATAAAATGGAAATTTTAACAATTATATTTCACTACTTGTGAATAATTTTGATCATGAATGTGAAGATAAGAAATCCAACTGTTTTTTTAAATGACTTCTTGAGACCTGTAACATGGTCTTAATATACCATCAAGATCCGTGTAATGTTTTTTACAGGTAGCAACCCTTTACATTCTATTGAAAATTATAATTTTAGCAGCTAGAATATTAACCCTGATTTGTTTTCAGTTGTCCTGTTGTTCACGACATTGATGTAGTGAGCCTGCACAAGAAGTTTCTCAAGCTGGAGATGCTGCCGGAGGCCTTGACTTGTCTCTTGCACATTGCTGATGTGGACAGCAAGCACAATCACATCCAGGTAAAGAGATGATGCGTTATATTTTCACAGGTTGTAGGACTAATAAGTAAGGACTTATACACTTCAAGGATAGACTGTCTTCAAATTTTGTACAAAGCTTGTTTAGTTTCCAAGAATAACAATCAATGTTGCTGGATTGTTTTAAAGAAATAATTCTGTGATTTTTGAGCAGATGACAATTAAAGAAACAAATATGTGCAGAAACCTTCACACCGTGTTGATATCTTAATCTGTTTGGGGCATTTCAAAGCCCTGTTTTGCTCAAAAATTGCACAATTTCAGTCTTCTAGCAGTTATAGCATTAGTATGGCAAGCTAGAAGCTCTGGGTCAATTGCTGGTGGATCTTCTTTCACCAGTTCTTCAAAACTAAACTGATTTATCAAATGGCTGTAGTTATTTCTACCTAATCCTTAGCTGCTAAGAAAGGAATATAACATACCCGATCATTCAAACCATATTTATTAAATAAATAAATGCATAAAAAATGAAATTACATGATAATAAGAAATCTAGATTCTCTATATAGAGATTTACCGCTGTACTAGGGTTTTACCATATTCACTCTCTCTACAGAAATTTTTCATGAAGATTCAGCCGAAGGAAGTTTTAGATAAACTTGAGCATAAGAAGGATAGTCAATACAGTCTTCCAGAATCCGCCATGGTGAGTATTCATCTCTAGGAGTCCTATTTGCAAGCTCAGCGATTAAAGTCAAGCTTGGCTATTCAAGCTCGGCTATTCAAGCTCTGCTATTCAAGTTCGGCTATTCAAGCTCGGCTATTCAAGCTCGGCTATTCAAACTCTGAGATTCAAGCTTTGTTATTCAAGCTCGGCTATTTAAGCTTGGCCATTCAAGCTCTAGTAACATACAAACAAACAAAAACTTCAAGCTTCTCCCAAATAACAAATCAACTTTCTCTTCTTTTATACCATCAAGTTTTGTAATAAAATATTTCAATGTAAAATTTACTTCTGCCTTCATGCATTACAAATGGAAATCAAGAACATAGCAATCATTTTGACACTTTCATGTGAAAAAACCCAGAACTTATCTGGTTAAAATTTTGATCTTGATTTTATGAGTAAAGGAGAGTGAGATAAGATGATATTCCATTCGCACATGCTTATTTTTCTTAGTATACATATGTTACTGCATGCACGAACGGGATCTCAAGCCTTGAGCGATTTATAAGAAAAAGCTGTTTAAGGGGCTTTGTAACCTTTTCTTCCTATTTTTTTAGAAGTTTGATTTCAATTCATTCATGCCTTGTGATACTTCATATGCACCCTGCCAATTCATTCATGCCTTGTGATACTTCATATGCACCCTGCATGTGAAGCAACAATTTTACAGCCATCGAAGTTCATTTTATTCAATTTTCATATCCATATCCTATCATTAAGTTATCTGGTATTCAGCTCTATCACACCCATGTCAGTTTTCTACATTTCTGAGATCAGGTAGGTATCTGAGCTCCGATGCATACCTGAACTTGGCTAGGTATCTGAGCTCCGATAGGTATCTGAGCTCCGATACGTATCTGAGCTCCGATACGTATCTGAGGTCAGGTAGGTATCTGAACTGAGGCAAGTATCCGAGCTCAGGTAGGTATCCGGGCTCAGGTAGGTATCCGAGCTCAGGTAGGTATCCGAGCTCAGGTAGGTATCCGAGCTCAGGTAGGTATCCGGGCTCAGGTAGGTATCCGAGCTCCGGTAGGTATTCGAGCTCAGGTAGGTATCCGAGCTCAGAGCTCCGATAGGTATCCTAGCTCCGTTAGGTATCATAAGAGCTCAGATACCTATTGGAGCTCAGATCAAATGTATTTGGTGATACACCACTGAGAAGTTACTCTGGATGCCTATAGACTTCTTTGATCATGCCTGGCCAGACTCACATTTTTCAAGGTTGCAGTTAAGAGACTTATCTTACAGTTTCTTCTGTTGCTTCTTTCCAGATTCGTGAACTGATTCAGAATTTTGCAGAGAAACCTTGAGTCATGCTCTAGTTTCATAATGGAGGTAAATAAACTGAAGAGAAGATAATCAAGTTGTCCATTCTTGTTTCCTGATTTGAACAACATTCAAGATACTGGTAAATCCATCTGAACAATAGGGTCGGTGCTTATCCCCGGTTTCCTTGGCGTTAGCAGATATGAGAGCACATACATGACAGGACACCAGTCCATCATAGGTTAACTCTCCAGCAATACTGGTACTCATTTTACAGTTGAGTGGACTGGAGCAAGTTGAGTCCAGTGTTTTCTTCACATACTGCAGGGCTTGCAGCGAGAATCCAACCAGATACCTTTCACATACTGAGCCACTGCACCTTCAAGAAATTGTACATAACTATATTGCTGTTAACTTTTGAAGTCAGCTACCACCTTTTGATAAAAACGGATGACAATTTTGTGAGTCGCTGCTCATTGCAAGTAATTAACATGGGGATAAGCATGAACCTATGGGACACACAAGAATGGAGCTCCATACTTTTGGACATAAGGTACATGTGAAAACTTGTGCTTTGGCCACATGATGTACCCTGCATGTGAAATCAAGTGGTGTGGGGTCCCAGGGGGTGGGTGAGTTCCAGAGGTACGGGTGAGTTCATGCGGTGGGGTGGGTTCCCAGGGGGTGGTGTGGAGTCCCAGGGTGAGAGGTCTCCTCATGATTGCCATGTATCTGAAAATGATTGTGCCAAAAGTCTTCTGGAGAGTGATGTCACAATCTCACCCATTTGCATTTCTTTGAAATTAATTGAATACAATATTTTTTTCAAATCTTTTTCACCAGACTGCTTTTTTAACCTACTACCTAATGATTACGAGACATCTCAAAAAATATGCAAAAGGTCTTGACAAAATTATACAAATCTTTTAATAATTTTTTTATTATTGAAATACATGTTTAAAGGACGGATATTTTGATTGTTTCCAATACTCTGCCCTAATACTTTTAAGTGTTTTATGTTTAATAACATGATATGTGATGTAAAGTATACATTGGTGGAGACAGTTTGTAACATGATGTATATGAAATATTTATTGAAATGATTCAATGTGTAGAATAAGTACAATGAAGAACAAAGAATAAATGCAGTTGGCTGTTTTTTGTGAATATATATTCATTTAAAAAATTGCCAAGTTTGATTAAGTCTGGTGGTCGACCACACCCAGACAAAATTATGCAACAGGTCTTGACAAGCAATCATAACTACATAATAGAGATACATTACTCATCCTTGGTATTGTCTAGTGGATGTCTAATGTCCACGATATTTTATTCCTATTTCAAAAATTGGGATAAACGTTGCTTTTTTTTTTTTTTTTTTGCCTAAAAAACACACAACTAAATTGCCCTCAGAAGTGGGCTAAATTTGAACAGTTCGTCATGGGAGGGGGGTCCAGGACCTTCTCAGATGCCCTCACTCTTTTAATGCTTGCTATGCCACTGGGAGTAACAAACACAATATGGCAGCATACCAGAGCCCACATATCAGATATCCCAGAACAAACAATTTAAGGCTGCAATTAACTCCCATGTGTTTGCCATACAATAAAAATCCCATGTGCACCAGTGATATACCAATTCCACTACAAATTAGGGCAATTAAACAGATCTGAAATAATGCAGGTAAGTACTAAATAAACTTTCTGAGGCTTCAAACATATATGGTTCAAAAACCAACTTTCTATCAAGGTCTGACTGAGAGTGGCAATCAATGAAAATGTTTTTAATGTTAGACATTTATATGCAAACATTGATATGATTGAAAATGTACAACAAAGAGCAACAAAGCAAATTCCTGGATTAAAAGATGTATTATATAAAGAGAGATGAGGAAAATTGGATTTACCTACATTTTTCAAACAAGTCCATGGGGATATGATTGAAGTTGCTAAAATTTTATCTGGCAGGTATGATGAGGAAATATCAAATGTTATACTCCTAATACAAGACTCGCTCACTCATGGGCAGTCAAAACATTTTCAAAAGAAGACAAATTTTAAACATCAGAAAGAATTGTTGTTGTTGGTTTATAAAACCATGTATCTAAATCTACCATGTAAAGTTATTGAACACCAAGTACTCAGGCCTTCGAGAGAAGGCTGGATAAATTTTGGGACACTTAGCCAATGAAATATAATTATCTTGCAAACATCCAGACAACAACTTAAAATTAGACGATTTACAAGAAGAGCTGGTACAGAGGTGCCTTCTACCAGAAGAGGATCTGTAAGAATTGATTAAGATGGTTAAGGGCCACTCTCTTTAACATTATGTGTGTGACCAGCCAGAGAAGGGCCCAGTGGATCCCAGGGCCCAGTGGATCCCAGGGCTCCACTGGGCCCTTCTCTGTATTGAGAGAAGCATTCAATCTCAAATTTGTAGTGCTTGAAGTTTTAATATTATTTACTGTATACTAGTGGGGACCATTCTGGTAGTGACCTTGGGTTACATGAACTACCAGATCAACTGATGACATCACAAACTTGCATATTTTCTTGAATATGTAAACCTAAACATTTAACAAGATCAATTATCAATTTTTACCCGATTTTAGTACGAATTAACCTCTCTAGAGTAAGTTGATTGACAGCTTTTTTAAGCAATCGCTGCGAGAATTTGCCTAGCAACAAAATCTGCATAACTAAGTGGGGAAAAAATCCTATGCGGTACTGGTACAGTACAGCTAGAGCGGTGTGCGCTTATGCAGTCAATGCAATATACTGCACAAAACAAACTTCTGCACACACAAGACTTGAGTGACAACAAAATGGTGGACAAAAATTATACCTATGGGCTTTGTAAATTCCATTCCTGTACCCAGAACGGTTAGCAAATAGAATTTGGTTTATTCCTCTTGCTGAAAACTCTTAACATCAGTAAGAACTGCCATAAGTGGGTCAAAGTTTGCGGCAGGCCACATGAAGGTTTTGTTTGTCTCGCCTAGTATGGTGGGTGTGGCCTATTTTGTAACTTTTTTTCATTATTTTAAGACAATCTAGTTAATGTTTCCTTTGGTATCACTAGTTCTTAACAAAAAACGTTGCATGCAGTAAATGTATATTTGTTCACAATGAAATTGAAGGTACAAAGAAAGGTGTGTTCATGTACATAATCACATTAATGTTCATAAACACCAATTGTCCAAAGCACATTGCTATCTATTCTCTACTCTGTCACCAAACTCCAATAATGTGATACAAGAACAAATAAAGTGCATTCACATCAATTATGACATTCATAAACAACAAGTTTTGTACACAACACTTTGCCATAATATTTTCTATGATAGAACAGATATCAAACTGAATCAGACAAACTTGGGTCACCCTCCAAAAGCAGCACCTGTCACCTGTTCCCCGATGATGCGTTAATACTAACCCCCTGCAGACTCTGCAGTGCCGTACTGCAAGCTTTAATCAACTCGCACAACTGAATACTGAATTCAACCGACGAAGTTCTCTCAAGTTCACGGGTGGCCCAAGATAACTTTCTGGTGACAATACCCAAAGAATTGAGCACAACTTCTGCAGGGGCTGTAGTCACACTTGGCATCTCTACCCTGAATTGACTTTCCATTGAAGAGGTGGGAACGGATTTCTGAGGGACCACCATGTTTCTAGAGAATTCTGATGAAGGTTGTAGAAACCTGGGAGAAACCTGACCTGGTGATGATGGTGGAGCTTGCTCCAAGAGGAGCGTATCCCTTTGTGGTACCACGTTGGAGAAGGAAGCAGCTGAGCATTCTCCTTCTTGGACCTGTGAATGAGCTGCTTCCTCGCTCAGGGCTGTCAAGAATAAGAAACAATTGATGCAAAATTGTTCTCTTCTGTTTGGTTTATGAATCCTATCTACCGATGAGCCAAGATAGTTTGATGGCCATTTTTTACTCCAGAATGATCAGATGTTCTCCTTAAAATAATTTGGCAGGGGATTAAAAAAGAATGGATTTACAAATAGAAGAAAACCAAAAGGTGTGCCCATTCATATTTTAGACCTTGAAATTCAGAAACTGTAAAATGGCAGAAGGTTGATAGCAACGTTTTTGATAAGACTTTCAAAACATTTGGCTAATAATGCCTCTATACACATCCATAGATAATTCAAATGCTTCAAGCAAATGTGCGTTTTTTTTCCCTGTTTGTGAAAGGTAGGTAAAATATCAAGATCACCCCCATGTTGATTTTGCAATCCTCCCAGAGTAATGTTAGAGGTTTCAAATCCCTTTCTTTCTCCAACATAGACAGCGTCCAAATATTTGGGAAACCAAATGGATTTTAATGTTAACATACAAAAGGTAAAGGGTCCAAGTGAACTTGATAACAATATTTCTGAAAAAGTGGAGGGTCTGTACCCCATTCCTCCCCACCCCAAATAACAAGGTTTGACTTCCACCCATCCCCTTTCTCGCACAATAATTAAATCTACTTTTATAAATAAAGTCTACTCCTCCCCACCCCAAATCACAAGGTTTGACTTCCATCCATCCCCTTTCTCGCACAATCATCAAATCTACTTTTATAAATAGTCTATTCCTCCTCACCCCAAATTACAAGGTTTGATCCATCCCCTTTCTCTCACATTAATTAAATCTACTTCTATAAATAGTCTATTCCTCCTCACCCCAAATCACAAGGTTTGACTTCCACCCATCCCTTTCTCGCACATTAATTCAATCTACTTTTATAAATAAAGTCTACTCCTCCCCACCCCAAATCACAAGGTTTGACTTCCATCCATCCCCTTTCTCGCACAATCATCAAATCTACTTTTATAAATAGTCTATTCCTCCTCACCCCAAATTACAAGGTTTGATCCATCCCCTTTCTCGCACAATCATCAAATCTACTTTTATAAATAGTCTATTCCTCCTCACCCCAAATTACAAGGTTTAATCCATCCCCTTTCTCTTTAACAATCATCAAATCTACTTTTATAAATAGTCTATTCCTCCTCACCCCAAATTACAAGGTTTAATCCATCCCCTTTCTCGCACAATCATCAAATCTACTTTTATAAATAGTCTATTCCTCCTCACCCCAAATTACAAGGTTTGATCCATCCCCTTTCTCTCACATTAATTAAATCTACTTTTATAAATAGTCTATTCCTCCCCACCTCAAATCACAAGGTTTGACTTCCACCCATCCCCTTTCTCTCACATTAATTAAATCTACTTTTATAAATCAAGTCTACTCCCCACCTCAAATCACAAGGATTGACTTCCACCCATCCCCTTTCTTGCAAATTAATTAACTTTACTTTTAAAAATTATTACAAAAACATGCCTCATATCAATAACTTACAAAAGGAAATACTAAGGTTGCTTTGTATTATATCACAAAATTTGCATTAAAAAAATTGAAAATTGAGGTGCTTTAAAATGGTCCATGTTTACCCAATTTTTTTGCTGCCATGATGCTTTTTGCTAGATTTTCAAGCCATTTAGCTAATTATTGTTGCCTCTACATGTCCATGTATCTTTAACCTAGGTTACTCTTACCTGGATCATCCTTTGCATGTTCCGTGTCCAGTTCATTGCAGGCAACACAATATGTCTTCTTCTGTCTGTCTTGCAAAAGTATTGTCTACAAAGGGTAAAAAACAATTTGGCTCTTGATTTTCAGCACTCCAGTCTCGCAAAAACGCGTACTTAATAGACCTTTCTAAACCTAGATTAGGCGAACATGATTTCTTCAGTACTTTGACCAATCAACTGCGGAGGAAATGAATTTGTTTGATGGGTACAGTATGCGGAGCACATTCATGATTAGTACAGTATGTGGAGCACATTCATGATTGGTACAGTATGTGGAGCACATTCATGATTGGTACAGTATATGGAGCACATTCATGATTAGTACAGTATGTGGAGCATTCATGATTGGTACAGTATGTGGAGCACATTCATGATTGGTGCAGTATGTGGAACACATTCATGATTGGTACAGTATGTGGAGCACATTTATGATTGGTGCAGTATGTGGAACACACTCATGATTGGTATAGTATGTGGAGCACATTCATGATTGGTATAGTATGTGGAGCACATTCATGATTGGTACAGTACGTGGAGCACATTCATGATTGGTACAGTATGTGAAGCACATTCATGATTGGTACAGTATGTGGAGCACATTCATGATTGGTATAGTATGTGGAGCACATTCATGATTGGTACAGTATGTGGAGCACATTTATGATTGGTACAGATGTGGAGCACATTCATGATTGGTACAGTATGTGAAGCACATTCATGATTGGTACAGTATGTGGAGCACATTCATGATTGGTACAGTATGCGGAGCACATTCATGATTGGTACAGTATGTGGAGCACATTCGTGATTGGTACAGTATGCGGAGCACATTCATGATTGGTACAGTATGTGAAGCACATTCATGATTGGTACAGTATGTGAAGCACATTCATGATTGGTACAGTATGTGGAGCACATTCATGATTGGTACAGTATGTGAAGCACATTCATGATTGGAACAGTATGTGAAGCACATTCATGATTGGTACAGTATGTGGAGCACATTCATGATTGGTACAGTATGTGAAGCGCATTCATGATTGGTACAGTATGTGGAGCACATTCATGATTGGTACAGTATGCGGAGCACATTTATGATTGGTACAGTATGTGGAGCACACACATGATTGGTACAGTATGTGGAGCACATTTATGATTGGTACAGTAAGTGGAGCACATTCATGATTGGTACAGTATGTGAAGCACATTCATGATTGGTACAGTATGTGGAGCACATTCATGGCTGGTACAGTATGTGGAGCACATTCATGATTGGTACAGTATGTGGAGCACATTCATGATTGGTTCAGTATGTGGAGCACATTCATGATTGGTACAGTATGTGAAGCACATTCATGATTGGTACAGTTTGCGGAGCACATTCATGATTGGTACAGTATGTGGAGCACATTCATGATTGGTACAGTATGTGAAGCACATTCATGATTGGTGCAGTATATGGAGCACATCCATGATTGGTACAGTATGTGAAGCACATTCATGATTGGTACAGTATGTGAAGCACATTCATGATTGGCACAGTATGTGGAGCACATTCATGATTGGTACAGTATGTGAAGCACATTCATGATTGATACAGTATGTGGAGCACATTCATGATTGGTACAGTATGTGGAGCACATTCATGATTGGTACAGTATGTGGAGCACATTCATGATTGGTACAGTATGTGGAGCACATTCATGATTGGTACAGTATGCGGAGCACATTTATGATTGGTACAGTATGTGGAGCACATTCATGATTGATACAGTATGTGAAGCACATTCATGATTGGTAAAGTATGTGGAGCACATTCATGATTGGTACAGTATGTGGAACACATTCATGATTGGTACAGTAAGTGGAGCACATTCATGTGTTTCAACTTCTTTTGCCTATTATGCTAAGTACACTGTGTTCCTCTTTTGATTTCACTAAATATGTTAAAATAATAATAAAACCTCAATTTTGAAACTACTTCATTTCCATGATTCTGGTTTTAGGGACTTTCATATTGCCTTTAAAAAGTCTTTGTTTTAAGGTCTATGGATGTGTTATATAATAAGCCTATTAGAGTTTTATCCGAGTCACTGAATATAACGGAAAAAATCTGTTGCTGCTAGAATTTGATTGGAACTTATATGATAAAGACTGAAAACCTCTTGGTCACAATTTGCTGCACCTTCCAAAGAAATATAACGAAAGCAATTAAAACCAGGTGCAAAGACTAAGTAAATGGTAAAGGTTTTACATAAGAAAATACCTAGGTGGCCCATCGTAAATTAGCATAAATATTTGCATAATGATGCCTGGAGATCCAAAAAGTTATAAAATGGTCCATTACGGAATTATTTTGACAAGATATTTAATACTCTCAATGATTTTTTTTATAGTAATACTATTGGTCCATAGATTTAAAACTCTATGGACAGATAGTAACAACTTGAGCTAAAATGGAACCATAATAACCATAAAAACAGCAACTTGAAGAGGCTTCATAAGATCGGTTAAAAGTTGACTATTTTACAGCATTTTTAATTATGCATATTTTAGTACACTATTTCAACCTATGAATTTCCTTAGGTTAACTTATTGTTTTTAAATCCTCAAAGTTATTTGAATGAAAGTAGTTGAATACAACCAAGAATCTTTGAATCTACTTCCCCCCTCCCCACGTAAAATTTAGCAGGAGAAAACAGTCTGCTGATTATCAGGGTCTACTTGTATGATAACAGAATGCTAAGAATTACATCAAGATCTTGCACTGTCGTCTCTTGCATAAATCACAACTTTTGCATTTACTAAATTTTCTTATCCTCTTATTACTTATTTTCTTATCATCTCTTATCCAGCTCTCCTGCCCCATTTGCAACATTGATCTCTCCATCAAGCATATTTTCTTAAGCTGTCCCCAATACCAGAACTCCAGATCTATTCTCTCAGCACTCTCCTCAATCTCGGACCTATTCGAAAACAATTCTTCCTCAAACGTCATTAACTTCCTCTGCTACAACAACCTCTTCCACCACATATAATCTCCTCCCCTCCTCCCCTTCTACACCTGACCTTACACACCCGTTTCTTTTCACCTGATTTTTCTCCCACATTTAACTTTTCCCCTTTATCTCCCTTACAAACCTTCCATCTCCTCATTACTCTTACACCATTATTTATTAACACGCTCTTGGCACATTTGACTCTAACTGTCGCTGTGCCGTTAAACATCAACAAACCAAACCATTAAATGTTCTTCAAACTTTGACTAGCCATAACTTGGGAATTACAGGTGCTTCTGATGGAATTCAAGGCCTACTCTGGTCGGAATTTAAAGCTCTACTAGTAAATATAACATCAATACATATCCATACACCTTTAATAATCTAACCGATATTACCTCAAGGGGTCAAAATTTCTTTAAACAAAATGACCAGGTGAGAGAGGCAGCAGTCACCCAGAACTCACCCCACATTCCTCACAAGTCGATCCCAGCATACGGTATCCCTTCAGCATGTACTCCCCCATCAATTTGCTAATTTTGTCGGATCGTTCTCTCCTGGCGTGAATAACTTTCATCTCCGCCTCACTGGGGGGTCTCCAGGAATCTTCCTCTACATCAACTGAGGAAAGACAAGAAGTACAACTCAATCAAAATGAAATAATATATTTTGAATACATCTATCTCATAAATTTCTAACTTTTCTTTGTTCCACAGGTAACTGCTCCTTCCAAAAAACAAATTAATTATAAGTATACATCAACTGAGAAAAGACAAGAAGTACAACTTAATCAAAATGAAATAATATGTTTTGAATACATCTGTCTATCTATCTCATAAATTTCTAACTTTTTGTTGTTCCACAGGTAATTGCTCCTTCCAAAAAACAAATTTGTTACAAGTATACATCAACTGAGGAAAGACAAGAAGTACAACTTAATCAAAATGAAGTAATATGTTTTGAATACATCTGTCTATCTATCTTATAAATTTCTAACTTTTCTATGTTCCACAGGTAACTGCTCCTTCCAAAAAACAAATTTTGTATAAGTATATGGATGTGTGGATGCAAATTAGTTTGAAACCTATCAAGAACCATGAAAGTTGGAAAAAAGTCATAACAATCAGTTACAAATTGACATTTTAGTCATTTTTTTAAATTGCAGGCACAAATACCTTCATGCTATTTTCTGATGTATTTGTAAGCAGATGTTTTATTATTACTTCAGTTAAAGGTATAGGAACGAGTAAGGAAAACATTTAAAATTGCTTCAAAATCTATTTGAAAAAATCATAGTAGGAAAAAATATCATCAAAATCGGTTAAACACCGACCATTTCAAAGTGTTTTTCAATTCGCAGGTGCAAATAGCTTTCTACAATTTACTGATGTACTTGTAGGCAGAAGTTATTTTATTACTTTATTTTAAAATATTGATGTGTAAGGGGATAATTTAAATTGCTTTAATATGTATTTAAAAAATAATAAATAGTAGCAAAAAGTTCATCAAAATTGGTTAAACATTAGCGATTTTACAGTTCTAAAATCTCAGGCATCGATTTGCACATTTTTATGCCCAACCAGTCATACATCACAAATTTAGAATGAATTAAAAATTGATCCAACTTTGATCCGCCATTTCTCAAAAACTAAAAGTGTCCAAGTCATTCATTGTTGGCATTCCTCTCCTACAATTCAAGGTCACACCTATAAAGGACTGTGCAGAGCATTTACATCTCTTGTATTTATACTGTATACATTTGTCACTTGAAGCATTGCACATACTTGTTATGTCTGTTTCAACACCACAGGTATTGATCATGATGTGATAAGAATTCTAGTTAGCATATATTGCAGGAATCACATATGACCAAATCTGCACTTATACATTTCAACATTGTCCAAGTTTCAATATTACACATAAATACTGTATCTTGCCAAACTTTTTGTTCATATGTTAACATTTTTTGGACCAGGATATGTTATACTTATCCCTGCTTGGATCGTAAAATGTCCAACTTTGCATTGAATTGAATTCTTTTACTATGAAAAACTGTTTTGCTGGTGTTGGAATGTCATATTGATCTACTAATGCATTGATCTTCCATGACGCATCATCAGAGCTATATTACATAATAGGTGTAGAGCTGTCTCCAATTACTCTAGATTCTTAAACGTTAGTTGGTTGAAATATCTCTCCTGCTGTGGTGGCTCTCTACTTATGGATTTGGGTATTTTTACTGAGTAAGGGGGTTGCTAAGCAAGAATAATTACAAATAAATGCAAACTTTGCAAGAGCATGTCAAAAGACTGGAAAATAGTAAGAAGTCATTTTGCATCGGTCAAAAGGACGAATACAATACAGAATGAGATTGATCAATTAGAATAGAACTAAATCTTAAGTGACATGTACTTTCATTGTTATCCATCTTTTTTCGTAGAATCTCTAATTGCTGAACTTAGTTTCAATCTATAGCTATTTGAGGTTCTTTCTGCAACCATCAACTTTGTTTTAAAATTAGATTAAAGAAGGGGGTTGCCATTCTCAAACTCCCTCACAAGAGTAAAATTTAAAGGCCAGATATTGTGTTAACAATGGACAATTAAATGAATAAAAGTCAAGTGAATGTTTCTGATTGGACATACACAATTACTGACAACCAATCAATAACCGCTGCAGAAGTGACAAGCACACAATGCATATAGTACGTACTTAATTAGAAATGATTCACAACCGGATGTGACACGAAAGATATGAACATCGAAATTTACCAAACTTTACTGATACAAGATCTCCTCTTTAAGGTCCGTGGATGTCTATAGTCTAATTAAGATTTGAAAAGACCTTTAAATTCTGCTAAAACAGTCTTTAAATTTTTGAAATAACATCAAAGTTTTGAGTTAGTGCTTATCAATGTTTGACAGAAATCATATTTTATTCCTTGTATTCCTTTCCTAAATTTAAGTCATCAATTATAAGTGGAATAACAATGCCAGCTAGAATTTGGTTAGGAGCAGGGAGATTTCTGGCTTTTTTCTTTTTTTTTCTTGGAGGGAGGGGGGGCGGAGCTTAATCCCCTAAAAAACATATCTTAGTAAGATGTTCACCCCCTATCTCTGTCCAAAAATGAAGGTTTTTGGTCCAAGGTTGTAGGCATGTCCGAAATTGAAGACTTTTAATTGTAAATTTAATTCAAAATTGATGAATGTATATGGTCCAAAATTGAAGCTTCTTGGTGGAAACTGGAAAATTAATGATAATTTAGTTGTTATGAATAACAAATGCCATGATTCATTTGATATTTCAGTTTACCTTTGAAAATCTTTAGGGGGCAGGGGGAAAGGGGGGGGGGATACCACACATTCCCCAATAGTCACCCATTAGACATGCCACTGTTTGGGAGTACTGTTAGATTTGAAGTCCTGTTCTTGAAGCCCTATTCCGAAGCCCTGTTCCTTAAAATGTCTACCTGGTCGTATATCAAACTTTGCATATTGAGGCATGACAATTTTGAAAGGTGTACAAATTTAAACCAATTTTGTTAATTTTTTTATATTTTTTTTTATGGTTTAAAAACATTTAAATACATGTTAGTACTAATCTAATAGTTTTTACTTCATGTTTCAGGGGTTACTGAAATATTACTTTATATGTTAGTACACAAATCTTTAATATTGTGGTAAAGCGTGAAACTTATGTAGCAATTCTGATCCATTCATTTCCCTTTTGTACACTTCCCTCTGCTTTTATAAATATTAAGGGGGGAGCTGTAGGATGACCCCCCCCCCCCACCCACTCACTTTTTGCTGAAAGTCAATTTGTTTTTTTTGCCATCTTTTTCAATTATTGTAACGTGTACGCTTGTGAGTTTGTCTGCTTTATATAATTAAAAAATCTTGTAAATAATTTTTCATAGAGGTGGCCTCCCCCCTTCAAATTTCTGGTTATGTGCCCGCTGAAGTTGGAGACATTATCGTATTCAATCAAATCTGTATCTACATATTTGATACTCTTTAGCATGAATTATATTCATGATACAATAAAGTAGGTGTTTATACATAAAATTAGATATGTATGAAAATGTAACAAACCCCCTTAGTTTACCCTAAAAGAGTCAGAATGCCAGTGATAAAAACAGGACCAAAATGGGTAGTGTGCCAAAGACTAAAATGGGTAGTGCGCCAAAGACCAAAATGAGTATTGTGCCAAAGACCAAAACAGGTAGTGTGCCAATGACCAAAACGGGTAGTGTGCCAACAATCAAAATGGGTAATGCCAAGGACCAAAATGGGTATTGTTCCAAAGACCAAAATGGGTAATGTGCCAATGACCAAAATGGGTAATGCCAACGACCAAAATGGATATTGTGCCAAAGACCAAAATGGGTAATGTGCCAAATACCAAAATAGGTAGTGTGCCAAAGACCAAAATGGGTAGTGTGCCAAAGACCAAAATGGGTAGTGTGCCAAAGACCAATATGGGTAATGTGCCAACAACCAAAATGGGTATTGTGCCAAAGACCAAAACAGCCTGCAGTCAATGACCAAAAGGGGGAGGGTATCAATGATCAAAACCGGGCAGGGTGCCAATCAACAATATGAGCAATGTTCCAATGGCCATAAGGGCAGGGTGCAGTGACCAATATATGCAGTTTGCCAGAGACCACAGCTGTGCTGTTAGAGTGACAATCACCAAAAAGGCGCAGGGTACTATTGCTAGCTAGGGGAGTATTGCAATAACCAAAAAAAGCATTTTTAAGGTAGCAACACCAATGTACTATGTGGTTAGAGCAGTAGCAGAGTGCCCCTAACTAAAGGGGCCAGTATACCAAGGAAATGGGCAGTGTGGCAATGACCAAAATGAGCTGTGAGTGAATAAGCAAAGGTAAAGTGTGCCAATAACCAAAATAGGCAGGTGTCAATCATGAACAAAACACTCAGGGTTCCAATGGCCAAAATGGACAGGGTACCAATACCTGACACCTGCAGGGTGCCAATGACCAGTTTGGGTAATATTGATATGCCAGTGATCCAAATAGACAATGTGCCAATGACCAAATAGCAGGATGCCAAAAACCAAAATGGGAAGGGTGCCAATGACAAAAATGGGCAGGGTGCCAATCACCAAAATGGGCAGGGTCTCAATATGGAAAATGGGCAGAGTGCCAATGGTCAACATGGGCTAGGTGCTAATGTTCAAAATGGGCTGGGTGCTAATGCCCAAGATGGGCTGGGTGCTAATGCTCAAGATGGGCTGGGTGCTAATGTTAAAAATGGGCTGGGTGTTAATGCTCAAGATGGGCTGGGTGCCAATGTTAAAAATGGACTGGGTTCCAATATTAAAAATGGAATGGGTGCCAATGACCAATTTAAAGCCAAATTTGTTCCTACTAAATTACTCTATGTGAGTGAATAGTGGTTTTATTTTTTAGTTAGTTTTTACAAGACCTGGATCTGTTCTGTCCTACAGTACAGTAATCTTCTTTTCTCTCTCTCTATGTATATATAACTGCACCCTGATGAAGCTCACTAGTCATGTGATAGATACCAGCAAACAAGATCCTTTATGACAAATCTGACCAGCACAGTGATTCACATCATGCAACAGAAACTACTCCTGACTACAACAGAAATGCAAATTAGCAGAAGCATGCTTGTAAACAGGAATTCTGTGCAGCAGAAGCAAGGTTGTAAAACAGGAATACTGTGCATTAAAACAAGCTTGTTAACATGAATACTGTGCATCAGAAGCAAGGTTGTAGAACAGGAATACTGTGCATCAGAAGCAAGGTTGTAGAACAGGAATACTGTGCATCAGAAGCAAGGTTGTAGAACAGGAATACTGTGCAGCAGAAGCAAGGTTGTTAACACGAATACTGTGCATCAGAAGCAAGGTTGTAGAACAGGAATATTGTGCATCAGAAGCAAGGTTGTAGAACAGGAATGCTGTGCAGCAGAGGCAAGGTTGTAGAACAGGAATACTGTGCATCAGAAGCAAGGTTGTTAACACGAATACTGTGCATCAGAAGCAAGGTTGTAGAACAGGAATATTGTGCATCAGAAGCAAGGTTGTAGAACAGGAATGCTGTGCAGCAGAAGCAAGGTTGTAGAACAGGAATATTGTGCATCAGAAGCAAGGTTGTAGAACAGGAATGCTGTGCAGCAGAAGCAAGGTTGTAGAACAGGAATACTGTGCATCAGAAGCAAGGTTGTAGAACAGGAATACTGTGCATCAGAAGCAAGGTTGTAGAACAGGAATACTGTGCAGCAGAAGCAAGGTTGTAGAACATAAATAGTGTGTATCTCTATATGAATGAAGATAAACATACAACTTACCCCCACGTACCACAATTTTGAAAATATTTCAAATCTCACCGCGTTTTGAACATTTTATGCCATGAAATGCTTGAAGTAAGGATATCTATCTGGGATAAAATGTTGAGTTTTAAGGGAACATTTCTCCCAAACCCTACTTCCCCACCCCTCACATTTACTGGGTCAGAGTAATGACCCTGGTTGTTACCTATCTGCTCCAGACAGCTTCATTCTACATCTTCATCAGCACTCCAATTTATTGAACTCAGCACACAACATTTGCGGATAGATCTTTTTCCATTTCATTCTCCTTGCATCTGGAACCTGCCTGATTACATCAAACTTACCAATTTTCTTGTCATTTAAAAAAAAAACACACTTTTAAAGCACCATCTTTTCCAAGTCGCCTACTACCAATAACACATTTGCTTTGTTCTGCCCTTGTACAGTGCAGAAGTGTTTTACTAGTGTAGTATATTTTTCAATGCCATGTGGTTGTGTTTATATATTTCATCCATTTTTTCTTGTGCAGTAGTTGCTTTAGTTGTATAGCGCCTAAGTGCAAATTCTTTTTGTTTTTTTTGCTGCTCTGTACATGTCAGGGATTGATTGATTGATTTTTTGATAGCATTCCTAGTAAGACAATACTAAATGAACACCTAACTTCAATCTGAACTAATCGATATTGTAAATGCAGGGGTAACAAACTAACAATTATGGAAAAATAAAGTTTCTTTAAATCAAAAGGATAGATTGTGCAATATTAACATTTGCTAACACAGATGGCAAATAGAAACCTACAAGGAATTATTCAAGTTTGAATGAAACTATGATAGAATTGTATTTAAGCGGTTGGTACCAGACTAAATGTGATATCTCTCTAACACATTTGCTACAGTTTTTGTGTATTAATGTGTTCTGATAATTTCTTTTTGCAAAACTAATGTGTTAGACAATGATCTGAATTATATGTAAATCCAAATAAATACAATACAGCACAGTTCCCCCTTCAAAAAAACAACAAACAAATTCAATCCCCTGAGTTATTTCAGAATACCCCTGGAAGATGTACTGTAGCTTTGTGCTCTTAAGTCCGGCAAAGTAGACAGGCAAAAGAAGAAACTATAGGGCCATTCTGCAGTCCGTCACGTAATTCACAGACTGCAGGATGGCCCTGGGAGACCCCAGGGATCTGCTAGGACCATTCCGCAATTGCCAGACCTTTAGCTTTGCTGTTTTACAGGAGCGGCCTGCCCCTCCCCTCCTTGGACCTGCCCTGCCCCCTGGAATCTGCCCTTCCCCCTGGGGTCACTTTACCCCTCATAAGAAAAACATAATTTTTGTTTTTTAGATTAAATATGTTTTAAACCTATTAATCTTAATCAACCTCATAAATGAAATACCTTACATGGATACAGAATACAGAATGATAGCATAGTAAGCAATTGTCCTGTTTGGCTCATAAATGGTGCTGATCAATATCAGTCAGAATAGTTTCATTCTGAGGTATGATTATAGCTAAAATACCAGAGCTTTTTCACCAGGGGATTAAGCCTTAAGGAGGACCCTGGACTCCACACCGAAAAGACGCAGCTTCGCGCACACATTAATGTGCCCCTCAACAAGTCAAGTCCTCAACTTGCCATATCCGTAATGCAATAAGGTGACAGATTGTATACCTTCAGAACATGGATGTTAAACACTCAGCTAGAGAATACAATACTGTTATTGCCGTGTTTCTTTTTGATGAGATTTTCAATGTTAGTGTCTAGTTTCGAATGGTATATAACAAAATATTATGATAATGTCAAATCTTCGATACAATTTTACTGGTTATTCATTTGTTGTATGCAACTATGCAAACCAGCTCAAAGGATACCCTCCCAAAATGTGATTATTTTTTTTTGCATCATAGCCACATACTTTTGATAGCCTTCAGTGCTCTAATTTGGTCAAATTACAAACCTCCGTAAATGAAATACTGTATACAATAGAGCATGCGAAACAACTGGAAACATTGATGGAATCAGTGCAATTGCATGATCCTTACAATACCTGAATACTTAAGACTCTAGTTCTTTGATTGCATTGACTATAAGTTGGAAGAACTGTCGAGTAAACAAGCCTCAAAACAAGAATCAGTATTTGTGAAGATTCAAGAACATCACGACTTATCTTGATGAACAATCAAACCCATCTTTTATTAACGATCAGTGGTATTTTGTACTAATATGTGAATCGTATTCTTTACGAATTTTCTGCCTGGAAGAAGGAAACATCAATATGTCATTTTGACCATAATTGGGAAACAGCTATTTCAGAACCTTTAGTAAATATCCTTTGCACTGAATGAAGTTCATTAGGCATTTCGGCAGACATGTATACTGCAAAAACTCGTCATTCCAAGCATCCATGGGAATTGTAAGATTTCCCTGTAACTTCCCTCTATTGGCATATGGTACGCTACTTTTACATACATGTAAACAGTGAATGGCCAAGAATTCTGTTCGTTAGCCTAATGACCAATGAAAGAGTATCCATTTCAAAATGGGTTTTTTTAAACAGCTGGTTTAAGTTTTGAAGTCAAAGCATTCTCTAAGAATTGTCTTTCTTTGGTCTTAAAAATTATATTAAAATTGAATTTTCCACAGGAATGAGTATCGTTTTCCATGACACCTCTTCCTTCATTTTGACCATTTCTGTATCAGTAAGGTCAAAGCGAGGTTCAAAATTAGTCAAAGAACATAGTTTCTCTTGTCTTCGAACCATCTTGGAAATTCAATCTGTGAAAATTGATCAATTCAACAACGATAGGCTTCAAAGTTGACATGTGGCCCTAATGCAGTAATAACTTCTATAGCCTGACTGCATCCGGAAAAAATAATCAGTGAAACTTGACAAATCTGACCCATCTGCATTTGTTTTTCATCTTTGGATGAAACTGCAATGGTGGGCAACATTCCCCTCGTAGACACGAATAAGTGCCAGAAAATTCTACCTCTGCCGCAAAAATTGAGCAGTATGACTTAACAGATCAAAGTTTACAAATTTTGTCGTTTCCACAATATTTAGTACTTCTTGCTCCCAACAATTGAATTGTTGTGATAATGGCTTTGTACGTGAGTTATCAGGTTACCAAGTTATGCAACTCAGGCTGAATCTCTGGTATATGAGCTATTTCTGAAGTCTTGATTAGCTTTACCTGTTTATCAAGAATGCAAGTGCATATGCCACATTAGATAACAGATTTTCTGTGTCAAACCTTATGTTTGAGGCAAAGATTCCATCTGACAATATACCATGGCTACCATGGTTTCATCTTTGTGATCAAATCGCTTGATTTACATTTACTCAAGAGATTTAAGATGATCCAAATTAGTTTTCATTATTTGCAAAATATTATATCATATTCCTGAAATGTTTCTCTTAATTTTGAGTTAGAGGCCCATTCTGTAAGCAAAGACTTCAACAAATTTATAATGTAGTCAGTCCAATCATCCCGAACTAGAGGTGTAGCTTGACTTTATGTCCACATCCCAATGTGACACTAAATTGAACAGTACCCAATTACTAGCAAAGTTGGGCTGCCATTGATCTCTAGGAACATACACACGTATGCATTACCACTGGATTTGTGACTGTCATTAACCTTTACAGGTACATGTACAGACAGACATATTACTATGATTAGATGTGTGGCTGTCATTAATCTAAAATAAAAGTGTATGGGCACTATGGTGCAAGCAGTGGATTTCAGGTGCCATTAACCTCTAAAGGCAGAGACACACATTACTATTAGATTTCAGATGCCATTAACCTCTAAAGACATAGACACTCAGTATTATTGGATTTAACATTAATCTTTGAAAGACATAAACATGCATTTCTATTAGATTTCAGGTGCCATTAACCTCTAAAGGCATAGACACTCAGTATTATTGGATTTAACATTAACCTTTCAAAGACATAGACATGCATTTCTATTAAATTTGAGGTGCTATTAACCTCTAAAGACATAGACACTCAGTAATATTAGATTTAACATTAACCTTTTAAAGACATAGACATGCATTTCTATTAAATTTGAGGTGCCATTAACCTCAAAAGACATAGACACTCAGTGTATTGGATTTAACATTAACCTTTCAAAGACATAGACACACATTTAAATTAGATTTGAGGTGCCATTAACCTCTAAAGACATAGACACTTATTAATGGCTGTCATTAACCTCTAAAGGCAGACACACATTTATATTAGATTTGAGGTGCAATTAAGCTCTAAAGACATAGACACTCAGTATTATTGGATTTAACATTAACCTTTCAAAGACATAGACATGCATTTCTATTGGATTTGAGGTGTCATTAACCTCTAAAGCATAGGCACTCAGTATTATTGAATTTAACGTTAACCTTTAAAAGACATAGACATACATTTCTATTAGATTTCAGGTGCCATTAACATCTAAAGACATAGGCACTCATTATTGGCTGTCATTAACCTGTAAAGGCAGAGACACACATTACTATTGCATTTGAGGAGCCATTTTTTTTTTTGTATTGTATATTATTGTATTGTTGTATTTTCCTGTTTATAAATTGTACATAATTTATACTGGAAATAAATAATAATTTAAAAAGTAAAAATAAAATAAAATAAAGATGAACTTCTAAAGGCATAGGCATTCATTACTGGCTGCCATTAAACCTCTAAATGCATAGACATGCATATGTATATATTGGATATGTGGCTGTTGTTAATCTCGAAAGGCATAAATGCCACTGAAAGAATATATTCTTCTACAGATTTGATGGACACCCTTAATAATATGCTGCTCAAAACCATATTCGGGTTTTGAGGCTCAGTTCTGAGCCGATTTATCGGTGGGGAAAAGTACTAATTGAGATGTCCCCCGCTATATGGCGATGATAATTTCCATTTGTTACTGCGTGGCTTTAATTGCCGGTTTAATATCTTCCTCACTTTTTGCCATCTTGCCGTTCTGCTGTTTTTGCAACCTGGTGGTAGAAATGAAATAGGCATTGTAGGCGATTCAGAAGTCTTAATTGTAATTAAGTACACATTCATCCCCTATGTATGCCTTCACTTCTAAAAGCTAGTGCTAAATCGGAATCTCAACAGCTCAAGCGGTTAACGTTTAATAAAAACCGTGAATATATATCAAACACAGAGAAAAACAAATTTCTCATACGGTATTTCCTGTAAACGCTACCACAACTTTAGTAGACAATAATTGATAAACGGTAGCACTTTTCAAATTACCAAAATGAATGAAGCTTTGACAATACTTCCAAATTTATCGATATCACATATTGTATTTAATGGGAGTATTTAGGTAAATGTCTTACCATGCATGCAAGCAAAATTCCGGCTTAAGGCATATACACTTCTAATTTACACAACAGCGCACTGTACAAGAAAATAGGCAAAATTGCACAATGGAAGAAGTCACCCATAGCTGAAAACACAAAGAGCAGAGGTGTAAGGATTTTACGTCGCTCTCTGTAAGAACGAATGTACAAGTGAGGCTGATAGAAGAATCGAGCTTATCTCATGGAATACCGATGTTTGTGTGATGTAGAAGTAGAAAATTTATAAATGCCCTATTCGTCAGTGATACCAGTGTATACTACATTGTGGCCCCAAGTTTGTGCAGGCCCGAACATCGTGTACCCCAATAATTATCCTACTTCGATAAAAGGTAACATTTGAGAAATTTTGAATAAAACTGACAATATTTTTAATGAAACACCACTTTGGAAATTAATATTTTTCAATTTCTTTCTTCCCATATTTTTTTTCAAGCCCTTTTATGCTTTACTGGTACAGTTAATTTGGGTCACAAACTTTAGGGTATTCACGGTTTGACAAAACAAACAATTGAACAACTTTGCTTTGTCAACTGGAAGACTGGATATGTAAAATATCAAGCTTCTGTGAATCTATCATGCATATAAAAATGAGAAATCAAATAATTCATTTACAATGCTGACAAGATTTAAATTTGTTATAGGCCTATTTAAAAATGGGCCCACACTCTCCATGCTAGCTAGTTATCATACACATCCTTCAGTTTGGGTTACCATTAGGACTGTCATATGAGGGTTGTTATACATTAGGTGCAATTCTTATGGGGTTTTTTTAAATTCACACATTTTAGAAAATTGATGATTGATTGAAAAATAACTTATTTTTGGATATTCTTATACCAATTAGTCTAAATAATACACTTTTCTAAAAACTTTTCCTAAATCTTTACCTATTTAGCACCACGACAGAATAAAGTTCTCCAAGATTTATATTTTGGTCAGCATTTTCTTAGTCACTGCATGTTTGTGATTAATTATTCAACGTCGCAAAATAAGTTTTAGGATGTTCCACCAAACTGCACGTGGATTTTTTGCTGACAACATTTTTTTTGTTCATATAATTTTATTAAGTAGTTTTAGTAAGAAAAACTGTGTGTGAAAACAAATAAATAAAGCATCAAGAAATATTTTGATTATATAATTGTACTTTACAAGCATTATCTTAATTTTTTCCTCAAATAATCTAAAACATATTACCCCCGCTAAAATGTTATAGCCCCAGTGGCAGTGTTTTGACCATACTCTGGAGAGGTCATCCATCCAAAATACTTCAATAGAAGTAACTAAAATCACCTTAAAGACAGTTTTTGAAGACGTGAATGGGCTTTAAACATCGATTCTAATCATTGTGGCCGAAAAAAAGAAAAAAATGGTAAAAATAATGGTTTCATTTTCATAAAGATCTTAAAACTGAGATTTTCCTATATTTTTAACACCTCGCTTAAAACAGTTCAGGAGGGTATAGGATTTTGTAGTACCCTCGGACGGCCAGCCATCACCAACGGCACCCATACCAAGATACTAAGATAAACATCTTACTCAGTATGCCCTACATGCTACACACTACTTGCAATACTAAGTGAGACAACTCAACACAAACTTCCATTGGGATTTTCATTTGGACCTATCATACGATTAACACTTTTAGAAATTGTAATGGCAAATCCATTAAAAATAGAACTGACGAGCTACCAATTTGATGACAATTATATTGTAAACTTATTAAATACATTTTTTTCTCTTTATATACAACAAAAAAGGAATGAAATTGAATGATTTTTGGAGCTAATCATTTACCTTGACAACTTTGTCCGTCTGACTGGTGACGGGCGTACAAACGTAACGCACAGCTAAGGCCAGATTATGCTGGTGAGTGTTAGTTTTCAGATATTCACACTTACAATCTTCTTCGAGAGACAACAAGTCACCATCGCAAGAAAAAGTATATATCACATACTACGATGGAGGAGCATGTTTGATATGCAATGAAATATCATTTAAGCAAATAAAGAAAAGTGGCAAAAATATTTAGGCCTATACAAATAAAAGAAAGTCTAGCTTAGTCAATAACTGCCTTTAGGCAGTTATTGCATATTTGTTTGAATGAATTTCATGTCCATGTCGTGATGCTCAATACACAAGTGTAGGAACGGGGAGCTCGAGAGGAACGGTGCCCCACACAAAAAATTAATAAATTAATAAAGTGCCCCTTTTGAAAATGAAAAGTTCACCTCAATTACTGTCAAAGGTGCGAGAATTTGCAGATACTTTTGAACAATTATTACAAAAGTGCCTTTTCAAAATGAATATAGCTTGGGCTCAGAAATTATATCTACTGGGTGGAAGGGGGGGGGGGGGGAGGAAGGAATTAAAAAAAAAATATGAAATTAAGACAATAACTGTTTTGTCATTTAAATTGTAGACCTGTAACAAAATCTTACAAAAAGTACAAATTCGGGAACAGTGTGTGTGGGAAGGGGAAAAGGGAGGGAAAAGAGAAGGGAGGGGGGGGGGGGCTTCTTTTCACTTTTCCTCTCAAATCCAGCCTATGTACATGAACAACGGTGAACAATATGATTACTATTCTCGTTTACACTCACCATGTAATATGTTACGTATTGTTGTCAGATCTCGTTCATATTTTCAACATTCAAGCTTTGTTATTATTGGTACGCACGCTAGTTGCTTGATTTAGTGGTGTTCACACCGGATTCTATTGATGCTTGAACGTTCGCAGTGATTTCAATTAATTAGGTACAGACACTTCAACGCTTGGTACAGTGAACCATCGCGGAGACGGTTTAGTAAAATAATTTCTTATTCTAACCAATTCACAACAGCCATTAAGGTTTAACACTTACGTGGCCATTAAGATTATCTTTTTGAGTATGTTCATGTTATTTTTACATAGTAAGACGAATTTTTTAACTTATAATTACAAAAGGCAACAGCCACAAATTCGTCGCAGAAAGGCTTATTTTAAGCCATGGGTAGTCTATATCTGAATCTGAATCGGTTAAGTCGGCAAAAATCCTTCAAGAGGACATGAACGCCAACTACGTGTAAAAAGTATGAGTAAAAAAAAAAACTAGTTAGCAATATTTGGCTACGCTATTATGTTAAGCAATGCAAACGTTTTCCACGTCATAATTTGCACTTCTGACTGTGTACAGCCGATGTATATGGCTACACTACAGTCATATGTTATCTGACTTATCAGTTATACTAACATGGCTGGCATCAGTCTGACGGTACTACGGGGAGTACTACATGCTAGCCTAGGCTACAGTTACCTTAATTCCACACAGTTTGCTGACACCCTACCCCTTTTTTTAATAATCGATTTTATCTATTAATTGCACAATGTGAGGCAGAGGTTGATCACTGAAACTTAAGCCTTACTTAGGTCCATTCACTAAAGTATGTATATATTAACACTGTGGGAAGCCTACAGTACACATTACCTTACTTACTAGATACGCGAAAAATACTAGAGAAAGGAATTGTCACCTGTATCCATTTTCACGATGTTCTTTATCGGAACTCACTCGCAACAACAATACAACTCCGGATTTGTAAGCACTGACAAGCTGTCTTCGTGATTGTACCTTTTTGCACTTTAAATCTTGCAGAAATACGAAAAGAAATTATAATGTTCAATTCGGCTTTCAGAACCACGAGGTAGCATGTAACCAAGGAGGTACTACTTTGAACCTCTTTGATGTAATTAATTAAGACTGCACGTCTTGGTGAGGTCTAAGAAATGGGACGCTTTAGACAGTTAAAATAAAAGAGTTGGCAGCCGGCGTATATTCTGGAGTTTCAAGAATATTCGAACACCCTTTTCTGTTCACGTGATCTGAATCTGAATAGGTCAAGTCGGCAAAAATCCTTCTACAGGACATGAAGGCCAACCGAGCGTAGCAGAAGTATGAGAACAAAGATAAAATAAAAAAAATTAAGAAGCTTAGTAAGCTTAGCTTTGAAACAGTTTAGACCTGGTGCATGTACAAGGTCTGATGGTAAAGCATTCCAATCTTTTAGTGTTTAAGGAAAGAAGGAGTATTTATTAACATTATTTTTAGCATAAGGAACGTGGAAATTCAGATCATGGTTATTTCTTGTATTAATTCTTGCGTTTGGGATCAGGTTATCATTATCAATGGCGACAAGACTGTTATTGATTTGATATAGCATTTTTAGACAGGTGTTCCTTCTTCTTGTTTTCAGCAGGGGCCAATCTAATTTAAAAAGCATGCTAGTGACACTGGATTTATAAGAGTAGTCTGCCATACAGAATCTGACTGCTCTCCGTTGTGATTCAAGCTTATCTACATCGCACTGATGCATACTCAAGTACTGGCCTAACTAAAGCTTTATATGCAGTGGTTTTAACGTCAGTGGGTCAGTTTAAGAGGTTACGTCTTAATATGCCAAGTACAGAATTTGCTTTGTTGGTGATGTAGTGTATATGTTTATCCCATCTGAGTTTATTATCAATTTCAAAACTTAGGTACGGGCAGACGGGTGGGAGTTGACATGTTTTAGTGGCTGGTTGCACAAGGTATACACTGGTGATTTATAGCATTTTCTAGGAGATATTGTTAGGATGTAGCATTTAGAGGGGTTAAAATTCATGCCATTTATTTTGCCATTGTTCAAGTTTATTTAGATCATCTTGGAGGATTTGTTGGCCAGGGGGTTTATCAGTTGTTCTATACACAAGACAATCATCAGCAGACAGTCTAACCGTACTGTTTATATTATCAGGGATGTCATTGAGATATAAAAGGAAGAATAAAGGACCTAAAACGGTACCTTGTGGTACACCAGATAGAACTTATTTAGGATTTGAGATTTTGCTATCACAGACAACACGCTAAATGCGGTTGCTGAGGAAGGATGAAAACCAGGCCAGTAGATTTCCATCAATGCCATATGCGGAAAGTTTGGATGGCAGACTTTGGTGTGGGACTTCAATCGAACGCTTTTGAGAAGTCGAGTATAGCCATAGAGATGGCACTGTTTTGGTCAATTTGTTTAGAAATCTCATTTATTCTTAAAAAAAGTTGTGTTTCAGTTGATCTTTTTGCTCGAAAGCCATGTTGAGATCAGTTAAGATATTATGCTCATCAAGGAATTTCATCACATGTGAGTGGATGTTACTGAAAACCTTTGATACGAATTATCAAATTAATCATAATTATTTCTAAGTAACTTCTTAAAGAGTATCAAAAATTAGACCTGTGTTGTTTTATTCTTTTGATTTAGCAAAAAAGACACCTTCACTTTTCGACGAGCGAGAGAGAGAGAGAGTTGAACACACAATTACAATGACGGGGTCGTCGCCTGCGTATTCGGTTATGATAGTAACAATGCTATCACGAAACGCTTAATACGACCCGGACGAGAACACAGGTACGACGTACGGACAGACATAACATCGACAACCAAGTCAATTTTACGGCCTTTGATAGCCAGTTGTGGTGCACTGGCGTGTCTACCCAACCCAGGCTTGAACCCAGGGCCTCGTGGTATGTAGACAGGTATGATAATCGCTACACCACAGTAGGTAGATGAATATCAACAAGGTTCTTTCGAGGGGGTATTTACGACGCAGTGAAACATTCAGTCAAAGTAGTTGTTATAATGTTGGATAGGTGGCACATCAAAGTTACGAAAATCAGTTTAGCTGGTGTTATCATTTTCGGGGAACTTAGATAAAACACGCCTTGTTTGTGACTTCACGTAGAACTTTGACACACATGAATTGAAAATGTTGGCAAAACAGGTTCATAATACAGCATTTACGACGAAAGAACAATTAATATAAACAAGCACCCAAGTTTATTGGATATAAAACCAAATTTTGAACCAGAAACTTCTTTAGCTGAAATTAACAAATACAACTTAAATGTATTAATAGATCGTTACGTACCTTTTGTTTCAGTTATTCATACAGTGTAGAGGGGACGGGGCTTAAAATGGAAGCAAATGACCAACAATTTTCCATATGTTTTCCCCGGAATGCCCGGGATCCGCGATTCTTCTCTACGACCCTGTTAAAGGAAAGGTATCGTACCATAGATAAAATCAGAAGTGATGCCGCCGTGCTAGAAACGTCACTTCCGATTTTAAAGTTTCCTTACTAAATGCGAGAAATTTTTGATGTTATCGATAACAAATGTAGGTCCCTATGTTCGGTTCTGCGGATGTGTGCTCGATAATATCAAAATTTATCGCAATCAAAATGGGAATTGAAAACCAGAAGTGACGTAACAAGTACGACTCAGGGCCGGATTTTGCAATGTGGAGGCTCATGGGCAACTTTAGTAGTGGATGCCTACACTACTTTAATGACCGTCATCCTAGTGGAGTGGTCTAAGGGGAGGAGTGTACCCCTTTGGAATTTTTTAGAATAATCAAGGGTGCTTAGATACAAAATGGTACAGTATTTTGTGTTTTTTGAAGTGAATTTATGTTTAAGAATTTTTATTTTGTAAGCCAGTTTGCCTGCCCAATTTTCAGTAGAAATGAACAGGTTGCTACCACTCCTACCAATGCAAATTAACAGGTTGCTATCACATTTTCCCCTTACAATTTTTTTTAATGAAATATGTGAAGGCCCCTGGTTGTGGAGGTCCATGGCAACTGCCCACGTTGCCCATTGCTAAATCCGGCCCTGATACGACGGCGTTCGCTTCTGAATGTATTTATGCGACGACGACGAGTGAACACACAATTACAATGACGGGGTCGTCGCCTGCCTATTCGGTTATGATAGTAACAATGCTATCACAAAACGCTTAATACGACCCGGACGAGAACACAGGTACGACGTACGGACAGACATAACATCGACAACCAAGTCAATGTCCACGGCCTTTGATAACCCAGTTGTGGTGCACTGGCGTGTCTACCCAACCCAGGCTTAAACCCAGGGCCTCGTTGTCTGTAGACATGTATGATAACCGCTACACCACAGTTGGTAGACAATGTATTTATGGGAAGATACCTTTCCTTTATTTCTTTTATGTTCTTGCACTCTTCGGCCTGGCATTGGCCGTTTAAGCAACTTCAAGGCTTCAGCTTATCCCCATGTCCTGTTGCTATGACGCTGCTTCTCCCAAACCCACGAATCCTTTATAATAGAATAATAGAAGGATTTCGATTTTCGTCATGCAGGGTTCACATCTCAAAACATGTATTAGAGACGTACTAAGAAAATGTGATTTGCTTTGTTTGTTGACAAGGTGCCTTAGCTCTATCGACAGATTGAGCCCAGTCGATCGGGTACCTGTCAATGACATGAGAATAAGAGAATTGTACAACCACAGGGAATTAATCCTCTAGAAAGATTTTATCGAGTCGTATGCATTACTAACATTCCTCATGTGAAATTTCCAAATAGCATAAATACAATAATCTTCAGTATCTTCAATTAGGTATCTTAAAAGACGAAATACATATAACGAATCATACGTGTCAGATTTGTATCATTTAATAAAAGCGGAGTTAAGAGTTACATCATGGTTGTCTTGTCGATCTTCAAGGGAGGATTAGCACGATTATTATTTGCTGTACATGGCACAATAATAATATGGAAAGTAAATCAAATATATACGAGTACTCAAGCCGTTACACTTCCGTGGATTGAAGACAGCGGAACCACATCGCCACCAACATACGCGTTTCCGATTTACTACCTGCTTCTTCTACCGATCTGTCTCCTCCCTATAGAGTTTATTCTAACCATTTCGTGTACGAAGACGGGCGAATGGAAATGGTATGTATGCCACTCGTTTCTATCTCCGTCTTCTTTCTACTAAAGAGTTGCCATTTATATGGCAACTCCCTGATTTTACTTAGGCCTATTAAAGTTTCAATCACAATCACGTGCGTTTGAAGAACGAACACCACCAGCATCATAAGACCCCACTTAAAATATACAGATAGATGCCGATCATATATTTAACATTTATTCTCGGTGATTATATTGAAAAAGACCTGCATATGATATAAGCTTGTTGATTGAGCCATCTTATAACCAATCATGGAGCTAATAATAGCTTCTTGTTTGACTTGTTGTCAAGTTGCTAATCCGGCAGTCTGTTCTTTTTTTAATCTTATTTTATTTGATTTGTTATCACCATTTCATTTCATCGTATTTATTAACTAACTGGATGAAATAACCCACCCATCCCTTGTATTTCATTATTTCACCAACCCGTTTACATTTATTATGTTAATATCATAAATTAAGTTGACCAACTTATCAAAAAAGAAGACTTAATAAAACAGTAAATTTTCTTAATAACCATCTCCATTTAGACTCTCACACCCACATTTTGACTCACATTCTAAAAGTTCCAAAAAGTTTAGCAACGGTATGTGTGTATCTTGTTAAAATATATTTGCCGCACTTAAAATTTCTTTAAACAATTAAATGTAAATATGCTTTATAATTTCATTTTACCATATCTCTTTCTGATCACATAATTCGAACTTTGTTGAAACAGGTGTATACAGACAAAACAAATTGCCTCAAAAATAGCCTCCCCATCAAAAATAGCCACCCATGCTTGATATACTCCTTGTCTGATATTTGTTATCAATGTAGATAAATAAATAATAAGTTTTGATACTGAATAGTTGTCCAGACATAATTGACTAAACACTTACATCTTTTAAACAGGTTAAACGAATTAAAAGTTAACATTATAGGTAAATGAATCTAACGTGTGTTGAAAATCATCGAAAAGCCCATTTGAGCAGTTGAGATAAAATGTCACGTCATCAAAATAATTAATAAACACTAAAACCGTATATTTTCACACAACTAACCGTTTTAGTATTAAACTTATACCCTTTCTATTTATTTTAATCTCTGATGATTGACATTTAATCAACATTCATTGGAGTTATCAATTTTTTTTTTTTTTTTTACAGTGGCTTAACATTAGCTTAGAAAAACAATATATTGAAAAGTACCAAGGGGGGAGGGGCCTTCATCCCCAGGGATATGGCCCAATATTTGAACTCCTTTTACATCAATAATTTCAGAACGAAATTTGTAATTTTAAATACTGTTTTATGGTTCAGCTTGACTCTTCTTATTGCTAAAGTTTACTTTTTAATTCTAAATCAAAAAATTTCAAACCCACTGATGCATAATTCTTATTTTTTAGAAAACTTAAATATTTTCACCCAAAAAATATGATAGGACTAAGCAATAATAGAAAATGACAAGAATTTTAGATAACATATATACATGCTATTTGAATACAAACCCAACCAATCTATATCTGAATCTAATTTTGATTTTTAGTCTCAAGGGCGGTTCCAGCCTCCAGGATTTTCTGGCTAACTCCCCAAACATGGATGTCTTGAGATCATTAATTTCACTCACAAATTTTGCAATTTAATTCTTTCTCAGAAATGGAAATAATTCAATTGTGGTAGCCATAGGTGTAATTTTAATTTTTTGCCCATTTTAATCAGTCTTCAAAATGATAGAAAAACAAACAAGAAACGTGGCTATAGGTTCCTGATTTCGCGCGATAAGGTACATATTTTAAAACTTTTAGTTGCGTCCGCAAGAAATTGTTATAAAAGGTCAAGTTTATCTTGAAAACAGATGAACAAAAATCGTCTTAAACTGGAACAAATATAAACTAATGCCCTCAAAATAATTTTCCATATACCTCGTTGGGTTTTACCACTAGCACTTGTTGGCCTACACTCCCTTCCCAACGTTCAATCACGCATTGATTTACTCCTTAGTAACTATTGTAAAAACTGTCCCGCAACTGATAAACATTTGATTAAAACTTGTACTATTGAAGAACAGTTGATCCTCTCGAATATCATTCAGCTTAAAGTAAAAGGCCCGTTTACGGCAAATCTTATTTAGCTATTTCTTTGGCCTAGTCCTCTTTTTCTAGTTATCTACCTACTGTGGTGTATCGGTTATCATACCTGTCTACAGACCACGAGGCCCCGGGTTCAAGCCTGGGGTGGGTAGACACGCCAGTGCACCACAACTGATTATCAAAGGCCGTGGACATTGACTTGGTTGTCGATGTTATGTCTGTCCGTACGTCGTACCTGTGTTCTCGTCCGGGTCGTTTTAAGCGTTTCGTGATAGCATTGTTACTATCATAACCGAATACGCAGGCGATGACCCCGTCATTGTAATTGTGTGTTCAACTCTCTCTCTCTTTTTCTAGTATAATTCTCTAGTTGGTGTTACTTTTTTGTTCCACCCTAGAAATTTTTGGTATGGTGTTTACTTGTAGTTACTATTTGTAGTTTTCCTAGGGTGGGGTTTCTCTGAAACGACTCCTTTCTGTTCACGTTTTTGCTTGTGCGTCCCCTGACTGTTGTCGGGTTTGTTTTTCATGTGGCCTTTGGCCCCCCCTTGTCCGTGCTCGTTTCTCGTTGGTTTGCGCTTGTTTCTTTTTTATTTTGACTTTGTAGCACGGCCTGCAGCTGTGGAGCCCAGTCAATAAACTATAACAGTTTTCGAAGAGCAGTGCTCACCCACCCCAACACAGCCCCAGTAGCAAGCAGGTTATAATGAGGAAAAGGGAGCAGTTTCCCGCGGCCCCAGATGTTGACCAGGCCTCCAAAAATATTTTGATTTAATTTTTCTGATGTTTGGTAAACGAGTAAAAATCTTTCGGCTCTTCACTTTATGCATGATATTACATTACGTATGAATATACTATTAAGGAAAATTGGCACATATCAAAAGTTAACTCTGGGGCAAAAAAATAATCCCCGGTTATAACTTGAGAGGAAACATTGCACAGATGAATTAGATTTCCATCAAACGTCGCTGCTTATCGGGAAATCTGCTTTAATTTTCAGAAAATTTCTTCATTTTAGGGAAAATTTCCTCGTTTTCGAGAAACTTCCTTCATTTTGGGGGGGAATTTATTTTCAATTTTAGTAAAATGTAACTTAAATTCAGGAACTTTTCTTCATTTTTCAGAAAATACTGCCAAATTTCACCAAAAATTCCCAAAAATATTTTACCCTCGACTGGAAAGAATACATTGCCCCTACCCTCTCCCGCTTCATACGCCTCTGCAGTATGGGATGGGAAAACTCTTCACTTAGAAAGCATTGCTCTGATCAAATTGATGCTAAGAACGGCCCTAAATTATTTCCCTCGGCTCTAACAAGACACTCACACCATCCCCACACACTCTACACGCATCCCCTGACACTCTACACGCATGCTTATACACTCTACACGCATTTCTACAAGACTTAAACACCACCTGGGGTGGGATGGGAAAGAAGAGAGCCTCCAGGCAGCCACTCAATAATAACCTACCAACAAACAATACTATTTAAAAGAATCAAGCATGTGCACCAGGTTGTAAAAGCATACAAATTCATGCTAGCATTAATAGACATGTTGCCCTAAATATCAAAGGGCCGTAATTCCCCAAAACTAAATTAAAAGGTCATCATCATTTCGAGAAAATTGCTAACATTTTCTGTTCGGCCCATCTTAATTCTGCCTTATCTTTACGAATTTGTAAAGATACATCTGATTTTCCCGACTGTCGTGTTTCACGGTCAAACCCCAAATTTTTTCGGACCATCTTTCTTTGTCATGCAAAATATAATAACCGGGCTTCCGATAGTTGACCAGCAGTCTTCCAAGTATGGTCACGCCCATTAACATAACTCCCTTTGGATTTTTTTGGAAGGGATCGAAAATATTTAATGGGTAGCAAATTAGCAATGATGATGTCTTATTCTCATTTATCATTGATTTCGAAACGCGTCATACAGCTCAACACCTGACGTAAAACCAGTTTTTTTTACCTAACAATAGCTATTTCAATGCACTGTAAACAGTGCTTGGCAACTTGGTGTATGTCGATATGATTATACTTGAGGCTATAAAACTGGGAAAAATCACCTCTGTGGAAATCAATCTTTCGGGTCGATTTCCCGACGTCCCACCGTGTTTTTAAACTCTTTTTATCCACTCCTGATAAATATTTTCTTTGTCCATCTCCTACTTCAGATACCTCTAAAAGAATAAGGGAGGTTTGTTTACATGTGTTTATACTGTCCTTATTCTCTTCTTGTATATCATTGATTATACATACAATTCAAGGAAAATGCAAACACAACTTGCCCAATGCCATTTTGCTAAAAACCATTTCAAGAAAAGAATAAAATTGTACACTAAATAAAAAGATTATTGTTTTATTTCTAAAGATTAATCTATGATCATTAAATTGTGCGTCATCATAAAACTCAGTAACTCTCGAAGATCATTTAGTTGCATATCTTAAGAGGATGGGTGGGGTTGTGGGACTGCAGGAAAATTTTCCCCTTGTCAAAATATTCCAAAATTTAAGGAAATTAATAAAGCACATTTTTGTCCCGTTTTGAAAATAATAGATCCTAAAATGGTTTGATGTTCCTTTATTGAAATACTCAGAAATTCAAATTGGGAAAATTGGAAATAATCAGAAAAAATTAGGATCATGACTCGAAGTCATCGGAAACTTAGGATCATGACAATTATCAGAAAGCTTTATGGGACCGTAAATATAAGATAAATCATTTATCCTATATCAGCAAAATATGTTCACTCGATTTTTGGCTATAGACCCATGGACATGACAGTACGATAGCACAATTTGCTCAAACGTATTTGTGTGTATGTGGGGGGGGGGCTGGGCGGAATCTTGTCCCTCGGCGAATTCTAGTAAAAACAATTGACTTTTAAAAAATGTTCTTGTGACCTTTTCTAATCGTATAAATTGAATTGTCGTAAATTTTGAGGAAAAAAAGTTTGTCCCCAATAATATTTTGTGCCAAAATCTTGGGACCGACTTATACGTGTTGAATGAATTCTAAACAACTTTCTGCATATACATGTAGATAACCTGCATTTCTGACCCATCTGTCTAGTCCCTCAAGATGGATGCGCCATGCATATCTTAAATACAAGAAAAACTAAACATGCAACATTTCTTTTCTTTGTGATACAGGTGGTGTCCGTCTGTTTTCCTCTACCTGACCAGTGTCATTCCAGGCCTCTGGATGTTACAGCTCCACTTATATAATCAAAGGATTGAAACAAGGGATTTGTTAGGATGGGAAACTTGCCAGGTTACAACAAACTATTCCACAACGTCACTTGAAGATATCCAAGGGGTAAGAAAATGGAAATATATGTACCTGTCAATAATTTAAGACAAAATAAGTGGTCACGTGCCATGGAGAGGTGCAAAATTGTTCATAAGTAAGGTATATATATATATATGTTGGAAATAGATTATTAATTTGGCAGTTTTGACAAGTAGAGGTTTGCAAGAAACTTTGGAGAACCTTGGCCCAAAGACAGACCAGAATTGAGAAAGAACCTATCACCCATTTGCTACCTTAAAAATCGCTACCTCAATTGCTTTATTTGCATAGAATATATTACATCACTTCTTATATATTCATGTAAAATACAACAACAGTCACCAGGTCATGGAGTTCCGCGGTGGAGCAAGGAGAGAATTGTGTCTGTGTATACAGGTATAAATATATCGAGTTAGTAAAAATAGCGTGATAAAATGAATATCTTTTTACCAGCAACGCCTCCAAATAAAATCAATTATAGATTAACCTACATATTTCTTGGATAGATAAATCTACTTCTGTCAAAAGTCGTTCGTATTTAATGGTTTAGAATACCCTTTGATCAGCTATACCTCCAAATTGACATATATAGTTCTTGGATGCATTATACATCAACGTTTTATCTCGCCTGCATATGATACTACACGGATTTCATCGTTTCACACCAAACGTAATTCCTTCTCCTCATTTCTTTTTCCAGATTTCAACAGGTTTAGGATTTGAATTTTCGGATGACGCTTGGGCTCTAGCACTCGAGCAGATACTAATTGTGTTACTAATCTTAGGACGATGGCTGCTTCCAAAGGGCTCGTTAACGCGCGACCAACTGTCACAACTGTTGCTGGTTTACATTGGTATGGCTGCCGATATTCTCGAGTTCAACGTAGAAAACCTAAAGGAGGAAGCAGTATTCTGCGACCTGCCCCTAATCATCATCATACTTACCATGTGGTCGTGGAGTTTGATGCAGTTTACCTTGGTTCTCACCGCTGTCTCTGGCAGACGAGGGAGAAATTTCGCCCGCTCTCGTCCAAAACGATTCTGCCAATTATGTTGTCTGTGTGGCTGTTGGACAAATGAGTTGTGGTCTATGCTTCTTACCCTATCAATGCAGGACATACCGTTTGTTGTAATGCGTTTCTATCTGCTAATTGGCCGACAAGCTGTAAATCAAATGATGATTTTCTTTACTGCTAAGAATGTGTTGGTCATTTCCCTCCAATTTTATCGGATGGGGATTATTTGTTGTGGAGATACGGATCTTGTTGAACCTGAGCCAGAGAGTGGTGCCGGCAAACAAAATTCTGCTGATGAAGCAGATGCGATGCGAATTGCACCTGCTGACCCCGAAAAGGGTGCAGACGGACAGCTTGTGTCAGTAAGGCCTGAAAAGGATACGAACAGAAACGCACCGGCTGGCACCGAAATGGTGCTAAATGCGGAAGAGGTCGTATCATGAGACCAAGTCTAACGTCATAGAGAATAAAGAATGAAGCTGACGAGACTGTTTTCCATATAAACCTCATCAAGGATAGGTACAAATGGCAGCAGTTCTGCAAAGCAATGAGAACGAGCCAAATTTGAGGGTCACGGAGATTTTAGTGCATTGGTTTGCTACCGTAGATTATTCATCTATTGTTCTATGTATTGTTTTGATTGCGAGCGGTGAAATTTTTAAAAATCGAGGATAGCAAACATTTGATCTCAGCATTTGGTTGCGGGGTTTTACTGCAAATGATGGTTTTTGGTTCCGATGCTGCGTCAGTATCAGTAATCTATGCGGTCATGATGGCGCGTGTGTGTGTGTGTGTGTGTGTTTGTGACGGCCAACTCGTAAACGCGATATCTCAAGAACGATACACTGAATTCATGTCATTTGTGGTACACACATAGCCCATGATCAATATATGTGCCCTATTGTTTTTGATGGTGATGTCATCATACATATTAATGAGTAGGCGGGGCTTAATGTAAAAATCTTCAAATGTTCAGATTTTAACAACCGCATGTCTGTTTTGTTTCATGATTGGGATAATTATGATGTTAACTGGTGTGTACATGTTCATGATGTAAAAACGTTGAATTAATTAATATGCATAGTAGGCGGAGCTTAACATGATTTTGATAAAAAGAGCTTGTAAACACAGTATCTCAAGAACTATATATGTGATTCAATTCATATGTGGTACAAAGATAGCCCATGGTCTGTAGACGTGCCCTATTGTTGTGGTCTTAATATCATGCATATTAATGAGTAGGCGGGGCTTAAAGTAACAATCTTGAAATGTTCATATTTTAACAACCACATGTCCGTTTAGTTTCATATTTGGGATAATTATGATGTTAGCTGATGTGTACATGTTTATAATGTAAAAACGTTGAATTTCATTAATATGCATTGTGAGCGGGGCTTAATATGATTTTGCTGGAAAGAATTTGTAAACATGGCATTGCAAGAACGGTAAACTGAATTTAAGTCATATTTAGTACACAGATAGCCCATAGTCTGTATATGTGCCCTATTGTTTTTGGTGACGATATCATGCATATTAATAAGTGGGAGGGGCTTAAAGTACAATTCATGAAAAAGTGATAAATGAGCAACTGTATGTCCGTTTTGCGTTATATTGGGCATGATAAATTTGTTGTTTATTGTGTTTTTACCATATATCATTAACATGCATGGTGGGCGTGGCTTAATGTTAAAGTGCTAAATGATAAAAACACCATACCGTACCCCATGAACGATACATCATATTTATGCTATATCAGGTACACAGATGGGTCATGGTCTGTACATATGTTATAATGTTGTGGTAGTGAATATAAATGAGCAGGCGGAGCTTACCGACAAATTCTTGAAATAGGATAAATGAGCAACCGTTTTTGCAACATACTTGCTATGACAATGTTGTTAATTATTGTGCAAATTGCTAATGTTGTCAATATTTTTTATTGATTTGCATGATGAGCGTGGTTTATGAATACATTTCCTTAAACAAGTATATCATGATATACAATGACATGATAGTAAGTACAAATTTTGCAAATCAATCAGGTTTTAAAAAAGAAGCATCGGAACCACAAAACCTTTTGGTTCTGGTTATAGCGTAAGATCGTGCATAAAACTAGAGCTGTAAAACAAACCAATGTTTGAAATTGCAAGTATAATATTGATGATAATAAAAAAATATATATATAAAAAATTGCATATGAACTATTGATATATCGAAAACACCAAAAAAAAATTCAATACGGTGGAGCATACGCATTTGCATTTTATATTTTTATAATAAAATTGCAAGAATAATATTGATGATAAAAAAATATAAAAATATAAAAAAATATTAAAAATATATATATATATATATTAAAATACATAGGAATACATATAGGAAAATACATACAAATATAGTATACAAATTGTTTTATTTTATTTAGGGTGTATGGTGCATGAGCAGATGGCAAAGTATGTTCTTGTAAATTGCATGTTATTCCCCATCTTAATAATTAAGCAAAATATATTTCCAATAATTAACAAATAAAAGGTTGATACCTAAAATTGTCTAAGATCTACAAGTCTGACATCACAATGTACACTGCAAGACGGATAAATGTTTTGAAATGTAATAAATACAAAATGGAATAACATTTCAGCTTGGTGTTTACATCAATTTATTTATGTAATTGTCCTCTACAATATAAAGAGAAAATTTCCAATAATATTCTCTCGAATGAGTGAACACGTGATGACATTTGAAGTCTTGTCAGGGATGTTTTTTGGGAACAAGACATTTAAATTAAGTTTGTTAGTAATTGGTGCTTCAAAATATGTTTGTTATAAGTGTCTTGCACGTGCAATGCGATGTTTGACTGGATATAGATTCAGCTGTGATGTATGATAATGAAGCTGGAATGTGACCAGGTTCGGTTTCTTGAGCTCTATGTCTCCTCGGTTAATTTTGATTGAGCTTCATATGGTTTATCTTAATTTGGTGCAATCTGCAAGATTTACAAATTACCATACCCATCCATTACCTTATCTATTACCATGTTAGAAGGTACTGATCTGAGGCTACCCATCGGGCTCACGTGCGATTCCCTAACATGAAAACGATCGATATATCTGTATATTATGTGTCCACTCTTGAATTCTTAGTACCGCGATTTGAAAAAAATCTTGTTTACGAGCGTGATTGCCACTAATGCCAATATTCTACAACCGCTCTTGCCATGTGACTTTATCTGTATAAAGCAGAAAAAAGTTGATACATAAAAAAAATCTTGGATCTGCAAGTATGACATCACAATGTACACTGCAAGACGGATAAAATCTTTAAAATGTTATAAATACAGCTTGGTTTTTACACCAATTCATTTATGTAATAGTCCTCTATAGTATAAAGGAAAGAGAAAATTGATGATAACATTATGGTTCTCAACATAAAGGTTATAAAATAACTTCTATAAGGCAACATCATAGACTACAATTATAAGACATTGGTTTAAGTAATGATTTCTTTAAAAAAATCTATGCATAAGAAATTAATTCTAAAACCAATTGGCAGTTTTCTGACAATTAATTGCTTTTAAAACAGCTATCTGGCTATAGTAGCTGAGGGATGTAGGGAAGAAAAGTGAGATGTTAAGACGATGTACAGACGTATCCATGTCTCCCAATAGAGATAGTGTCCGCCCACAGGTCAAAATGCCCATTAGTCCAAAGGTTTAATAGTCCGGAGAAAAGGCTCACTATTCCGAACGTTCGATTAGTCCGCAGGTTCACTAGTCCGAAGGTTCTCTATAGTCCAAAGGCCCAATAGCTCAAAGGTTATGGTTGAAGGTATACCTTCGGACTACTAAACTTTTGGACTATGGTGAACCTTCGGACTAGTGGACCTTCGGACTATCGGACCTTCGGTACTGATGGGCCTTTTCTTACGGATTATTGAACATTTGGGCTATTGGGCCTTTAGATCAGTGGGCTGGCAACCAATAAAATATGCCAGCATATTTCTGCCACCAGTGGTCACAGGTTATAAATATCTCGACCTAACAGCACTCTGTTCCGGATCCTGTTATGCTATAATTAAACAAAATCCACCGAACTGCATATAATTAATTATCAATAAGTAAGATACATGTGTTAATTATATTTTGTTTTTGATAATTGTTTCTTTTTTGCTTTAATTCTTGACATTTTCCTTCAGATAAAAAAGATTTTTCGTCGGATAAAAAACTTCGACCAATTATAGAATCACTACCTAGCTACACATTACTAAGTAAATATAGGTGTTTTGAAATATTATTATTTTTTTGTTGGTAAAACTGTGTCATTATAAAATTTTCAATTGATATTAAGCCAAAATCCATCTTAGTCATATCAACGTGGTAAATTTATTGTGACTTTAAGTTGAGAATATAATGAAAATCAAAACTACAGTATCAATCGCCCATATGAAGTTATTATATATCAGCTGTAAATATGCAACATAGCTTTTGATTTGTTTTCATACATGTTTTTATTTTACATTGATTTGGCAATAAAAACACCGATGGGAGCAAAGAGTTGCTAGTTATTGCTTCATTCCACGTTTTACTTCTTGGCACCAGGCATTACGAATTGGGGAAAAGGGGATGAGTGGAGGTGGCGGCCTTTGTCTTTTCATACGCTGCAAACGCTCGTCTAACTTTTCTCTTCTTCGTTGACGATGATACACTTGGCACTTGGTCGGAAATGTGACCGTGACCCCGCATTGGAGTGAAAACAAAGCGATCAGCTGTGTTTGTTTACATGCCATACGTACCGTATACAGTAAACGCATACGGACTTGCCCGCGTGTATCGCGCAAAGGTTTGTTTTCACTCCAGAAAATGACGTCTTCTCCCGGATGTGACGTGGCATTGACCAAGTGAATAGGAAATAGTTGTTGATCTATGTATTGTTGGGATGGAGATCCCGTGCTGTGTCTACCAACTGTGGTGTAGCGGTTATCATACATGTCTACGGACCACGAGGCCCTGGGTTCAAGCCTGGGTTGGGTAGACACGCCAGTGCACCACAACTGGGTTATCAAAGGCCGTGGACATTGACTTGGTTGTCGATGTTATGTCTGTCCGTACGTCGTACCTGTGTTCTCGTCCGGGTCGTATTAAGCGTTTCGTGATAGCATTGTTACTATCATAACTGAATACGCAGGCGACGACCCCGTCATTGTAATTGTGTGTTCACTCGTCGTCGTCCCGTGCTGTCGTCATGGTACTACATCTTTTCGTGTTTACTCATGCAGGGAGCAGGAACATTGAAATGCTGGAGCAAGCGGAGCCTTACTATTCCTGGGGACAGGGGGACTTGCACCACCTTCCGGCATAATAAAAAAATATACCTAAGGTTTTTAGAAAATTTTAATCCCCCGACTTTGTGGACGAGAAAGTTGACCTCATGTTCTTTGTCCCCAGAACCCCACCCTTTGTGAACGAGAATTACGGCCGGGCATGGGAGCAATGGTGAAAACAGTTTTGGTGGGGTTCCGAGGCACCCATGAAGATATTGTCAGGGAGCTTTTTTAAGTTCCTCTCCCTTTCAAACAAAGCCCTTCTGAATTTCGGACCCAATTTTTTTGTAAAATCTTAGCAAGGTGGCTAAGTTCCCCTTCATAACATCCATATGTTTTACATGCAAATGAATATGTTTTGTGAATATGATTCCAAGTCTAAAACAGATGTAGGCGGACTTAAGAAATTTCTCGCAAACTTGAAAGGGGGAGGTGTAGACTTAATCATAATTATTGACAGATTGATTTTCAATTTTATATCATATACAGTCATATTGCGCAAAATATTGGCTCGAATTAGTAGTGATATCAAATTGACACGGATATATTTGCAGCCAATGAGGATGCTGGAATATATCGTACCATTAACTAGGATTAATTCGATTTTAACCTGTTATTAAATCAAATATAGTGTCAATTGGAATTTCGTCAGTTCACATCAGTCTGCAGGTCATTATAAATTCGATTTTATCCTATGTATAAATTGTATAAATCTTATCCAAGGGCAAAATCAACTTTAAGCTATCCTCGTATCAATTCGATTTTCTCCCAGTATAGGCCTAGGCCAATATCCGATTTTATTCTAGTATAAACATTCAATTTTTCCCCGCAATTTTAGCACAATATTCGACGTCTATTTGAAGTTTAGCTAAGATTCATTACTATATTCAAAATGACCTAAAGTTCTATCTTGAACGATTGTTATACAGCACTATCAACTTACCTTCTAGTCATTTAATCTTAAAGTATAAATCATATACACATCATTTCCCCAATTTGTCCGTATGGATGTATGTTTTATTTTTTGTATATTAGTGTGATTTTGTGACTGCCACTTTACCCGCACTTTCGGTAATTTCATTTTGCGACTTCGCCTCCCCCCCCCCCCCCTTTCCCCCTCCACCACACCTTTTTTGGTGCGCAAATCAACACACGCAACCGCAATAAGTTATCATTTGATACTTGTACATTTCAAATAGATAAAAAAAAGATGTTCTGTAAACATGTATTTTCTAATTCAAATATGTGGCATGATGCCCCTTTGCGTTGTGACATTGGTTTTCAGTTGTAAATCATTTTAAAGTTTATAATTTAACATGATTATGATGTTAAAGAATTTGGGCTGTAGAAGGTTATATATATATGTATATATATATATATATATATATATATATATATATATATATATATATATATATATATATATACATATATATATATATATATATATATATATATATATATATATATATATATATATATATATACACATATATATATATATATATATATATATATATATATATTTATATATATATATATATATATATATATATATATATATATATATATATATATATATATATATACATATATGTATATATATATGTGTGTGTGTGTGTGTGTATATATATATATGTGTGTGTGTATATATATATATATATATATATGTGTGTGTGTGTGTGTATGTATATATATATATATATATATATATATATATGTGTGTGTGTGTGTGTGTGTGTGTATATATATATATATATATATATATATATATATATATATATATATATATATATATATATATATATATATATATATATATATATATATATATATATATATATATATATATATATATATATATATATATATATATATATATATACATATATATATAATGAAAATGAAGGAAATTTCCCGAAAATTGCAGATCTCTGGAAGAAAAGATGTCATATGGAATCTGACTTTTAAAGTCAATTCATATTACTGCTATGGGAGGGGATGAGGAAATGGTACTTGGTCCCCAATAAATTTTTGTGAGGACCTTGACTCCACGTTTCCTAGGCCACAGTTTCTGACAAAGATAAAGTGATCACATGTATTTATTTGTTCATGTCTTATAACAAAATAAACATTTGTCAGTTTGTAGCAATATCTCGTCTAAACTCTTCTTCTTCTTTTTATCTTGATATGAGGGAAAGAAAGAAGAGAAGGGGGAGCTGGGGGTAAGTTAGAAAGGCACCAAAGAGATTAATTCTTTACCAATTCCCTGATTTTCCATTTCCGTCTTTCAGTCGTTTCAAACGTGCGTGCCCGGCCCCACTTGAAATACTGCTCCATGGCCCATGTAATTCTACGTTTTTATGTCGATCTTAGGTTTTTATTCCCAAGCAGTATAGATAAAATGTTTTATCAGGGATTTGTTATTTTCCCAGTAACAAATCGCTTCCAGTCAATCCCCAAACTCTGAAAAGTCGTTCCTTTTCTTCCGTAGGTATTCACGCCTATTCGGATTCATGAACATATGAGTTTAACGTGCCATTTGCCGACGATAGTTTCATAGGTCAAGGAATATATAAATGATAGTCATTTTTGCAAAACATTTAGTTAAAGGTTGAATATTTTTAATCATTGGTGTTTTAAACTTATCACTGATTAAAAAGAGGATGAATTTCTCCCATGTGGGTATAATCATTCTCGCAACAGAGTGATTTCTGACTATGTGACGTAGAATTTTCTTTTACATACAGATATATCTTTTGAATAATATCTTATCGTAAAATCTGCCAAACTAGTCAGGAGTACGGCAAATACAGACATATTCCTAGGCCAGTGTAATTACGGCAAATGCGCTACTGCTATTGGTGTATACATATTACCTGACAACAACTCCACTCAGATTGATGTGCAAATAATGGACTACTCATCAGCTCATACCCACGTGGAGCCATGATTGCGAGTGCTGCAAGCATACTAGCCTAACATATTAGCCTATCCTGCACTCATTGAAAAGGATTGGCTGCTATACAGCTATATGACCATGATGAACTCAGGATTTTAAGTAAAATTTATGATCCATGATCTGAATGAATTTATTATGCAAATTAATTGAAGAATATGATTGTGACATCCCAGAAAAAATTACGGAATTAGACCTAGACTCAAAAATAATCAATCAAAAATACGGAATCATGCATGGTATGAAAAGAAAAAACTTTAAGATTTACTGCTAAAGGATCCAATTTGAAATTCAAATTGAAAATGAAACCAGTCTAAGGTCAACGTTAGACTCTAACGTTACCGTTAAACTTTTCCAAAATTAAAGCTTTTTAGCTGAAATTGCCATTTAAAGCACAATAGGGCCTATACGTCCACTTCGATGAAAAACAACAATTTTGGGAGAAATGCACACTTTTGGATCCGCTCTTAAACCCCCTGACGTTTTTGCAACAAATTGCTTTTGATATCAAAATGTGGGACATCTTATAATCTTTCCAAATAAACCTCAATTTAAATGTCAAAATTGGTCAAACCAGTCAGGGGCACGGCAAGTTCGAACCATTTTTTAAATTTCTAAAAATCAATTTACTCTTCTTGGGGGCAAAATTACCCAATAAATAGACAAAAATTATATATAAGTTGTTATTTTTCGAAGATTAACACAATAACAAGAAAGCAATCCATTTCAAGCATACAGCATAGTGAGGGAAATAGCTAATAATAATAACTATGGGGTAAATGGTTAAAAGGGGTCATTAGCTCTGTGACTTTTAAACTTTGAACTTTTGACTCCAGAGTTTACGGGATACAAGTTCATGTACCATGTAATACAAACATAGGATTGGTATAGGTCTTGCACTTTTGGAATTTAAAGTGGCACATAAATTGTACAAACTAGTACATAATTAACCCCTAAAATCACATATTTAACCTCTGACCATTGACCCTAATCACTGAAACAACTTCTGAAATTTTTCAACAATAGTTGTAGCCCTACTGTATTCACCATTCATGCTCACGTCACACCTACCATTCCATAAAGGTGAAAAGTGGGTAATAGCTCTTTGACCTTTTGATCCTAGTCTACGGGACACAAATTCATGTACCAAAAGCATAGGATTGGTATAGGTCTTGTACTAAAATCGCGCAAAATTTTGATTAAAAAACACTAATTTGACTTTTGACTCATGACCTTTTATTATTTTGTGTTAGAATGTTAAACCCTATTCAACTATGCAATTTGTAAAGATACCAAGTAATTTCTTCAAAAGAAACGACCATCACCAGAAACGTGTTTGATTTGATTTGCAACCTCTGACCTTTTGACCCCATAGTTTACGGGACACAAGTTCATGTAACACAGTATTATGATACAAACATAGGATTGGTATAGGTTTTGCCTTTTCGGAATTTAAAGTGGCACAAAAATGTACAAATTAGTACATAATTAACCTCTAAAATTACATATTTGACCTCTGACCTCTGACCCTTAACCATAATCACTGAAACAACAATACAATTTTTCACATTTATCGTACCCTACTGTATATGACACCATTCATGCTCACGTCACACTTACCATTCCATAACTATAGAGGAAAATGGTGAAAAGCTTTGTGGCCTTTGACCTTTTTAACCCAGAGTCTATGGGGCACAAATTTATGTACCAAGGTATTATAGTACAACATACAGTAGGTTGGCATATGTCTTGTACTTTTCGAGTTTCAAGTGGCGCAAACTTTTGAAGAGGAAAAAACACTTATTTGACCTTTGACCCTTGACTTTTTGACCCCTAGTTTTTTTAAATTTTGTTAGAATGTTAAACCCTACTCACCTATGCAATTTGTAAAAATACCAAGTAATTTCTTCAAATGATACAGATCTGTGACCTTTGTACCCCAAAACCATGGAGACGAAAGTTCCGATCAGGGGTACACGTCTACCAATTTTGGTTCATGTGTGTATTAGAGTTTTGATTTATAAGCGACACAAAATTAATTGTTGCATACGCACACATGCACACCTACCCACACACCCACACACACACACATACGTGCTTCACATACTGATCGAGTACTTTGACATTAACTATCCATTTGAGGACTCAATGATACGGACCAATAATGAAGTAGTGGAGCTGAAACAATTGTTTATCATCAATTGTTAATTGCTTATGGGGTAGTGGGACTACAAAAGAAAACAAAAATACAGTCCTGATTTATGCTATCTTTTTAAGGACATAAAACAAAATTTTAGGTTTTGCTAAGTAACTATAGGACCCGGAGGATTAGGTCACTACGTGATTAGGGCAACAAGAGTCGTGCTACTAAGGACCCTGGACAAGATCTGATACATCTATTCATCTAAGGACTTCTGTGTGTGTTACTTTCAGTTTTACTAAACAACTAAAGTCTTGCGGTAAATTAGCGGATAATTGAGTTAAAGAGGGCATGACATGGATTTTCATATGACTCTCACTTGATTATCTGGACAATTTGATAAAGACTTCTCAAAATTTGTGTTGCTTGTTATAGCAGAAATTGGAGAGAAAAAATAAACATACATAGTATTCGTTCTCATCAGCTCATGTTCTTGCTCGTAGAAATTGGTAAACTTGTAATGACGTCACTCCCAAAACGAAATTTCTTGTAACCCTTTCACATCACGCAAACAACATAGGCCTAGTGTTATCGCGTGTGTCCTTTGAAATTTGACGTATTTACACTAGGAGTAGAAAGATTTTTCAACATTACATTTTTTACCAAGCTGTTATTATTTTCTTAAACATCGGCCATATATTCAAATAAGTCATAACTTCAAGTTCCATAAAAAAAATATATCATCGCTTTTCGAAAAGCTGTATGATCTGGCCTAAGTGTTGCAACCCGTGTCTATTGTTAAGCCTAACACTGAAACTAGTAAGTTTATGAAGTTGAACAAGACGGCATTGATTATTTTTCTTAATTTGACATTTCACACGATAATATCATGTATTGTGTGTACGTTATTGTCATAGAATTTAAATGTAGCAAAAATTATCACAATGTATAAGTTCTTACAATAGAAATTATTGGTTGAAACCAAATTTTTCCTGCTCGGCAGCAGCCTAACATAGTAAAATCTAACGCAAAATCTAATGTTAAAATTACCCATTGATTTGGTACATCAATTTTTTTTCCAAAATGAAATTTTTACGTCGCGAATTTTAATGGGCTTTCAAAGATTTGGCTCAACTTTTAGTGATTGCAAACATTGCTATCTATATTAAAAACATTTGTTTACATCAGAAACGGCCTGATATATCAATATCAATGTCTTCTGAAGAACAGGAATTGCGAAAGTATAATTTTTGTTTATGGAATTAGCATTGTATTTGTATGTACCTTCGAATTCGCCTGATATGAGATCGTTCTGGGAGTGACGTCACACGTCGTTTAGACAATTCTTGCATTGTCGGGAGCGTCAATTGCTTGAATATCATTTTTTTTCTTTTTTTGTGTCATGCCCTTTTAAAGAATTTGCGTCACAATCCATTTTTTAAATAAATCAGTGTGAAACTTTTAGCACTCTGAAGATGGTGTGAAATTAGATGTCAGATTGAACTGGTTCATCTAGGACATGTGTACAACTTCTCAAGCGCTATCTTAAATGAAAGATTGTCTTCTTTAGAGCAAAAACGATTAGGGACGTGTGTTTAGGTCCTCAAACGCGACCAGGGTCCTTATTCAATTAGTGTCTTGTCAGATCAAGGTCCTTAAATGATTATCAAAGCAAACGCACCCCCCTACACCTTCAAACCCATTAGTGACAGATGCAAAAATTATCAAATTATGTCCACCAGCCCCCCATAATATCAAGGGGGTGGCCGTATAGTGTAGAATGTATAGGCAGTTATTTGCCTATGCAGCAAAGTGACTACAATATCTCATCCCCATGCACATACGTATATGAGATAATTATAACTCGTCAAAATTGGTAGGGTGGGCGGGGCTCGTCTCAAAGAGCATGACGTCCAATTTCTCATTAACTCGAGTTTGGGGATTGATTGCTTCTCTGGTTTTTTGAGCAGAAAATGCTTTTGCGCACACTTACTCAATCAACATGATATATGAAAAAATGATAATTAAAAAGACAGAAAGGAAAAGGTAATTTCTCACACCGGAAATTGAGCCCGGGCCTTTGAGCGTCAAATTCTAACCACTAGACCATATGGGATTGGTGGTTACTCTGGGGAATGATTTTTATTATAAAATATTTACAAATTTTGTCAGCTCTTGGCGTTACTGAAATTGTAAACATAACATAACAAGATTACGGGCTAAGAAGGGTTAGTCACTACATAAAAAGCCCAAAGTAACACCAAAAAAAAAAAAATCAAAGACGCCCAGAGTAAGTAAAGAATTTATCAATGTTGACCTTGAAATTGTGAACAGAATTTGAGCTAACTACCCACTCAGGCAAACCATTCCACTCATCAACAACTCTTTGCGAAAAGCTAAATTGCCAAATATCTATCCGTGAGAACTCTTTGGTCAACTTTAAATTGTTACCACGTGTCACATCAGGATTAGCTGAACCACAAGAAATAATAAGAAGTCAAAGCATTACTACCAGATAGGAACTTAAAAACCTAAATCATATCGCCACGTGCTCTTCTCAACTCAAGCGTGGTCAAACCAAGAATTCGCAACCTAGATTCATAAGAGAGATTCCTTACTTCGGGAATAAGTCTAGTGGCTCTTCTCTGAACCTGTTCCAAAATAAACTTATCCTTCTTATAAAAGGGACTCCAAGCCTAAATAGCGTACTCAAGTAAGGCCTGACTAAGTGCTTATACAAATTAAGAACAACCTATCTACCAAGAAAGCAAAAAATTCTTCTAATTGAACCAAGCATCTTATTTGCCCTTGCAGCTGCTAAAGCACACTGTTTAGAAGGCTTTAGATTGCTAGTAATGACAACACCTACATGTAGATCCCTTCCTTGATCAACACAACCAAGATTTGAACCATTCATGTAGTAATCAAACGCCAAATTGTTCTGACCAAAATGAATAACTTTGCATTTATCAACATTGAATGACATCTGCCATGTTTGGGACCAAGAAAGTAACTTATCCAGATCAGTTTGCAAAAGTGAAGAATCCCTAGCAGCATCAATAATCCTGTACAGCTTAGTGTCATCAGCAAATTTACAAATCTTGGAGCCAAGGGAAACATCAATGTGATTAATGAAGATTAAGAAAAGAAGCGGACCCAATACAGAACCCTGAAGAACACCACTTGTAACCTTCTTCCATGGAGATGCATTGTTATTTTTTAATAATGTGTCGTGGCCGTCGCCAACATGCACTGGGGCAAACTTCAACTTTAGCTCTACGTTTTTTATTCGAAAAAGTTTTTTTGTAATGAATTTAAAAAAGAAGCACTTTTAGTTTTGAGTTTGCATAGGCTAATCTGAAAGTTTGAAATGTGTGCTGTATAGACCGGTAGGGCAGTAGAGCATGCGGTAATAGTTCAGCCATTTTTCAGTTTCCTGCTAGCAAGCCTTTAATACTTACAAAGATAAAGCAGAGGAATATAGATAGTTAAGGTATTTGTCTCGCTTCTCATATCAAAATTACAGTCTTACTTCTTAAAGGAGACATAAAGTCTGACATAATTCATATTTCATATGATAGAATTAAAAATATATACGCAAATTACGCTTATTGTGCTCGATTGATTATCAGTATCAGTAAATCACTGTAAAATGGTTTATTTTGAGCTATTTCATCATTAATTTCGCACAAAACGTTTGAATTTAGTTAATAATTTCTACGCAGAATAGTATGGGGAGTAATCCACACCTATCCCAGCTAACACATAACGTTTTCATAACAATTCAAAACATTTTCTATTTGTTCTACAAATGTTTTTTTTAAATATTTTTATTGTAACGTTTAAAAACGTTTTTATGATGTTACATTAAAAACACATAATTTTATAAAAACGTTTCAAAAACATTTGCAAAAAACCTTTAAATAAAAACATTTTAATGTTTTTAATACATATTTTTAATACAAATCTGGCGGTTTTCTTATGTATCTAGAACAATTCTAAGGAATATACCAAGAAAAATACGGAATAATGTTTTTCTATAATTTGAAAAACGTTATATGTGCATTACATAACGTAATACAAATGTGATTATAATGTTAAGAATAAAACGTTTTGAAGTACAGAACGCAAAATGTTATCAAAACGTATTTACAACATTTTGCAAAAACTATTTTCAATAAACATTTTAATGATGTTTTTAATACATATTTTGATACCAAATCTAAATATGTTTTCTTGTGTGCATGTGGACCAGTTGTACGGGTATACCAAGAAATATATGGAATAAAGCTTTGAAATATTTAAAAAACGTATTATGTGCATTACATAACGTAAATAAAATGTGACTAAAACGTTAAAAATAAAACGTTTTCAAGTACAGAACACAAAATGTTATCAAAACGTTTTCATTAATATTTTGCACAAAACTATTTTCAATAAACATTTTAATGATGTTTTTAATAATATTTTGATACCAAATTTGGAAATGTTTTCTTATGTACTTTAGAATAATTCTAAGGGTATGCCAAGAAAAATACGGAATAATGTTTTCGATATAACTTTAAAACGTTTTATGTGATTTACATAACGTAATAAAAATGTGAATAAAATGTTAAGAATAAAACGTTTTTAAGTACAGAACACAAAATGTTATCAAAACGTTTTTACAACATTTTGCAAGAAAAATTTGCAATAAACATTCTGATGATGTTATTAATATTTGATACGCAATCTAGAAGGTTTTCTTGTGTGCGGGTGGACCAATAATTGTATTTCTTGGTAATAATATTACCAAGAAATATTTGGCATAATGTGTTAAATATGTTAACATATTGTGAGATTTCATTTCATTTCATTTCATATCATTTCATTTCATATCATTTCATTTCATTGCTTTGTTTTTTCACAACATATTTACATATAATTACAGAAGAGCTTTATTTACAAAAAATTATAAAATTTACGAAATATGTATATACAGAAGAATATATATGGTTGTGAAAGAAAGTGTTGTATAAAAACTCTGGTGAGCTCAACTGAGTACAACACTCCCAAATTACAAAACAAAAATGATAACAAATTGGTAGTACAATACGCCCCCACCCCACACATCAATACATACAATCGAAGCCACAAGTCACTACCCCACCCGATCCCAGGTAAAGTAATGATGTAAGTTAGGATGTAAGTATTTACCAGTAAAAGGGAATGATTAAAAACAAATCAATAGTTCATGATGCATTTAGGTTAAGGGTTTTTCTAAAACAGACCAGAGATTTGCAGTTTTGTATGTCAATTGAGAGGGAATTCTTAGTATCAATTGCACGGTTGCACGAATTAAATCTTATAATATTGGTGCGACAGGGAACAGAATGGATGTTGTTTGAAACATTGACGGTGGCGGAAGATTATTGTTAGTAGATCTACCTACTGTGGTGTAGCGTGTCTTTGTTTGTCAAGCCTAAACATCTTTATAAAAGGTGTCGGAAAATTATTGTTAGTAGCCCGACCCCGTCATTGTAAGCAATGGTGGCAAGATTGATGTTAATGAGATCTGGTAGTTTAAGGAGGTTAAGAAACAAAAATAAATTACTTAGTACTGTCACGATAATAAGCATTTGTGACATGTCGGATGGTCCGTTTTTGTAAGATCACTAATTTATTTAAGAATGATTTAGCAGCACTCGACCAAACACTGCAACAGTAAGATAAATGAGGTAAAATAAGTGTTTGATACAAGGACCTTAAAATCGTTCATGGAATGAAATGTATCAATTTTGATAAAATACAAACACCTTTCGAAATCTTATTGGAAATTGAATGAATATGATCGGACCAAGAAAGATTTGAATCAATACAGACCCCTAAGAGTTTTGTGGTACCTATTTTACTAATTTTAATGCTATTTAAGTGGATAGTAATATCCTAATTTTAACAAAGTGGTCCAAACACTACATAATTAGTTTTACAAACTTTAAGAGACAACTTGTTTGCAGAGAACCATTCATAAGATTTAGATAAATCAGAACAAACATTATTTTTTAACTCATGTGTGTCACTACCCTGAAGAAAAATATTAGTGTCATCTGCAAATAAAATAAATGATGTCTCTGTAACACATTGCTTATATCATTGGTATATATAATAAAAAGAAGTGGACCTAATATCGGACCTTGTGGAACTCCACATTTAACATTATAAAGATCAGAGCTACAATTATTATAATATACGAACTGATGCCTATTACAAAAATAATTATGAAACCACGCAAGTGTATTACCTCTTATACCATAGAATGATAACTTATCTAATCTAAAGGATCTGATGATCAATAGTATCGAAGGCCATTGAAAGAACTAAAAAGACACCAACTGCTAAATCCTTCTTATCAAAAGCTTTGTATAATTTATTAGTGGCAGAGATAAGTGGTAATTCCGTAGAATGACCAGGCCTAAAACCGTATTGATCCACAAATAATACATTGTGCTTGTTAAGAAAACCTATTATACAATTATACATCAATCTTTCTGTTATGTTAGACAAACATGGTAAAACAGATATAGGGCGATAATATTCATAAACATCGGGTTCATCCTTCTTAAAAATCGGAATTACTTTAGCAATCGTAAGTTTCTTAGAAAATACACCTGTGGTGAACGTTAGATTAATAATGTGAGATTGCAGAACGTATAATTAAAATGTGACTAAATGTTATGAATTAAACGTTTTGAAAGAAAGAACATAATGTGTTATCAAACGTGTAAAGAACATTTTGCAAAAATGTGTTCAAAAAGACATTTTAATGTTTTAAAACATATTTTAAAAAAATCTACAAAGTATAAATAACACATAAACAAACATATTTATGTTTTTGAAACATTTTCGAAACCAAATCTAAAAAGTTTTCTTCCGTATTTTGATTTATTCTACGGGCATACAAAAAAGATTAAGATTTTAAATAAAAAAAGAGAAGATTTTTGTGCATTCAAAACCGTAACTAAAATGTTATTAAACAAAATTGTGCATTAAAAGGAAAGGTGGGGAGGGTAATTTTTAAAGAACCACTTTGTCATGTAGAGATAGAGGCAAGGTGGCTCAGTTGGTAGAGCGGGTGATAACTGATATGCTGGAGGTTCAAGGTTCGAGTCTCACGAGATGAATCTAGGTGATTTTCCACGGCAACGCACACAGATACGCCTGACATCGAGAGCAGCAGTATGTCGTCTGCGGCACCTACCCTCATCCAGAAGTTGGGAGAAGTGGGCATTGGTTGGATGGCGCTCACCGTCCATCGGAAGAGGACTTCAAATGGCGGTCCCGATGGCCCGGATAGTCACCCCCTGTCGGGTTTGCTGAGCACTATTCGAGAAGAGAAGCGTGGAAACGCAGTGTTCGTTCACTTCCCGTCCAGATACCTGGCCCATATACACTGATATAGGGTGGTAATTGCCTAGTTTCCAATCGTGGAGGAACGCGGGAGGAAATATACCGTAGAGTTCTATAGTTTAGAGTCAGCCCCCACCCATTTCATTTGGAATTAAAGCATACAAAGTTTATTGCGAATTTCAGGGGCAATTACAAAAGCAAAATGATAATTGGTGAGATTTTATTTTAAAATTTAAGCTTTTGATGACCAAAATTAACTTTTTGATATTTGTTCTAATGTTTGTTTAATTTTCAGCGCACTTTGCACTTAATTGATCATGTTACTATTTGGATGGAAGTGAAAGGTAGTGTGCACCTCGACCGTATAGCACGAACTAATGTTGCTGCGCACGGTAAATTAGTTCCACTAAAAACTTTTCCTTGTAAAGAATTTTCAGATTGCATGAAATGTTAATACTCACAAATATTTTAGAGATCATAAAAGAGGAAAAAAATTGAAGCTTCTTTGTGAAATGTGAGACCCAAAAATTATTTGAGCTTTCCAATTGAGCTCGAGGAAGGATATGCATGAATGCCGCGCCGTAAACGTCACCTACGCGTCACATGAACACAGCGCACATATTTGAAGTAGAAGATTAACGTTCACGTGCATCACGTCTCTAGCTCTAAATGTAAACGATCATTTACCGTTCAGGTTTTAACACAATTTACTGTGTAACGTTTCTATGGAATCCTGTGTAAATATTTCTTTGATGAAATTATAAATAAATAACATCAGTTTTTACTAATTTTATTTTTAAAATTAATTTAGAATTGAGGGCGCTGTGTTATAATCTTAGGCCTAACGTTACACTTGCGTTGCAACTTCTTATTAAACTGTTACGAAGTGTTAGCTTTGACTTTACAATCTTCAGATATCTTTGAAATCCTTCCTTAATTTTGTTATTTCTCTTAATCTGCTTACGTAAATTATATATTAGATGTTAAGTTCTAGATTTACGGCGTCCCAATATAGCTTAATTAGGGTGTCCATTGTTAATTCATTAATTGCCTTTGTGCGTAAATGAAACTCCTAGCAGGAGCTTATTACGAGGTATTGGAAGAAACAACAAATTTTGTGATTTTATTAAATCCTACGCATATATCTTCAAAATCGCTGTAATTCTGATGGTTGTAGTACTGTTCTTGTTGACATGATATTTAACAAGAAATATATACATATTTCACCACAAAAAAAAAAAAAATTTGAACAAAAGCTAACGTTAGGCTTTTGGCTAGGCCTAACGTTAGACTATAGGCGACACCCAAAATGCAAACCCATCCCAGCAAACACAACACGTTTTCATAACATTTTGTATCATAAAGTTTTAATGATATTAAAATGGGGTGTCACAAAAACATTATTATAACATTTTTCATTTAATATTATGCAAAAAATGTTTTTAATATATCATATTAATGTTTTTTTAAACATTTTTTGATTTTTTTAAAATTATTTTTAATAATAGAAAAAAAAGATTTTCACAATTTAAAAAAAAACCAAAACGTTTTCATGACGTTTTTAGAACATTGTGTTTGCCGGGATAGGGGCATTACGAGGTATAGGAAGAAACACAAAATTTCGCGATTTGATCAAATCTTGCCCATACCATCTTTGAAAAACACTGTATTTCTGATGTCTGTTGACATAATATTTCACCAAAATCCGCAAAACAATTCTACAAACACGTCAAAAATGACAAGTTTTACAGCATTCATGCACGCCGAAGATTTCCAAACAATTTCTACAGTATAGACTTAGCCTAGGCCTAGCTATTGTTCGGAAATCTTTGGTTCGATATTCGTGCGGTAAAAATAATAATGTTTTGAAGTATGCGATTTTATCAAAACTTTCGTACTATTGTAGGCTAGCTATTGTTCGGAAATCTTCGGTTCGATATGTGTGCCGTAAAATTAATAATGTATCGAATTTCGCGATTTTTTTAAAACTTACTAAAACTTCCGTACTATCATCGCCATATTTCTGATGATATTTCACAAAATTACTTTGCAAAATAACCTTTTTTTTTAATGAAGGAAACCTGACGTTTTCTCCGGTTTCCTCCCTCTTCATCCGTCTAAATTATGTGTTTCACATTGTACCATTCATTGTCTATATGTTCGTCCCATCTCTATATGAACTTGCAAAAAGTTGTTGGAAAAGGAATGCCAAACAAACAAACATACACCCATTATCTCTTTGATATTTGCAGGTTAACCTTCTTTTGACATTTCAGCTAGGTTAGCTCTTGGCAAGGCTGCAAGGCTGCAAGGCGGCACGATCGCTTATGAGAGCAGTAATGACAAATGCCACCATGTCCTTGTTCAGTTCGAAACGCCAGAAAGGAGGCAAAAAGCCATTCAGTGACACACATTTGTGTGCAGTAATTTCAAGTAAGTTTTCAGTACCAAATTGATCGTTAAATTTGCAGGTAGAAGTTCCATGTTAAATCAACTAGTGTTCCTCAGAATCACCCTATTTGTTGAGAGGAAACTTCACTAGAATACTTCATTTTGGCCAAGCGAAACCTCAGCAATGGTTTATTTAAATTTAGTACCATGAACATCATCCGCCATCAATTCTTGTAAAATTCAATACTCGTATGCATAAAACCTGAGCTAACACATTGAACTATATTAAAATTAAATCCTATGTTAATGACAAATCGCACTAAATTGAACCATATGTGAACAAATATAATTTGATTTTTTTTTTTGTTTTTGCTCCAGCATATTTTTGTTTGCTCTGACGGGTGGATGGGTGCCCTTAAACTTTAACTAGACTTGGAGACTAAGTTAAATTGACAGAAAAATCATAACAAAATAAATTTACAGATGTCTTTTATGTACAAGGCTTAGAGCCTATCATCACTGTTAGCTGTATTTGGTATGGTAAATATGGCAAAGATAAATCTTAAACTTAGTAGTTGGAATGTGGGAATGGGGATGCTAGTAGTATTTTAGGTGATGGTGCCCCTTCATGGTTGTCGGATATTTTTGCCCTGTTGGAATACAGGTAGACATCTGTCGGAAAATGGTTTGGGTACTTGATATGATTTTTTGGAGTGATGGTACCAGAATAGCAAACGAAAATTTTGTTAGCTATTCTGGTATACAGTTCATAAAGTATTACATTGAATCCAGAGCTATAATGGCCCTTCAGTATGGAACAAACTTTAGCAGGGTCATCAATCCGTAACGGATGGTTGTTGCATTTTGTTGCAAAAGCTTCTTTTTTAATCTGAAAGTTCAATTAACTGTACAATAAGTATTTGGTACAACATATTTTTCAAATCAAAATTCAAGAAATGAAATACAAGTAATGGGAAAATTGTTAATATATAATTGAAATGTTGGAATAATAAATTCCCCACACATCCGTGGTGTAGTGGTTAGTGCTTTGTCCTCTCACCCGCACGTCCCAGGTTCGAATCTCGGCGGGTCTGCAACCACTGAGTTCACAACTGGTTATCAAATGCCGTGGCCATCTTGATATAATGTCCAGCACTGGATGCTCTCAGGACGCTAAAACTTGCTATGCTATGCTATGCTAAATTGCACTATCAATGTACTTAAACAATGTATTGGTTCTGAACAGCATCAGGAACCTGTGCTGTCATGAAGGTGTATGTGTGTATGCAAGTGTGTGTGTGTGTGGAGGGGGGGGGGGGGTGCATGCACGTGTAGTTTGTAAACATGTCATCTTAAATAAGACAATGATTAATGTCCTGCATGCTGCAATTATAGCTCCCGACCCGTTGATGTGCCATATTGGTTTTGATGGTGAAAATATGCATATTAATTAGGAGGCAGGGTCTAATGTAAAAAAAAAAAAAATGTTCATATTCCAACAACCACTGTCTGTTTTGTTTCATATTTGGTACGCTAATGTTGTCAGCTTTTGTGTACATTTTCATGTTTTTAAATCCTCAAATTGATAAACAAAACCTTATATTTAATCAACATGCATCATCTAATCACCCAAACCCTATCCCTTTTCTTCAACAGTCATTACCATGTTTGCATTGATTATTCTTCAGCAAAACTTAAGGTGATACTGGACTAAGATAATTGACCTTAAAGGTCAGAATTTTAAACAATATACATATTTGGACTGGACTATAAGAAATATGTGGACTGGGAGTTGGACTTCAGACTTTTTTTGGTTCCTACGATAAACAGCATCAGGAGCGTATGTGATCATTATGGTGTGTGTGTATATTTGGATCCATGTCAAAGGATGTCAATTTGCCTTATTGATCTTAGTGGAGATACAATACATAAATCTGTTTAAGGAAAAATCACAATGTATACTTTCTGGTAATATCCATGAAACGAAAGCTTTTACCCATGATTCTGAAAAAAAGTGGATAGTGGATGGAATAGTGAAATCTGAGAATGAATAGTGACTTTGAAAATCTGTTATTTCTCTTGTAAAAGTACGACACATGGATTTATGTCATGTGTGGTATGCAGGTAGCTCATGGCTTGAAGATGCGCCGTATTGTATTTGGTGATGATGTCGTGCATATTAATGAATGGGCTGGGATTACGTACCCGGTAACTTAAAAGTCTAGAAATGTTGTTAAGCTCATGTGTACATTGAATTTGATTAATATGCGTAGTAGGCGGGGCGTAATGTAGTTTCGCCAAATAGAGCTGGTAAGTACGAAATCTCTTGGATTTATGTCTTATGTCGTATACAGGTAGCTCATGGTCTGAAGATGTGCCCCATTGTTTTTGGTGATGTCATGCTTTTTAATGAGTGGGCGGGGTTTAACACAAAAATCTTAAAATGCTCATATTTAAACAAGCGTCAGTCAGTTTTGTTTCATATTTGATATAGTGCTGTTGTTAACTCATGTGTACATGTTACAGGTATAAACACATTGCATTCCATTAATATGCAGAGTGGGCGGGGCTTAATGTGGTTTTGCCAAAAAGAACTTGTAAACACGCTAACTCACGCTATGCTCAGTATGATTATAATGGCTAGTTTTTGTGGTATAACAAAAAAAATCAATTTTCAAAGTGGGCGAGGCTTAGATTGAATTTTTTTTAAAAGAGAGATATTTCAAGACTGATAAGCTGGATTCCTGTCATATGTGGTACACAGATAGCCCACAACTGTAGATTTACCATAGTGTTTTTGGTGGTGATGTCATGCATATTAATCCTCACTGGATTGTCATTGTTTATGTTAATAGTGCGCATCGGAACCGCAAAACCTTCGTTTTTCCGTTTGGATTTTATCTAAAAATACACCAAAACTTAATATTTTCTATTTTGTTTCATCTTTTTATTTACAGAATGTTTGAGGCGACTTTCACCAGATAAAAGTGAAAAAAGTCCTACTTTTGAAATAGGAGAAGTGCTCAAACATTAATCAAACAAGCCAGGATGGTCAAACTATGTAAAAAAGGGTAAATATTAATTACGTCTAAGCTGTTAATTAACGTACATGCTAAAAATGCAACAAAATTACATTTCCATTTACAACTCTCCTTTTTGCTAGTAAAGTTCTTGATATAAAATCTTAAATTTACACAATGGTATGCAACACAAAAACACGACCCAACTAATTACAGACCAGTCTCTCTTACCTGCGTGTGTAGTAAAATCCTTAAGTATATAATCCACTCACATGTGATGAAATTCCTCGATGAGCATAATATCTTAACTGATCTCCAACATGGCTTTCGAGCAAAAAGATCAACTGGAACACAACTTTTCTTAACAATAAATGATATCTCTAAATAAATTAATCAAAACAGTACCATCTCTATGGCTATACTTGACTTCTCAAAAGCGTTCGATAAAGTCCCACACCAACGTCTGTTATCCAAACTTTCCGCATGTGGCATTGATGGAAACCTACTGGCCTGGTTTGCATCCTTCCTCAGCAACCGCATTCAGCGTGTTGTCTGTGATGACGAAACCTCAAATCTTAAAAATTTCTATCTGGTGTACCACAAGGTACATATTAGGTCCTTTACTCTTCCTTTTATATGTCAATGACATCCTGATCATATAAACAGCACGGTTAGACTGTTTGCTGATGATTGTCTTGTGTATAAAACAACTGAAAAACCCTCTGGCCAACAAATCCTCCAAGATGATCTAAATAAACTTAAACAATGGCAAAATAAATGGCAAATGAATTTCAACCCTCTAAATGCTACACCTTCTCAATATCTCCTAGAAAATGCTATAAATCACCAGTTTATACCTTATGCAACCAGCCGCTAAAACATGTCAACTCCCACCGGTACCTAGGTGTTGAAATTGATAATAAACTCAGATGGGATAAACATATACACAACTTCACCAACAAAGCAAACTCTGTACTTGGCCTATTAAGACGTAACCTCTCAAACTGTCCCACTGACGTTAACACCACTGCATATACAGACGTAAAGCTCTAGTTAGGACTGTACTTGAGTATGAATTAGCAGTTTGGGACCCCATCACCAGTACGTTGTAGATAAGTTTGAATCAATTCAACGGAGAGCAGCCAGCTTCTGTATGGCAGACTACTTTTATAAATCCAGTGTCACTAGCATGCTTCAATAATTAGATCGGCCCTGCTAATAACAAGAAGAAGGAACACCCGTCTAAAAATGCTATATAATATCAATAACAGTCTTGTCGCCATTGATAATGATAACCTGATCCCAAACGCAAGAATTAATACAAGAAATAACCATGATCTGAATTTCCACGTTCCTTATGCTAAAAAGAATGTTTATAAATACTCCTTCTTTCCTCAAACACTAAAAGATTGGAATGCTTTACCATCGGACATTGTACATGCACCAAGTCTAAACTGTTACAAAGCTAAACTTGCTAAGCTTGTTATTTGATTAATTTTTTTTATCTCATACTTTTGCTACTCTCGATTGGCGTTCATGTCCTCTAGAAGGATTCTTGCAGACTTCAGATTCACATACAGACTATATTGCTGGTCAATTTGGCATGCATAGTCATGAAATTTTTGTATCTCAAATGCATTTTGCAATCAGTCATGATCTCGAGCTTGTGAATTCAAAATTCTATTTTGGTAAATCTGTTTGCTGTACAACATTGTAAATATGAGAACAGCTTGGAGCTTTTCTTCATTTAAAGCAATTTCTTTTTGTCCATTTTCTGTTGTATTTTCTTCTGTATTAAATATTTAGCTTTCTTTAAGCCTTAAAGGACCAAGCAATCGTAATACGACCGATTTTGTATATGTACTTTTCACAACATAATTTGAGTGTCTTTACTGTGCCTGTGAACCTATTATTTTTTGCTGCGTTTGAAAGAGCTTGAAAACATCTGTGAGAAAATTACACTTTGTTGTGGGGATTATATTGAATAATTTTCGAGAAGAAATGGTTGAATAGTGGTAACATTTAAAACAAATTGACAAAAAGTACTTCCTGTGTACATATAAAGCTCACAACTGAATGTACAAGGTGAGACTATTTAAGTTGTTTTGATTTCCGTTCGATTATTTTTAATACCTAGTGGCAATTCTAATTTATGACAAAATATCTTCCCAAATTCACAAAGTCTTGACAATTTTTACCCCATTTATTTAAAAATTGAAAACGATACAGCCTACACAAAAGTACCGTCAAAGTACCAGCTAATGCCCTGTACTTTCATTTAAGATATGAATGATGCAATAGCCCCACCTACATATCACACCGTTTAAAACTATACAATATCCACCTCTGTTTTTGTATATTTAATGTATGAAAAGTTTAAGAAGTGAAATATTTGTATAAATCAGTTTGACACCATGTTTGGTTTTGGATACATTTGCCGTAAAAACAGAAAATAAAAATTACAAATCATTAATGGCCTGAATAGGCCTATTAATGTTTAAGATGTCATCATACGTAACACTTATTTACATACCAAAGCTCTTCAAAATTCAAATTATTAATATTTTCAGACAAGTTATTTAAAAAAAAAATATTATCTACGTAACTCGGGGAAAGTATACTCCAGATCATTAAGAAAAATGGTTATTCAATATGAAATCTTTTCACTTGGCTGGGTTTTTTTTCTTCTTCTGGTTTTAAAAACCATTTCCTGAAATAAGTAATTCAGGCTGATTTGTCCTCTGTCATAGATGAACTGCATCTGTAAATTCAGTGGAATATTCTTTTATTCTGGCCCTTGGTGTTTCATCAACACAACAACAAGTTGTTCTTTTATTTTATTTTTCTCAGAAGAATATACCTCAGCTGTCAGATTGATCTCATGACCATGTTAACGACACCTTACACCGGTATTCCTGCACTAGTGTTCCTGCCTTTGCTATTTTTATTTTTTCAACACCTGTTTTTTTTTGATAAAGATTGAATTGTTAGTTGTGTGAAAACTTGTATGATAATCTGTATGATGAACTGTAAATACTTGTAATTTAAAAGTTAAAAACGTTTCTGAAACGTTATAACGTTTTTGGAACGTTATAATAAATGTTTCAAAAAGGTTGCTAAAAACGTTATACATAACGTTATAAGATTGTAAGGAAAAAATGTTTCTGCAGAAGTTTGAAAATGTTACCTGAACGCTTCTGCAACATTTATCAAAACATTGCAGAAACGTTGTTATGAACATTCTTATAATATTATATACAATGTCTTTCAAATGTTATTTGCAATGTTTCTAAAACATTTTATATAACGTTGCAGAAACGTTTTTCTTTACGTTCTGTAAATGCTATTTTGAACATTTTTCTAATGTTATTTGGAACGTTTTTGAAACATTTATTACAACGTTGCAGAAATGTTTTTGAGGACATTAGAAAAACATTGTTTATAACATTCTAAGAAAGTTCGTAAACCGTTTCTGCAACGTTATAATAAGTGTTTGAAAAACGTTCAAAATAACAGTTTGAAAATGTCACCTGAAACGTTTATGCAACATTTATCCAAACACTGCACAAACGTTTCTGTGAACATTCTTATCACGTTATATACAATGTTTTTCTAACGTTCTTTGGAACGTCCTTGAGATATCTATTATAGCGTTGCAGAAAAGCTTTTCTTTATATTTCTATGACTCAACATTTAACGTTTTGAAAACATTTAAAAAAATGTTATGGCATAAAAAAAAATACGTTTTAAAAACATTTTTGTGTTAGCTGGGATAACTGGTTCTGATTTTTACCTGAAAATTTGTTGTTTCGCAAGTAAACAAAGCTCCAACTTGAACTTTGCACGAGTTTTTTTTAACCAAAGCCAGTAGGCCTATTAGCGTTCTCGCATGAGAATACGGATTTGATTATTCAGTTATTAATCGCTGGGAAAACTCTTTCGGCGATTGTAATCTAAGTATTAGGCCTAAATCAACACTACAAATTTTGTTAAACTTTTGAAAGATACATTAAACATCAAGCTTCATGAGGAAATAAGATTGAAATGAAGTAGGCCTACTGTTATATTTTCATATTATACTCACATAGTACTATCATCAAAACTTGGAAAGTGGACATCTTCTTCAGATATCTCAGATTTTATCATACATGGTTTGTTACTTTTGCTGTCTTTTTGCCAATTTTTTGCTGATGTTTAATGTTATATTTGCTATCAAATATTTTAGCAAGGGCTCACCTTAACTAATGATATAAACACCTTACTCAGTAGGCACTGCTTGCAACGCAATAATTACATGTTCTTGTGTATAGCAGCCATGTAGTTACTATAGTATTTACTACAGTCAGATGCTATCTGACTTCACCTTAACGAGCTTTCAGCTGAATGATGTTCATAAATATATATTCTAGCTTTCTGATTGGCTAAAGGGTATTCGAGACCAGCAAGATGTACGTTTGGAGGATGATGATGATGAAGTCTTTCCATATATTAACACCCTTATTAAGCATAATAAATGTACATCATCCTAATTCTCAAATGGCACAATTTTAGATTTGTAATTACTCTGTTTGGCTAATTGATGGTCTGGAATACGTTCGAGACCAGACTGACCTGTATGGCAGTGCATATATGTGCCCCTTGGCCTACATTGGCAAAATAATGAAAAGTATATCCAAAGATATGCAAAGAAATATAAGAAATGTATGAGAAAAATAAACCAACCACAAAATTCTAGCCACAACATTCACGACTCTCAATCAACAGCTCTGGTTTTGATTCGAGAACAATCTTTCATAGCAATCGTTCGTAATTAATTTATGAAAATAAAATGACGATTATTAAATTATTTGCCACCCTTCCCATATCTACTAATCAGAAAATTTGAAAGCCTTGCAAAGTCGATATTTAGCCCCAAGTGATTAGTGACACTGTTATTAAAATACATCAAATTGTAGATATGTAACTAACAGTACACTATGCATTGTATCTGTGTACGCCGTGTATCTGTGTACGTGTAAACGTAATACTAAGAGAATGTTAGCCTAACCTATTTTGGTCACAAAACAAATGAGCAGCCAACTATCGTTAGCCCAATTAAACCTAAATTCGACGTTCGCAAAATTTCTTTAAAAGAGGTCTAAAAATAAACCCACGTTTATCATTCAAGCCTTACCTTGATCCCTAATCCACCTGTGGATGCTTATACTTTTCCAAAACCTTGTTTTTCAACTTTGTAAATGTTCATAGTGCTAGCCGGTTTCGCGATTCAGCTTTAACTGTTTGTAGAAACTTGGTAACCTATGACCTACCCATTTTGATGTATTTCTTTATCATTGTTCGAAAACAACGATGGGCTTCTTGCGGTCGTACAAAAGTAATATGAAAAAGATGTTTGACAACAAAAATGTATTTTGTTTCATAAAGTTTGGCGAGTAACTATAATCTGTATGGTCAGATCTTATACTGTTCAGTTAATTGTCGCAACAAAAAAATGGAGAAACGTTTAACTAAATGACGTCACAATGAGCGTTAGGAGAATATGAAAAATGATTAAAATGAATTGCCTTTTTGTCTATATTTTCACCTAAAAAAATAGATAGTTACGAATGGGGATAAAACGAGGGTGGCCTGTCTCAAATGGCATTTGAGACCGCGGATGACGTCATCGTAGGGCCAGCGGACCTCGGCATTCGCCTGTGTTTGCTTAAACCCTACGATGATGTCATCCGGCCACCCTCGGATTTATCTCCTAAGTTTTAAAAAATAGATATGATCTATTAATCACATTATATTCTCAGACTATATGCACTATCATCCAAATGTGATTTTTCTTACTGCAACTAAATGACTTTTATGCAACTTTGTAGTATATATATATATATGATATATATATATATATATATATATATATATATATATATATATATATATATATAAACATATATATATATATATATATATATATATATATATATATATATAAATATATATATATATATATATATGTATATATATATATATATATATATATATATATATATATATATATATATATATATATATATATATATATATATATATATATATATATATATATATATATATATATATATATATATATATATATATATATATATATATATATATATATATATATATATATATATATATATATATATATATATATATATATATATATATATATATACAGTTTTGTGTGTTAAATTAAAGTGTAGGAAATGTTTATATATATTTAAGAAATAGACTGCAATTGCGAGCCCATTGTGTTTGCCATGCACAAATAATTTAAAGAATAATGGGCGAGGCGAAGCCGAACCCATTATAGTTCAAAAAACTTGGGCGAGCCGGTTATTACCAACAATGGGCAAGTAAGAGTAGGTTATATCTTTTCTATCACCAAATTTGGCTTAAAAAAAAAAAAACTTTGAAAAAATTAAGAAAATCTGATCAAATTCAGATGCAGAAAAAAAAACCACACAGAGAGAATGTTGACGGTTTTTAATCCACCAATTTGTACTTTTGTCCAACGAACACAACTTGATCTCGTAAATGATTCACAAATTCATCAATTTAGAAATGTAATGTAAGAATTTTGCAATATAAAAGCAATATTTCAGAAGAAACAAATTCTGGTTTATTCCTGAAGAAAATATCTTCGTTAACTTAGCGAGAAACAATACACAAGGGTCAAAATTATGTCAGTGTCATGTCACTACACACGTACCGAAGGCCAGCTGTTAGTATGTACTGCACTGTACATAGTAAAACATCGGTGCAGTACTGTTCGGTTGAAGGCTTGAAGCACACGGCCTTCTACCGTCAAAGTGCGAAGAATTATGGAAAACGGTAAGTCTTTTAGGCCTAGTTGTTATTTAAATAGAAACTACTGTTTTTTAATATCCTCAAATTTGTCAGAATAGAAAGGTTTGAACAGTTGTGAAGTTGTTGAACATAGGCGTTTTGGTCTAGGGCTATGCACTGCTAAGCTAGTTACAACGACAGTAGTGTAGCCTGTAGGTACGTGCAAGTAGTAAACACTTTTTAAAAGCTTAGGACCTAATGTTAGAAATAAGACTAATGATTCTAGAAAAAAGTAAAACAGGCAGTTGTAATATACTTGTTTGGTGCAAGTACTAAACAATAATAGCCCTGCTGAACTTGTATTAGTATAAACTTGTAGGCCTAACATTTAAATGTTTACATTTTGTTTCATATTTATTGCATTTTATTTTAAGCTGTGCACATTGGACTATGTTGTTGCTCAATTTAAATCTGGCATAATCAGGTTGTCAGTAAGAAGTTCGTTCCTGTTGAAACTAAAATTGAATATTTTCGGCATAATTTATTTCTGTGCGTGGAATTATTATTGAAGGGTTAATCCGTGGTCGCCATAATTAATGTAGGAGTTTAATACCAGTACCCCACATTAGAAACTGTCAATCTAATAAATATGCAACTGCCCGGTTATTGACTCGGGGTGCTGTTTTTGATCACTTTTTTAGCTACTGTCCGTTCGTTGAGTAATAACCGGACAGTAAGATTATGCAAATGAGGCTTGTCAGCCAGTCAGGTAGCTTGAAATGAATAACCAGACACTAGTGGTGATAGAATAATGCATATAAACAGTGCATCCTTGCATTCGTTTCTTTTGCCTACACTAGTAATTCACTTAATAGGTGACCTTTGTGTATGCTTGAAGACCCAAAGTTTATCAAAAATTTGAAACACTTTCAGATTTTTTATTTATCTATGTAGGAAGCCAAATATTGATATATTAATATGCTTATTATGTACCTGCATGCATGCACAGCTCTATGTTCATGGAATATTAAATGAGAAAATCAAAGTTTTCTTAAATAACTTTTACAAAGAGTCGTGCAAATACTTTTTCTAATGAAGTAAAATGAATGTAGGCTTATACAATATTTTAATGGAAAATTTGAGACTTTCACAGGTCTGCCATCCATCTGTATATTTACTCGAAGAAATATCAAAAAGTGTGTTTATTACATATGATATATAATCTAAACAATTGCTATTTTGTTTTTAGTTTTTAGGAATAAAATGTGACCACAATTCTCAATCCTAGCAGAAAATTGTAAAGTTGTTTCCAATGTAGTTGGAAAAACTACTGGTCTTATTCTTAATAAGACTGAACTTAGCCTGTTAGCCACACCCATTGCCAATATTTGTATATCATTTTGACCAACTTGGACTAAACTTGACTTAAAACAGAATATTAATTACCAATGCTCTTATATATGAAAGGATCATCAAGCTCAGTTCAAACATAATTTCATTGCATCCCAAATTTGGTCGGTCAATAAAAAGTTAAATATGATCATTTCCGTACTGCTTGTCAGATGAAAGGCTACATGTAGTGTTACAACTGACAAAGGTCAGTAGACATTCTTAATTTTTAGATTAAAAAAATAATACAGTAGGCTAGGTACATAAACATATGTTAATGAGCTTAAATGTAGTCAAAAAATGAGTGGGTGCCATGCAAATAAAACAATGCTTGAATTAAATTAAGCTTTTATAAGTTAACTGAAGGGCTAGTAATGTAGTACCATATTTGCATTGTATTCTTATTCACTGAGCCTAATTTGAATGGAATTGTAATTTGTAGTACGAATGTTTATGCTCGAAACCTTTTAACATATTAAGGCGTATATTTTTCTAACTTCGAGGCCTAAATACCTCTGCTCTATCTATTTTCTATTATAATTTCTTGTCTAGTATTTGTTAGTATTAGTATTACGTTTGTGATGAATTATATGTCATGCACAAATTGAATACTGTGTAGACCTACGTTAGGCCTTTGAAGAGGAATTTAGTCGAAATCTACGTTTTCTTTTGAATTTGTCTTTTTTTCAGCAAAAATGACGTGCACTAACGTTACAGTAAGCCTAATTAAGACATGAAACTTGTAAGATAAGATTGTAAGAAGTTCGGCGTTATTAAATATCGGCTCTTACGTTAGGCTATAGTTCGCTGACAACTTAGGCCTAATCTCGTAAGAATTGATTAAAAGATTGTGGTTTTGACGCCAAATTAGGCTTTCTGAATAAAAATACAGTTCCTTTTTGAGTGAAATATGCACGGTTTTCGATAAGTCAAAAAACATTTTAGAGGCAAAATTTGCCTTGGATCAATCACAGAGAATTACGTTTAGGCCATATTTACGCTTTCTGTTGACTCGCTGCGTTGTACGATTTGGTTGTTTGCGCTGCGCTTTGCCTACCAAAATTTGGTTTGTTTACAAAATTGCCGCCGGATGACGTCATTTTGCGTTTGGTGGATTAGGTATATAAGGGCGTTCAGCTGAAGTCACATGAGTTTGGTTTACATTGCCCTTTTGTCAGGGAAATACCACTGTCGTCTTCTGTACACTTAATTAGACTTACATACGTTTGCATCTTGTTGTATAATATTATTTTTGCAAGATAATTATGCCGGAATTTGCTGTGCCGTAATAGATGTGTGCGGAGGATTAAAAAGACATTTTCTCGATTTCCATCTGATCTATCGACGTTCGAAGTAGGTTTCTGCTGTACGACGCGACGGCTAATTCAACCTATACGGTTCACACTAGGATTTACAGCGAGCACTTCATATCAGGTATGTAGGCTTTGTTTGAGTACAACGAACAATCAGCTGGCGTTAACGTTATCGTATACCCGGTAAAAATATAAAACTTTAAAAAATATTTAGTAAAATCGGAAGCGATCAAAAAATTGCGATTAGTAAAATTCGCTGAACTGGTACTGGTAGGTTAGCATATGGTATGTTTGTTGTACGTATGATGTGACTGAACTGTGTGAAGCGTGTGAAACGCAACAACACCGCTGCCCTGCAAAATGGAGTCTAGTTGAGTTAAGAGTCACGTGATGAAATACCTCTATTGTTAATCTTCCCAACAACGCTTGCGCTGTCGCGTATTTTGCGAAACGTAACGCTAGGCTCGATGTAACACTTCCCGTAGTACTGTCGGACTCGTGCCAGCCGTGTTAGTATAGGCAGGGAGTTGTCATTTACTTCCTGGTATAGGTGCCGTTGGTGATGGCTGGCCGTCCGAGGGTACTATAAAATCCTATACCTTCCTGTACTGTTTTAAGCGAGGTTTTAAAAGAATAGGAAAATCACAGTTTTAAGATCTTTATGAAAACGAAACCATTTTACCCTTTTTTTAGGCCACAATTATTAGAATCGATTTTTAACGCCCATCCGTGTCTTCAAAAACTGTTTTAAAGTATTTTGGACTACTTTTTTTTCGAAAAAATCATCTAATGAACTCTCTAGAGTACGGTCAAAGTTCAAAACCCTGCCACTGGGGCTATAACATTTTAGCAGGGGTAATATGTTTTAGATTATTTGAGGAAAAAAATAAGATAATGCTTATAAAGTACAATTATATAATCAAAACATTTCTTTTTATTTGTTTTCGCACATCGTTTAGTGGAACATCTTAAAACTTACTTGCAGACATTGAATATTTTATCACAAACGTGCAGTGACTAAGAAAATGGCGACCAAAATATGAATCTCGGATAACTTTATCCTGTCGTGGTTCTAAATAGGTCAAGATTTAGGAACAGTTTTTAGGAAAAGTTAGACTAATTGATATAAGAATATTCAAAAAGTAAGTTATTTTTCAATCATTAATTTTCTACAACGTGTGAATTAAAAAAAACACACATAGGAATTGCACCTAATCTATAACAACCCTCGCACGGCAATCCCAATATCAACCCGTACTGAGGGATGTGTATAATAACTAGGCTCGATAGAGGTTATGAATACGCGAGATGCTCTCTAAATCGCTGACGTATTTCTCTAGCAAGCAGGAATCCACCGTCGGTTGGAGGACAATTTGTAAACAACAAACTATTAATACGCAAGTCCGCTTGACACCACCTTTACCAGTTACACGTATACAATGGCCTAGTTTTCGTCATACTACAAATTGTTAAAGGTTCCTAATATAAAACAACGGTATCGTGATAGAATTAAAGATATTGGTGGTTTAAATCCTTACACAATAAAGAAACAAGAATGGTTGACCGATATGGATAAACTCACATGAATTAGGCTACTTGGCCGGACCTTGTCATGTTTTAAGTGTTTGGAACCAACGAATTTATTATCAAACACGATTCACTTAAAGCCTTTAAAAGCTTAAAGGCTGATAACTAATTTATACGTGGTTGGGTACAAGACGTCGTCATTACAGAACTCGCCCCTTGAACAGAACTCCATTCTGATTTTCTGTACCTGTGGCATATCAGTAACCGATGTGGCGGTTTGCAATTTCCACTTTATTTCCAAATTATTCCACTTCGCGTTTTAACAAAATTTGCCATCTTAAGGTGTGAAATACGTAAAATTTGTTTTATTTGGACAAATTGTTGGAAGATTCAACCTTTGAACATCGAAATTGATGCTACATTTCGTATTTCCACATAAATTCGTTTATAAGTTAAGGAATATTAAGAGCAGCATTCCAACAATAAAACTTCCTCCCCGTATAATGGCAAAACGAGGGGAGTTTTTATTTGAATAACATCAATATGTGTTATGTCTTAGGAGTTTTGGGCATAAAGAAACTTGTAAAGTGTATTTCTAATATATTCATAAGTAACCAATGTATAATTTCATTGAGTCATATTCAAAGAAACATGAGTTTGGGTGTATGCTTATCTCGTAATTGCTATTGCCTACCATCATCTTTGGAGAAAAAAATTTCGTACTGCACGTGTTTGCTTTGCATAGGTATGCTCGATGGTGCATAACTCCTGACCTCCAGACACAAACAGTCCTTAACCGTATATTGCACTGATGAATGGAAATAACGTTAACCGCAGTATTGTCATCGAAATGGTGTCAAGGGGAGCAGGTCACGCTAATGGGACGGCAAGATTTTGAAAGTCACTCAGAATTACTCTGCTGAAAACAGTGCTATTTTTACGATTTCTGCACCAAATGAAATATTTAAACCAGTTTTTAGGATATAAAATTTATCCAAGTAAGAACTCCTTGATGTTCAAATATTAAGTTTTTATAAAATTACAACTTTTTTGTTGAGTTGTCTCAACTACCTGTGTGGCCGAATAATTGCGTAATACCTTTTCAACTCGTTGAGAAAGTGTCCTTCGAACGGGATGAAAATAACACTGGCAGTTTCATCCGGTCCATGTTTCAAGGGGCGCTTTCTTTAAATGTGATAATGTAGTTTCCCAACAATTTACTTTGTTTATTTAGTAGCCAGCTACGTAATCTTTACAATTAATTTTTAAAAAGTAAGGCTTCATTTGTGACGGAAATTTTAATCATCGGCTTGCCGTTTTATTATGTTAACGAGTTTTGTTGGTAAATGTAGGCCTAAACTATAATTACCTAGTTATGTCTTAGGTTGAAAATAAAAATATGTTCAACAGGGATAACAGGAAAAATCACCATGCTAAGTGTGACCGGAAATACTAATAGCGCAAAACATCACATTCGTTTATAGGCCTAAGGCCTAGCTTATAAAGCAATATTATTAATTAAGCGTTAGGCTAGGCCCTATTATTGCAAAAAAGTAACAGACTTGCATATTGCCTAACGTAGGCCGGAGAGTAAAATCTAAGAAGCCTAGCACTAACGTTAGGCCTAAGCATGCACTAATCTTCATGAACTAATCACGCAGCGATCGATCTTGGTAAGCCTAGCCTACACATAAAAATAGGGGTTTAACTTCAATCTTCCTCTGTATGCCCTACATGCTACGCATTACATAAAAGTCATGTATGGCTATAGCTTATACTACGATTAGATGTTTATCTAAGGCCTAGCCTACATAGTTAAGTTCACGTTAATGTAGGTTACGGTTACGGATAGAAGATATTATCTGTTAAATTTCACAAATAAATTAAATAAATGCGTTTAACCAGTTAACTAATACGTACCACTAACACTGACTAACATTGCTTTGAGCAGATTCGATCCCAGGATTTTAAGACCAAACGAATTGCACTTAACCGGTGCGACATGCGTTTCCTTTCGATCATGGCCGTATACGAGACAGGGCCGGGGAGGGGGGCTGGCTGTGAATGTACTGTAAATCAGTGATTTATCGAAATCATGCCCGACTTGGCTAGATATCGGGGTCATAATGCCCTCGACAATTATGATACTTTGGCACCGATCTTAGTCAGGCATAAATCATCGCCGACTTGGCTAGAAACCCATATCCTCTGAAGCCGACCGCAGGCTAGTGAGATAACGTCTCCCTCTGTATGCCTTACATGCTACGCACTACATGCAATATAGTCAGATAACATATGACTGTGTAGTGTAGCCATATGCATCGGCTGTACACAGTCAGAAGGCTGTGTATACTTTATAACGTGGAAAATGTTTACATTGCTCAACATAATAGCGTAATTGAATATTGACGACGCACGGCTTAAGATAAGCCTTTCCGCGACGAATTTGTGGCTGTTGCCTTTTGTAATTATAACTTAAAAAATTCGTCCTACTATGTAAAAATAACATGAACCTACTCAAAAAGACTTAATCTTAATGGGCGCCTACGTTTTAAACCTTAATGGCTGTTGTAAATTGGTTAAAACAAGAAATTATTTCACTAATCCTTCTCCGCGATTGTTCACTGTACAAAGCGTTGAAGTGTCTGTACCTAATTAATTGAAAACACTGCGAACGTCCAAGCGTCAAAAGAATCCGCGGGCGTACACCACTAAATCGAACAATTAGCGTGCGTACCAATAATAACAAAGCTTGGATGTTGAAAGTATAAACGAGATCTGACAACAATACGTAACATATAACACATGGTGAATGTAAACGAGAATATTAACCATATCGGTTACCGTTGTTCATGCACACAGGCGGGATTTGAGAGGGAAATTAACCCTGCCCCAAGTACTTTTTGTAAGAATATTTTCTGCATTTTAGCGTGATTTTGTCCCCCTCCTTGTAAAAAATGAGGTGAACTTTTCATTTTCAACAGGGATACTTTATTCATTTTTTGTGTATGGCACAAAACAGTTATCGTTCCTCTGCCCTCCCCCAGTTCCTACACTTATTACTTTTGTAATATTAAGCATCACGACATGCAAATGAAATTCATCAAAACAAATATCTAATAACTGCCTGAAGAACAATTATTGACTAAGCTAGACTTTCTTTTAGTTGTATAGGCCTAAATTCTTTTCCCACATATTTTGTTACCATTTTGCCACTTTTCTTGCATATCAAACATGCTCCTCCATCGTAATATGTGATATAAACTTTTTCTCGCGGTGGTCACGTGTTGTCTCTCGAAGAAGATTGTAAGTGCGAATATCTGAAAACTATACACTCGCCAGCGTAATCTTGCCTGAGCTGTGCGTTACTTGTGTACGCCCGTCACGAGTCAGACGAACAAAGTTGTCAAGGTAAACGATTAGCAACGAAAATCATTCAATTTCATTCGTTTTTGTTGTATATAAGGAGATGAAAATGTATGTATTAAGCTTACAATATAATTGTCATCAAATTGGTAGCTCGTCAGTTCTATTTTCAATAGTTTTGCCATCATAATTTCTAAAAGTGTTGATCGTATGATAGGTCAAAATGGAAATCCCAATGAAAGTTTGTGTTGAGTTGTCTCACTCAGTACTGCAAGTAGTGTGTAGCATGTAGGGCATACATGAGTGAGATGTTTATCTCACTACATGCAATACAGAGTGAGACTCCGTCCTATCTGTTTTAACGTGGAAATCGGCTCGGTCCTAAAATCACGACTACACCGTCTATTTACGTCACCGGTTACGCTGTAATTACTGTACTAACGGCACATAAAAATATATAGTTAACTTCTCCTGTTATTTTTGTTCATCTTGTAAGTAAATAAAACATGCCGGTAATTTTTTTTTTTTTTTTTTAAATGGGTAAAAATGTAAGCCAATATTGTACACTCCTTTCAGTTCAACCGTACGCTCTTGGAACTTTTTTTTCGGCAGGGTGCACAACAACAATACGCGTACTAATAAATATAACGCCAGCGAACTGGACACACGTGCCGCCGCGGCCGCGTCGGTGCGCGGTATGATTTTGATAAGGCCACATGGCACTGTACTGCAGTTATTTATTTATTTTATCAAAATGGAAAAATGTTTTGTTGATGGAACAGTATTTCCCGAGCAGTATTTCTGAAGAACGTTTAATCTAGAAGGAAATTCTGAAGATAAGGACACTTTTGAAAGAAAGTATTGGAGTATTTAGGGTATGTAATGTGTTAGAACTGCAATGCAGACACTGATCATGGAAGGTCCCAAAACGTTTTCTGTTGTTTAACGAAGGGTCCTGGTCCCTGTAACGCGATTTTGGAAGAAAAATTGGGGCCAGCGTGTTTACCACGATCTCTTCACCTGTGCACTAATTCAGTGGCGTACAATACTGTCCCGTGAGTGAAAATTGCATCGGGCCAAAATGCATCCGTTTTTACAACTGGGAAAACATAACTCGGAAATGAGTCCCCAAAATGCGTCTCCCGTCGGATTTGCGTCCCTTTAACCTCACTCTACCACGCGGCGATATCATCGCTGTTTTTGGTGCCGCGTTTTTGACCCCGCCTCCCAAGCGCATTTTCAAAAAAGCGCTGGTAGAGTAAGGGTTAATCAACCCGCGACAAGTGCGCTAATTTGAAAATATATGCAGCATCGAACCGGTGGGCTTCCACCGGGTAACTGGGGCGTAACGAGCCAGACTTTGCTGTTCGGAAGACAGAGAACCCTTCAATAATTAGCCTGTGATTATCCCTTACTCTACCACGCGGCGATATTATCGCCGTTTTGAGTGCCCGTCTTTGACCCTACCTCCCAGGCGCATTTAAAAAAAGTGTTAGTAGAGTAAGGCTTAATCAACCCGCGACAAGTGCGCCAACTCGAAAATATATGCAATAGGACCGGCGGGCGGCCCATCGGGTCACTGAGGCGTAACGAACTCGACTGTGCTGCTCGAAAGACAGAGGACCCTTCAATAATTAGCCTGTGATCATGTGACTAACCCTTACTCTACCACGCGGCGATATTATCGCCGTTTTGGGTGCCCTGTCTTTAACCCCGCCTCCCAGGCACATTAAAAAAAGGTGCTGGTAGAGTTAAGGTCGTAACACACCGAACGCGACGCAGTGAGCGATATTTTAGATAATTATACAGGAAACAAATATTATAAGATGCTTTGACTTTCTACTTACACACGATAAAGTTTATAATTGAGGCTTTCTGGTGATACTGAAACATTTGCTAGAAATGCTTTTTTGTTCAAACTGTGGAGAAATTCGCTTTAGTGGGGCGCGATTTTCTGTCGCGACACGAATTTTGCTATAATGGGCGTAGAAACGCCCTTTTAATCAATTTTCAGTTATCATCTGAATAGCCATACGATGACTATCTATCTATGAAAACAAGAGGTCGAAATGTTTCTTTTCCTTTGTTTTATTCAATTTTGTTTAAAAAAACGCTCGCCGCGTCGCCTTCGGTGTGTCACGGCCTTAAAGGTTAACACCCTGATTTTTCAGTGAAGCACAACTTTGTAATCTTCGGGAATGATTCGCGATTGCATCTGATTAGCGTCTTCCCTTTTCTATAGAATAAAAACAAGTTGACGATAGACCATTCAACTGAAGAGTTAATTCTGGTCTTCATTGTTTAATAAAATTGCAATTGTGTTTTTGATATTGTTCAGGCTCAGTCAAACATAATTTTTAAGATACGTGTCACGATTTACATTTTATAGTTGGTATTAAATATGATTGTAGCACATTTGTGATCATACGCTCGCACATATCGTAGTACAAGTGGTATATATA